>QXTE01000002.1:34382941-34807722 GCA_003942145.1 Platysternon megacephalum | reverse complement strand
CAAAAAAGACAGTGCAGATACAGGACAGAATGGGAAGCCACTTACACCTGGATTCAGAAATCCCATGAGTGTGATTCAAAAGCCTTTTGTAAAGCATGCAGGAAGGAATTTAGCATTTGCCATGGCGGTGAGTCTGATGTTAAGCATCATGCTGATTCAAAAAATCCTGAACAAAACACCCAGACTCACAAGAGCAATACCCTGGTCTCACATTTTTTCAGCAGGCCAAATGAATCCTTCAATAACAAGGTTATCGCTGTTGAGCTAACTCAACTTTACCACACAGTAGTCCATCAACACTCCTATCGCTCATGTGACTGTGAACTTAAACTGGCGCCTACCTTGTATCCAGATTCAACGATTGTGAAGCACATCAGCTGTGGCCAGACTAAAGCGGAGGCATTGATCAAAAATGTGCTGTCACCGCTCTCAACAGAATTTTTAAAAGACCTCAGCAAGGCAGACAGTCCCTATTTTTCAGTTGCCACAGATGCATCTAACAAGGGCAATGTGAAAACTTTCCCCTTATCGCTGAGATACTTGACACCCGAACATGGGGTCCAAGATAAACTGTTAGACTTCTTTCAGAGTAATAGCCGTGTTAGTCTGTATCCGCAAAAAGGAATAGGAGTACTTATGGCACCTTAGAGACTAACAAATTTATTGTAGCATAAGCTTTCGTGGGCTACAGCTCACTTCATTGGATGCATGTAGTGGAAAATACAGAAGGAAGATATATATATACACACACATGAAACAATGGATCTTACCATACACATTATAAGGAGAGTGATCAGTTGTCAGCAGGAGAGAAAAATAAGTCTTTGTGGAGGTAATGAAAATGGCCCATTTCCAGCACTTGACAAGGAGATATAAGGAACTGTAGGGGGCGGGGGGGAAGATAAGCATGGAGAAATAGTTTTACCTTGGATGGGCCATTACACAAGGTAAAACTATTTCTCCATGCTTATCCTCCCCCCCCTCCCCCAGTCTCTAAGGTGCCACAAATACTCCTATTCCTTTTTGTTGGACTTCTATGAGCAAAGTGAAAAGACTGCAGAGGCAATAAGCAACACATTACTTGAAAAACTTGTGACACACAAACTAGACCTAAGCAAAGTGTCTTCCTACTGTGCTGATAATGCAAACGTGAATTATGGAAAGCGACAGTGTACCAGAATTTAAAAAAACAAAACGAAAATATCTTGCCTGCAAACTGCCCTGCCCATGTTGTGCACAATGCCGTGAAACATACTAGCAATACCTTACAAGTTGACATTGAGACTCTGGTTCTTCTAAGAGAGTAGCAGCATTGAAGGATACGTTTGATTTTGTGGATATGGAGTATGTCACTTTACCGCACCACGTTCCGACACGCTGGTTGAGTCTTTTCCCAGCTGTAAAGAGGCTTCTAAATACGTGGCAGGCTGTTAAGTGCTACTTTTTTTCTGGTCTCAAGTGCTGAGAAACAAGGACGGTAGCACTGAATTCCTGAACATGACAAAGCTGGTGTCATACATGCTCAGTATACCAGTAAGCAACGCATACACAGAGCGTGTATTTTCAATCATGAAAGGTGCATGGACGGATGTCCGGAATCGAAGCAGCATAGATTTGGTGTGGAGTCAACCCCTTCTCAAAATGAATTTCTGGATGAGTCGCAAGGACTTCTACAGCTTTGTGATTGCCCAGAAGCAAGTCATGACTATGGCAAAGTCATCCAAGAAGTACTAGACTTCTGGCATGTCTGAGAGGTAAGCAAATTGGGAAGTTGATTTATTGACTGAATAAAACACTCGGCCCTTTACCCCTGTTGTTTGTTTAGTGTACAAATAAATCTGTATGTTTAAATATGGATTACAAATAAGTCTATAATTTAGTCAGCGGGGCCATGACACTCACTGATTCCAGACCTCTGTGACTTAGTTTGCTTCAGCTGTCAGTGGCTGAAGCTGGGGCTGAAGGCAGGACTGTGGGCCTCCCCTCTGTCACTGTGGTGGGGCTGGAGCCAGGGCTAGAAATGGGACCCTTCGCTCCCCTGCCCTGCAACTGGGTCTGACTTTGCAACCAGGATCCTGCGCCCCGTCCTGCGGCTTCAGCCGGGGCCTGGAGCTGGAGTCCTGTGCCCCTGGCCCCGTGGCTTCTGCTGGGGGCTGGAGCTGGGGCCATGAGTCCTTGAGTCCTTGCCCCGTGGCTTGTGGTGTGGGCTGCAGCAGGAGCCGTACACCCCTCTTGCAGCTTCCTAGGGCTGTGCGCCCCCTCTCATGGCTCTGGTCGAGGCTGTGCACCTGTGGCTCTCTTCCTTCCTCCCCTCCCCCTCCCGCTCGCCCAATCTGTCCTGATATTTCACTCTTGCGATCTGGTCATCCTACAGCCATCTTGATGTTATCAGTTATTAGCTCTCCTTCCCTGCTAAGCAGACAATCTATGCTTTCCTTCCTCTTTCTCTTGCTCCTAATGTATTTAAAGGACCTCTTACTAAGGCCTTTTATGTCCCTTGCTAGGTGTAACTCATTTTGTGCCAAGGCCTTTCTGATTTTGTCCCTGTATGCTTCTGCTATTTCTTTGTACTCCTCCTTAGCAATTTGCCCATGTTTCCACTTTTTGTAGGATTCCTTTTTGATTTTCAGGTCATTAAAGAGCTCCTGATGGAGCCATATTGGCCTCTTATTGTTCTTCCTGTCATACCTTTACATAGGGATAGTTTGCAGTTGTGCCTTTTATATTGTCTCCTTGAGAAACTGCCAGCTTTCCGGAACCCCTTATCCTTTGGAGTTTCTTCCCATGCGACTTTACCTACCAGTTCTCTGAGCTAAAGTCTGCTTTTTTGAAGTCCATTGTTTTTATTCTGCTGCTCTCACTCCTTCATTTCTTTAGAATCATGAAATCTATCACATTTCATTATCACTTTTCACCCAAATTATCTTCCACCTTCAGATTTGCAACCAATTCCTCCCAGTTGATCAGAATCAAGTCTAAAATGGCTTCCTGCCTGGTTATTTCCTTAACTTTCTGAAACAAAAAAGTTGTCCCCCACACATTCCAAGAAATTTTTGGAAATTTTCTGTTTTGCTGTATTACTTTTCCAACAGATGTCTGGTTAGTTAAAGTTTCCCATTACTACCAGGTCTTGTGTTTTGGATATTTGGTCTAGAAATACTTCATCCAACTCCCCTTCCTGATTTGGTGGTCTATAGTAGACTCCTACCATGACTTCATACCCAGAGACTTTTGACTGATCTGCCTCTCACCTCCTTTTGGACCTCAGAACAAGTGTATACATTCTTGATGTATAATGCAACACCTCCTACTTTTTTTCCCTGCCTGTCCTTCCTGACCAAGTTATACTCCTCTATACCAATATTTCAGTCATGAGATTTATCCCATAAGACCTCTGTAATGTCAATTAAGTCATAATTTATCTTATAAATAATAGGTGCAGTTCTTCCTTTTATTCTTCATACTTCTTACATTTTTGAATAGACAGCTAAGGACTTGAGCAGATTCTTCTGTTAAGGTTGCCTTTTTTATGCTTACCTGTGGGCTTTTATCACCTGCCCCTTTTAAATCTAGTTTAAAGCCCTCCTCACTAGGTGGTTGAATCAAGTGTGCAGGTGTCATTGGGTTTTCACATAGTGCGAGATAAAACACTTAAGCATTTTCTTAACTTTAAGCATATGCTTAAGTCCATCCCTATTTAGCAATTTACTTAAGGACATGCTTAACTGTAGGCACTTGCTTCAGTCCCATTGAAGTCAATGGGACATAGCCACATGGCTGAATTTAAGCACATGCTTAAGTACATTTCTGAAGAGGGATGGATTTAAGCATGTGCATAACTCCTTTGCCGAATTGAGGCTTGAATGCATGCACAAACTCACACCCAAGCATGGATATTTTCAGCCCAAAAGGTGTAAGAAACTTACAAAAAACTGAAAATAGCAGTTAGAATGGAAAGTTCTTCCTTCTCAGACTTAACCATAGTGTTCACTTATTGTGAACCTTGCAAGAGAGAGAATATATGGAACAAAGGATGGACAAGCTGTTTAAATTACGAGGTTTTGCAGCCTTGTTGAACTATATTTTGGGGTTTGTAAAACTAGTATGAATTTCTGAACTTTTTTCTCCCTGTAATTTAAATCAGTTTTTTTCCCACAAGGATAATCCAGTTTAAAAAATAAAACCACCACAAAAAACAACCATCACTAAACCCCCTCATGTTTTACTAGCTGACGTGAAGTCTTAGGAACACTCCTCCAAAAGCTAGCAAAAAAGTGGTCCCTGTTTTATAAGCAGAGGGTCACATCTTCAGCTGGTGTAAATTATCATCAGTTGCCTTCAAAAGAAAAACATTTGCCCAGAATCTGTAGCTATACTTATAGCTAGGGTTGCTCATATATTTTCATTTTAAATGGCCCCTTTCAATTTCTCATAACTTTCTTAAACATTTACTTTTTTTAGCTGAAATTTGGACCATTACCTAAGTGAAATTTTTCTGAAAGTTTAAGCAAAAATGGTTCCGGCATTTTCAAGCACAGAGAGTGAAAACATACACATTTTCAGTTACCAAAAATGTTGTTTTTTAATAACTCGAGTGTATCAGTGAGAAAATGATGGAAACTTAACTTTTGATAGAGACATAGTCCTTAGTTTATACATATGCATGCTGATAATCCATTGAACATCAGTTTTGATTTGGCCATCTTACAAGAATTTTTACAGTGTGTTTTATGCTTGTACACTGAATATATTTCTACAGCTATACAATCTGACAGTCTTCCATTGACACTGCACATTAAATAGAAAATCTTTCAGTAATCAATCTGTGCATAAAAAGGTTGAGTGGAATTCAGACGTATTATGTAAAACTTGTTAAATAAATAGTATGTGACAGTTTGTGTGAGAGCAGAAAAGGTCAGAGCCCTGGCCCTTGCCTCTTGGAAGAAATAGCCTTCTATAGCTGCACATTTCTTCATCATTTCTCTTTTTGGAAGAAAAGAAAAGAAAAGAAAAGAAAAGAAAAGAAAAGAAAAGAAAAGAAAAGAAGAAATGCACATAAAAATCTTCATTAAAAGAAGGTTCTGGTTGTAAAGTGGAGCTCGCAAAAGCTTGAAAATGGCAACGTTAGGGTTGCCTGCATCTCCTGAGGGTGGAGCTTTAGAAAGAACCACGACTTTTTTTTTTCCAATTTGACTCCTATTAAACAACGAAAGCTATCTCATTTCTACCTCACCATCCAACCTTCACACGTCATGAGGCAGCATTCATTAAGATCCATGAGATCCGTGTAGGCAGCTGGATTAAACCTTTATTGAATTAAGCTAAATTGGCATAAGTAAGGTTTACATCTATTTAAGAGCATCCACTTCAGGTGTTTGTATTGGTTTAACCACATCTGTTTCTAAATCAATATATATAACATTCAAAAACCAGTCGGAGAACACTTCAACCTCCCTGGTCACTCGATTACAGACCTCAAAGTCGCAATACTCCAACAAAAAAACTTCAAAAACAGACTCCAATGAGAAACTGCAGAATTGGAATTAATTTGCAAACTGGACACAATTAACTTAGGCTTGAATAAAGACTGGGAGTGGATGGGTCATTACACAAAGTAAAACCTATTTCCCCATGCTAATTTTTCCCCCTACTGTTACTCACACCTTCTTGCCAACTGTTGGAAATGGGCCATCCTGATTATCACTACAAAAGTTTTTTTTCTCCTGCTGATAATAGCCCACCTTAATTGATTAGTCTCATTAGAGTTGGTATGGCAACACCCATTTTTTCATGTCCTCTGTGTATATATATCTTCCTGCTGTATTTTCCACTGCATGCATCTGATGAAGTGGGTTTTAGCCCACGAAAGCTTATGGTCAAATAAATGTGTTAGTCTCTAAGGTGCCACAAGTACTCCTCGTTCTTTATAATTGAACCAGTGCACAAAGTTTACCCTTGCTTTGTACAGACACCAAACATAGGCTTACATCACCTCAAAGCAAATCTCTACATTACCTCTAGCAACACTGATGCAGTCTATGCTAATGTCCTACCCAGATGGATGGGAACTGTTGCAGCTGGCCCTCCCAGGTCTGTCCCACATTGTTCACAACCATTGACCTTCATACAGAATTCCCCATTGGTTTCAGTTAGAGCTGAGTGAAAATTGGAATTTCCATCCCACAGGAAATTTTTATATTTCAACATTTATTTTCAACTGGAGACAAAAAAGTCAAAAATATAGACATTATTCAAAGAATGAAAAGCTCTGAAAAAAATTTGATTTGGAAATGTCAAAATATGCATTTGTAGAACCAAATCAAAATGGCTTGTTTTGAGGCACTTCAGCATAAACTGCATCTGCTTCTGGTGCTGTTGGGCCTCATGGGAGTAGTAGTTCAGGTGTCTCTTGCTCCCATTCTCCCCATTGGCCAGTTTTGCTGGCTGGACTATATCTCCCATAGTGCAACCACAGCTGTTTGACTCCCATGATGCACCACATAGCTCAGTCAGAGGGGAGGTTGTGTGGCATCATGAGAGTTGTAGTCCAGCCAAGTAGCCCAGCCCATAGGAGAAAATGGGGCATGAGGTATCCAAACTACAGCTCCCATGAGTCACTGCAGTATCATAGGCAGATATAGTTGTAATCTTGAACTGGGTTGAAACAAAATGTTTTGGTTCAGTTCAAATGTTTCAGTTCACGTCAAACCAAACTGAAACAATATATTTCATTTTGATTTTCCTAGTGAAAAATATAAATTAGAAAAATTGAAATTTTTCAGAAACTGCATTTTTTTTTAAATAATTTTGACAGAAAATTCCTGACTAGCTCTAGTTTAATGGGCAGTTCCACATGTGACTCTATGGCAAAATATAGAGCACCAAATATTTTATTAAGGAAATCTTGTTAAACTTCAAGTTTTAAATTTACAAACCAACCAGTGCTATATATTTTTACATTCTTATGACCTTTTTCTTAAAATAGCTCTAACACTTCCATTGTTGGCAGACGACCTTTGAAATTTAGTAGAGAGATTGCCTTGGAGCCAGGGATGTGCTTTTCGCTGGTACCATATAAATCCGCTCATATTTGGCTAAGTTATAAACAGTTGAAAACTCTCATTTCCAGACTTATTTTCCCGCCAACCCCATAAAGATTCTGATGATCTGTGCATGTGCCTTGCCCCAGTGCCTAATTGCACCATTCCCCAGAGCAGAACCTCAGACGGGACACAGATAAAATGGATTTGGCAGCAGCTCCATGTATGTTGGGGGGATGGAGGATGAGACATAGAGAACAGGGGATAAGACCCTTAGACACAGAGAGTTTACTGAATATCTCTGCTTGTCTATTTTTGTAAAATGAGGCTACTCCTGCATATGTAACCAGCTATTACATATCAGTGTTACATATCTTGTGCTAATGGCTGGTCCACAGTGGTTAACTCTGTTGGCTACTTCTAGCTAATATAGTCAGGTTTTCAGTTAAGTATGGAAGGGTCAGGGTTCAAACCCTGCTGATGATATGGAGGTGCAATTGGTACAGTTGTCCAAAACAGGCTGTTTTTTACTTCTCCTCTTTTGAAAATACTTACAAAGTTATGTACAAAAAACTGTGTTAAAAGAAGGTTATTTTATTTAGCTTGCAAAGTCAAGTATGTCACAGTAAAGAAACCTTAATTCTGTCTTCTTGTGTGCGTGTTTAGAAAAGAGACGACTCAACTTAGAAAAGAGATGACTCAGGGCATATGATAGAGATCTATAAATCTTGACTGGTGTGGAGAAAGCGAATAAGGAAGTGTTATTCACCCCCTTCACAACACAAGAACCAGGGGTCAGAAGACAATGATAGGCAGCAGGTTTAAAACAAACATAAAGAAGTACTTTTTCATACAATGCACTATCAACTGCGGAACTCGTTGCCAGGGGATGCTGTGAAGGCCAAAAGTATAACTGGTTCAAAAAACGACTTTGATGAGTTCATGGAGAATAGGTCCAGCAATGGCTATTAACCAAGCTGGGCAGGGATGCAATCATTTCTCAGGGGTCCCTAAGCCTCTGACTGCCAGAAGCTGGATGACGGGAGTGGGGGTGTGGATCACTCGATAATTGCATTATTCTGTTCATTCCGTGTGAAGCATCTGGGACTGGTCACTGTTGGAATACAGAATATTGGGCTGGTGGGACCCTTGGCCGTTCTTATGCATTATGAAACAATCTTTAATTACATGAGCACTTTTTTTTTTTTTTTTTTTTTTTTTTTTTACACACACACACAAAACTCTCTTGCCTCATTCAGTGAACGGGATGAAACATTCTCATGGAATAAGTCAGCTGTTCAACATTTCTTTTTATTCTCAATATGTGGCCCCTGGCTTATTTACTGAACAGCATGCAAAGCCTTTATTGTGTACAGAATTGTTAATAGCCTCATTGTTGGCTTTTTTCCTACCCTCTCTTTTTTAAACATCAGAGTGAGTAAATATTACTTTCCCCATTTTACAGATGGGGAAACAGAGAGAAAGGCAAAGTGACTTACCCACTGAGACAATGACAGAGCCACAATTAGAACTCAAGTATCAGAGGGGTAGCCGTGTTAGTCTGGATCTGTAAAAAGCGACAAAGAGTCCTGTGGCATCTTATAGACTAACAGACGTATTGGAGCATAAGCTTTCTTGGGTGAATACCCACTTTGTCAGATGCATGTCAATGTGCATCTGACGAAGTGGGTATTCACCCACGAAAGCTTATGCTCCAATACGTCTGTTCGTCTAAGATGCCACAGGACTCTTTGTCAATTAGAACTCAGGATCACCCACTTCCTACTCCTGTGCTGGTTTCTCCAAACTATACTACCGTTATAGCTACAGCTATTGAGAGTATCTACAGCTCTTATTGACTTCTATTGGAGTTGGACATGCTCAGCATTTTTGAATGTCAGTTCGCAGGTGTATCAAGTTGGGCCCTCAGAAAATGAGGAATACAGTTAGTGGGCAACAGAAAACATTCCAGTTTAAGTGACTTGCCTAGCATAACATAGGAACTCTGTGACAGAGGCAGAGATAGAATCCAGTTCTCCAGGGAAGCATTCAACTGCCTTAACCACAAGACCAATCTTTTGTTTCCTGTAGTTCCCCAGCTTCATTCTCTACCCACCTTCCAACTTCTACAGCACATGAGGCTGAGGAGATACACACAATTTGACACAATAGCCTCATTCACTACTCAGCTGTGATTCAGTCTCGGAGCACTATCCATCTTGTACTGAATGAGACATGGGTCCTGTGGAAACAGGGTGGATCGATTTAAATCAAGGTGATTTAATTCTACCACGTGGAAAGCCATAATTATCTATTTTTATTGACTTTTCCATTTGTACTTTAATTATTTTCTAAAAAACAGTGCATTCTCACTGGTTGATATAACCATTAAAATATGTTGATTTACAACTAAATAAAGACTTTACACTAGATTTGGTACATCTTTTTGCTACCTAGGAGTATGCATTATAACTATATACTTTTATTTAAGCAATTATGTAGCTTAACATTTTCAAATTCTTATTAATTGTACATTTTTAGTATGCTAGAAAATGGTGAATGGTATATTGCTTATTTACTAGATAATTAACTTTTTGCTCACAATTTGTGTCAGCCTGATTTGGATGGTAACTGGAATTTAATCAAAAACACAAAACAGCATATAAAATTTTTAAAAGATCTTAAATATTTTGGATACATGAACTTTTCTTATCAAAATGTTTCACGTTTACAACTAAATTATAAATTTGGGCCTTAGCATGTTTTGTATTAAAGTCAGATTTCATTTTAAACAGTTTTATTTTTAAAAAGAAATAATTATAATTTAAATAACAAAATCAACAAAATCTGACTTTTTTTATTTTTTGAAAAAAACTCATCAACTTTTATCCACCCTGTGTGGAAAGAACAGTATGTTATTATGTAATTAAAGACTATATCATAATACAAATGCACAAAGCAGAAGAATTAAGGTTCCACAAGTCACCTTACTTCTGGCATTTCCTTACTTTTGAGCACTTGACTTTGCTGCATAATTTTTTAACATACCAAGTATGGGGCTTATTGTATAAAGAATTTAGTTGGACTGACTTACTCTCTCAAGGAGACGCCCAATGAATGAAGAGCAACAAATGTAAAAGTAATTTTATAAAAGCATCTGGTACTAGCCAGTGTTATATATAGGTTGTTGAACTGATGGATTGTCCATTTAATATGGTATTGTAACTCCTGTGCTCCTATGAGTAAAGACTATAAGATTTGGCATATTATAGCTAATATTTGAATAGTAATATAGATAGGACTACTGATATATTTGAATTAGTAAAATGTAAAAAACTAAAAAAGCCTATGTTCATTTAAAAAATAGAGTAACATGGGGAAATAATTTACTGTGAAAATAAAATGTTCATCAAAATGTGAGGTAAAGAACAGGTTTGCTGCTATAAAATAATTCTGAAAAATTAATGAGCTCAATACATCCCTCATGTAACTGACTGAAGTCAGTGGAGTTACACCAAGTATTAACTTGTGCTACATATGAGTCTTTTCCAAGTTAGATTGTAGTTAGTCTGCTCCTATTGTAGTAAATGGGTAGAGGATAAGGCACAAAGCTCCAACAGTCCTAAGTACCCGTAACTTGTAACTTTGCATAGCTGATATATTTAAGTGGTCAGAACATTGTCTGTCCTGAGTAGAATTTTTTCACCAAACTGAACAGGAAAATGTATTTGGTGTTATCACCACCCAACCCCGACCCCAGGCTACCCATATCACAGAATTGTGCTAGCTAAACACACAGATAAAAGGGCAGGAAAACGTAAAACTAAAAAATACCAAAGCATATATAAAACAATGAGGGGTAGGTGGGCACAGAAGGAGGCCTTTTGAAGTGCATGGTTATGCAAGACATAACAAAGAAGTTTCATGATACAGAAACAAAAAATCTCACCCACATACAGGATGCTTAACTTTCCTTTTCTTTCTTTCTCTCTTGGCCTAAAAAACAAACAAATCAGCTCTCCCAAAATTGTTGTGCCATAGACCTGGGCCTCATTGGGCATGGTGGTTAATATGGCCCTATGTTCGTTCCCTTTCCTAGGCAGCTTTACCTAGGTCAGGCAACAGTGAGCACTGAGTAGCAGGCCATGCGCCTAATGCCAGCTGCTGCTGTTGCTTTTTTCCCCCCTTCAGTACTCTTACCTGGTACCCTGAAAATACTGAGCACAAATGCTGAAGTCTCTTTGGGTATGTCTAAACCTTAAGGCTGGAGGTGTAAATTCCAGCTCGAGGAGACCTACCCACGCTAGTTCTCATTGAACTAGCATGCTGAAAATAGAGTGTAGCCATGGCGGCACAAGTAGGGATGGAAGTGGGGAGGGGCGCTCGGCCTTTCTCAGTGTATATCGAGGGTCTTGGACAGGATTGTACTTGGGGCAGCTAGCCCCTCCCACTGCTGCAGCTACACTCTGGTTTTAGCCTGTAGTTTGATCGGAGCTAGCATGGGTATGTCGTCCCCTCAAGATAGAATTTTCACCTCCAGTTCAAAGTGTAGACATACCCTTAGGCAGCTCTTTTTGTTGATCTAATCCCAACTTCAGTGCAAAGTCACTCTCCTCCACAGTAGTTTGAACACTAATCTTGTAGAGTCAGAGCAGCCTACTTCAATGGGCCTCCAACATCCTCTGCCCAAGTTCTGTCCTTCACCAAAAGCCAACTTATAGTTAAAAATAAATACCATCATGAAATCTTCCATGCAACTGCCCAAAGGACCCCCATTGAACAATACATGCCGGAGTTAGGGTCTGCAGAATAAGGCCCCAAAGCTGTGTCATGTTGTGGTACAGGCAGGAGCAAGGAGCACAGTTACAACACAGGTAATATAAGCTTTTATTAGTAATAACCTGTAAGTACACAGGTAGGCAGCAATACTTCCAGTTGTAATGAGACTATAGGCTTAGCTGTTTAAGTGCCTTTCAGCAAAAACAAAATACAGAAATACGACAGGATACTCATAAACAAACACCTGCATAATAATCAGACCACAGAGTGCATCAGAATATAAAAATATTATAAAAATATAATAAAAAATTGAACGAAGGAAAGGAACAGAATGAATGGACATATGGTTTACACAGGAGCAGTTGCACGTGAGGTATTCAAAAACAGATCAACCCAGGGTCCTTGGTGATGCTAAGAGAATGCTGTCGTCAGATGTTCGGCCGCATGTGTGTTCTCCCTGTGTGCTGTTTCAGCTCTGCGCAGATAGCTGGCACAGTAGATCTCGAGTGAACCGCCCATTGACCACAAAATCCGTTAAGGCGCAAAGGTGCTTGGTCAGGTTTATTGTCAGCAAAGCACGGTCCTAGCTCCCCGGATCAATGTCTACAGTTACGCTAGCACATGTATGCCCGTGACAATGGACGCAGCTCAGTCAATGGCAGGACTTTCCACTGCCCCCTCGGCTGGACAAAGACACTCCCTCTGAGATACATTTTTATACACCAATGCAAACAAGTTATGTATCACCCTTGGCGTATCAGGGTGCCACTCTCTGATGTATTTGGGCGCCACCCATTGCCTTGTACCTGTAGGTTCAATCAAAACATCTCTATTCATCATGCTGTCATCCTGGCCTTATCCTTAAGATGGGTCAGCGTGTTCCTGTCATCTTTGGGGAATGTGTTTGGTATCAGGGTGTTCTGATACCACCCTTCTGGACTGTGCTTGTGTGAGTGTTTTGTGCCTAGCAACTCTTAGGAATATATGTTTTTGCAATATCAGCCCTATGCTTGCCAAATTCTGTGAGCAGGGCCTGCCTCTTGCTCACAGCTTAACTTTGCTTTATATCAGCAAAGTTTTGACTACTTTAGCTCAGGCCTCAGGCCTCCTACCATGCCTCTGATACATGGGCTTATGTTTCAGGCTCTCTTCCTACTAGAGATGCTTGGATGAACACCTGTGGCCTATAAAAACAGTCAAAGCTTTTCTAGCCATACAGAACCCACAAACCAGATCCACTATTTGTACATGGGGATGTCAGAAACCTGACCAGTTATCAATTTGATGCAGCAGCAAAGACGGCATTAGCCTACTTAGGGCTCAATACAGCTAACTTTGGCACACATTCCTTCAGGAATGCCTGCAGCCTCAGAGGGTTTTGACTCCCAGAGGAGCTAGGCAACAGGGTGCTGGAAAATGAACTGTTGCAAGACCTATGTTTGCCCCTAGGGAGATGTTACTGGGGCAGACAAGGAGAGATGTCCCAACTCACGGGCACTCTATAGTGCATTGGGCTAACAAGAAGGCAGCTAGGTTGGTGAGTGGATGGCAGGTGAGCTTCAGTGTTGAGATCTGCATTCAGTGGTTTGGCAGGAGAGGCATACTGTGGGATCAGCTCATGCCTCTTCTGCACTTATTGATAGGAGAATTACAACCAACCACCGGGAGTGCCCAACCTATGGCCCACCAGAGCATTTCATAAGCTTGTGGCCTGCTTCAACACAATATACCAATGGCCGATTCATTACGGTTTTGTCATCAAATTTTATGCACTCATTTCTTTATTTTATTTTAAATAGACAATACTATACATAGGTTGTTTCTATCTAAATGCATACGAAACAAGATGAACTTAAAATATAAATCAATACAGGTGACTTTAAATCTTATTAAAATATGTAGAATCTGTTTGGCCCACACAAGATTGTGCTTAGGTTTATGCAGCCCTCCTGTGTAAAAAGGTTGGGCACCACTGATCTAATATCCTGGTTATTCACCTTGATGAAAATGATCTTGGGACCTACATTGGAGGCAGGGATAGGGTTTGGAGGGATGTGGGATTGATTTCATACACATGGTTGAATGTTGGTTTGGTCAGAAATGATCAAATGAAATTATTGGAAGCTGGCGGGGAGCCATTGAACCATCCCACATAGATTGAGCATGAAAGAATTGGCGGAGGCGGCTATTCCTTGATCCTTGATATGAGGATGATGTCTGCCTGGGGAAAAGTCATTGATGAGACTTAAGATGGCTCAGGAGTCCAATTTGTGCTTTACAGGTTTTTCCACATGTGTGACAAGTGGTTGCTTGGAAAGAGCACAACTGCTGGCCGGGATGCTGTACCCTTTCCTTCCTCCTCTACCGTTTCTCAGCCTCTTGAGCAAGGCAATGTCTTCAAAACGGGCTGAGGCTTGATATGTGATGCAACACCATTGAAGTCTATTGCCAGCCAGCTCTTCCCAATTTGTGGGGTCAATGCCTCCCTTCTTACTATATACTCTCAGGATTTCTCTGATTTCCCCACAGGTCCTCTTACCATGACTAAGTTGAGAAAAGAGTACATGCTTCAGAAGATGAGTATCTGCCATCCGCACACAATGACCAGCACAGCAAAGTTGATGTTTTATAATCTTCGCCTCAACACTGGTGATGTTAGCTGCAGAGAGAACACTGGCATTGGTGCGATGGTCTTCCCAGCTGATACAGGGAATCTTCCTATGGCGGCGCTGTTAGTACCGCTCCAGACACTTAAGAGGGCTTCACTATGTCACCCATGTCTCACACCCACAAAGAAGTGTGGGGATGACCAGGGCTGACGAGACAGCGGGGAAGCCGGTACAAATTACCAGGGCCCGGCGGTCGGAAGGGGGCCCGGCTTCCCCAGCTTCCCCCCCCTCTCGTCGGCCCTGTTTAGCCGGTCCGCCCTTGCTGCGGGGCCCAAAAAAAATTTTCACCGGGGCCCGAACCTGCTCTCGGCAGCCCTGGGGATGACTACTGAATAATAGACCAGGATCTTAGTTTCCATCCACAGATCTCTGTCAATAAAGACATGACGAAGCAACTTTCTGAAGGATACATGGGCACAATGGATCCTATATTCAATCTCCACATCAAGATTGGCTGTCTGGGAGAACATGAATGAACTTCAATGGACAATCGAACCTAAACAGCACCTTCCATAATGCTTCACAATTGATGGAATCAAAGACCTTAGGTCAATAAATCTGGATCTGCCATGCAACAAAATTCATACTAATGGTGCCCCAAGATGGTCTGAAACCACACTGGGATTGTGGAAGGATGGTTTCAGCAAGAGGGTGGCATGAAAGAATATGAACCATAAGGTTACCAGAATCATTATGGATACTGATGGTCCCATAATCACATATAGAGGCATCCAGTACAATTGACTTGAATTTTCTGGGGACAATGGAGTGTGCTTGTCTGACACAGGGACCAACATTTAGCTTTGGGACATTAGGGGTTGGATCAGGTCGGAAATAGGTACTAGGCAGTGGGGATGGGGAGTATGACCAACCTAACTGCTGGTGACCCCATTGTCTAGGGCAAATAAAGGCCAAAAGAGCCAGCTCCCAGAGACGAAAGAGACCTGGTGGACCTTGGGCCTATGGGAAAGGGGGAGGCTTGAAGTCTTCACAGACCAAGGTCCCTTTTTGGAACCCTCTGTCCCTCTCATTGAGGTTTGGGTGACAGGATTCAGAAGAGTGAGCAGAATCTTAGGGGTAGGCTGAGGAGAGGTCTACCCAAAATTAGGGGATATATTGTGGGAGCTCGGTAACTAGATCCACTTAAATGCCTGGTACGTGAGAGTCGGGGGAGGCAGGGCATGTAATACCCCTGTGTTAAGTTAGTAAAGTTGTAGCCTGCCACTTAAATCCTTCCCTTTGTCTGTCCTCATTCACCAGCCGGGCCTGATCCAGCTGCTTTCTTTTGCACAGGGGAGAGGATTTTGCCCTAATCAAATCACACAACATCCCTCAGCGGTGGATGAATGCTGGGGTAAACTCCAAGAAGCGTTATTTTAAGGATTGAAAGAAGAATTCTATTTGTGTTAGTAAAATACTGAAAAAATATAATAGCTGGAAAGAAGAGAAACCTGCTCTGGGTAAAAGCCAGTGTGATGGGGTGGCAATCCCACACAAGGCCTGAGTAGAGAGAAAGGGCCAGTTAACCTTGTGACAGGCTGCACCTGTGGAACAGTCAGGGCTGATAGACTTTTAATTGATGATGAAGCCCAGCTGGGCAAAGGGCAGGCTAAGCTGCTATAAAACCAAGAAAGTCAAGTGTAAGAAGGTGGCTGTGGTACAGAAGGTCTGTTGTCACTTGCTGGGCTTAGAAAGGGAAAAGTGAAACCAGGGGGAGAATAGAAGGGATCCTAACCCAGAGAATGGGTGGGGAGAAGCAGGGCCGGCTCCAGGCACCAGCGAAGAAAGCAGGTGCTTGGGACGGCCAATGGAAAGGGGTGGCACGTCCGGGTCTTCTGTGGCAATTTGGCGGTGGGTCCCTCAGTCCCTCTCTTCCTCTTTGAGCTGCCGCCGAAGTGCCGCCGAAGAATGGAGCTGCACGATTGAGCTGCTGCCGAAGTGCAGCCAATCGGCTTTATCTTTTTTTTTTTTTTTTTTCAGTTCGCCGCTTGGGGCGGCAAAAAAGCTGGAGCTGGCCCTGGGGAGAAGGAGCCTGATAGAAGCTAAGTAGGCAGCAGCCCAGAGAAACACCAGCAAGGTTTGGGACAATGCAGACCCTGGCTGCTGATTGAAGGGTCCCTGGGCTGGAACCCAGAGTAGTGGGCATGTCTGGGCTTCCATACCAGCCACTGGAGAAGTGGCACAGAGTGAGCAGTGGACAAGAAGACTGCCTGAGACAGTTGTCCGGAAGGGGAAAACTAGTGACCTGGCTGGAGGACCAAGCCACAAAGAGGGAGCACCCTGATTGATGACAGGGGAGTAAGCTGACTCCAGAGAGAGCAAGTGAGACCACAGGGTGAGAAACCAAAGGAAGGAGCATCAGACTGTCATGAGCTAATTCCCAGATGGGCCACAAGGAGGCGACATAGCAGTGACTAGAGCACACCTGGTAGCTGGATATACTAATAATGGTATCAATGCATGGGCCCAAATGCTCTTATCATTACATGGAGTAAAGGTGAGTATTGAATATTGACCATATCTGCCTGATGCAGGTGAAAGGGAGAGTCGAGTCACTGACTGAGGCATGTTCCACCCTTTCCCTGATCCTGCAGTAAGCCCTGTGTATGTGAACACTGCATGGGTGAGTTCTGATGAGCATTGTGTTGGGGCAGAGAGGGCAGAGCTGGCAGCAACCATTGTATATAATTTGCTTCCCTCCAAACCCAACCCATTTTCTGCCAGTAAATGCCTCAGAGTTGAATACTGCTAAGAGAAGGGGAGGTCACTGAGTACAAGCATGGGACAGGGACCATTGGAAGCAAGACCACTAAGCTGACCATGTTGCCAATTGGGAGGTGAGTCCAGAGAGGAGCACAGACTTCTGCCTCACACACACAATCTGAAATTCTTGGTCAGGGCCAGAATGCACCACCTATCATTAGACTGTGTGCAGGTGGGAGACTATGCTCCTTTCCCCTCCGTGCCAAAACTTAAGTCTTTCCTCTGAGAGGTGAATGAGTCAAAAAGTCAGAGAGCTTAGTTTTCTACTTATTTTTTTCCCTTCCGGACATCTGTGTGGAAGGGATAATTTGGCCCAAGGTTAATTTTTAGCTACAAGACTCATAATTTATTAAATGGCAGTTTACTGTCCGTATAAGCCGTGATGGGATAGTAAAAGTTCAAGAAGTTCATGAACTGGTTCACCACAGTTATCTTGAACATGAACTCAGTGATTAGTCAATAGTTTAGAAAAATAAGGTTGGCCAGCTGGTCTCTGTGCTACTTACCACAGTCTCAGGGCAGGGAGAAAGGAAACTAAGGGAGTTTTTTCCAAATACAAACTGCCAAATTATGCAGATCTCCAGCATACCCCATAGATGCTTGGTTTTATTTGCTCTGGAATCTGACATACATTGTAATATACTAATATACTCTATTTTTGATATATTCATATTGACATCTTAAATGACTACTGTTTCTTAACTCAATATACCACCACTGCATCTGGCTGTTTCCAGTAGTCTGGGGAAGTGCCCTACCACAAGGGCTTGAGCCACAGAAGATGGTGAGACAGATGAAGCTAGATAGTCTTTTTTTATGTCCATGAGGGTCAGTCTTTCAACACCGAGAAGAACTAAGACAAATAAACAGAAATGGGACACACTATAATTAATGGCTCCAGAACACAATAAATCTGGACAGCTTCATAGTTTCAAACTGTGGGTCATTTCAGACTAACTTAAAAGTAAAAGCTAAAAACCCATTGTGGTCATTTTTTCCCTCTTAACTACTCTGAACTGGATCTTTTGGACAGAGGCTCTTTCAAACTAAATATGCCTGTAGACAGAGCAGTCCCCACACCTAAAAGCTGTGTGCGCATGAGTGTGTCATTTGACAGTTGTCTTCCCCTCCCACTGTTGACTTATCCTAAGAAAACACCCTGTCCTCAAATTATGACAGTGTAACAGTATTTCAAAAATGTTGCCACGTGGACTTGTATCCAATACAACTCCATCCTGCTTAGTCCTTATGTACTGTTTGGTGGTGTGGAATACCAGATGAATTGTTATTGTAAAGTCTTTCAACGCTGGCCTTAAAAAGAGGACAGAACAATAGCTACTAAGCTATCCAGATTACCAAAGTCAACAAGTATAGTCAACAAGACAACAGTATAGAAATAATGGAAAACTAACAGTGATTCATACTGGTTTGATATTCATGATCCATAACCCCCATTCACATCAAAATCATAATCCAGAATTAACAGCCCCTTGCATCTTCAAGATAAGATGATTTTGAATCTTATTTCATATTATGCTGGTTGTTTTAAAAATTAGTCAAGTACTAGGGGCCTGATCCAAAGCCCACTGAAATCAATGGAAAGGTTCCCATTCCAAAACCAGGGAGATATGAAATGCTGCCTACCTGTTGACTTTTATGCCCTGCCCCCCTTCCAGAGACCTGGGCTAGACTCTCCTCTTGAGGCACTGACGTTGGAGAATGAGGCAAGAGAAGACCGAATGCTTGGAGTGAGACTCATGAAGGAGTCTGTGCCATTTTAATATATACTTTGTTTTTAAATTAGCTCCTTGCAAGCCTGTGGTTCTATGTCACTCATTGCTGAACATATGCTACAGGGTTATAGCAAAGCTTCCAACTAAACCTCACTTAATTGGGAGAGACTCCTACTTATTGAATTTTTAAGGCCGATTTTTGAAATACTATACCTCCCTTTTATGATGAAAGCTTTTGCAATATATTTTAGAGAGAGACGCTTCAAATCTCACCCATCACTGTTGTAAAGGTTTCCACTCATGTGGATTGTCACCATCTGACAGCCCTCTAACATACAGCATGTTGTCCTTCAGTGCTCTGGGCCCCTTGGCTGGCCTGGGAAAAGCAGTGTGCTGGGAGTTTCTGGCCTCCTCTGGGGTTAGGTATGATGGTCTCAGCTGTGCGTAAGCAAGTGGTTTCAATCCTTAATTGCGATGGGGAAGTGGTCAGACAACACACTCTGTCCTGGCAAGATAAAGGGTAAGATGTCTTGGAAGAAAATCAGGAAATAACAAAGTTACATATGAAATAAATATATATTTCTAACATTCTGGAAAATTTCTAACGTATTCTTGAAAAACAAAACAAAAGGTTTTTGATGGCACTTTATGTGAAGCTGGAAATACTATCTCATGCTTCCCACTCTTTATGAAAGTTAAATAGCCAGTTTAACTATTAACTAGACTGTTTAAACTGTTGTTCTTTACAGCACAATTGCATACAATTCAAAACACTTATGAGGAAATGGATGTGGGTTAGGATTTTGATAGCAGTTGTCAATCAATAGCAAAACACCAGGAAGCATTGTTTTAGTTTTATGTAGGAGAGAGAACCTACCTCATCATCATGTAATAGTAATACCTTGCAGTCAGGGCCGTCCCTAGGGTGGGTGGGGTGGAGGGGGGGGGGCAGGGCGGAAGTGACGGATTCGTCTCTTCCAGGACCAATCGCGCCAGCCAATCGCACCATCCCGTGGGGCCCCCCCAAAGCATAGGGTCTGGAGTGGTCACCCCAATTTACCCTACCCAAGGATGGCTCTGCTTGAAGTTATATAACACGTCTTCCAAAGATCTCAAAAATCTTTACAAATATCAGCTCATTAAGCCTTACTGAATCCCTTTGAGTTAGTCTGTATTTTACCCACTTTACTAATGGTTAGCCTGAGATATGGAAAGGTTTTAATAACTAGCTCAAAGTCACACAGTAATTCATGAGCAGATCTGGGAATAGATTCCAGTAATCTTGACCCAGTGTCTTCCTATAAACTCTATTTACAATCCTGTTGATAATGTGTGAGCCAAAATAGAATCCAGCTCATTCTCCCATGCTGAGTGTATAAAACTGATTCACTTGAATAAACAGTAGCCTTTGAACATATTACTGCAGAGAAATCCATCAGATGAAAACTATTGTTTAGATTTTCAAAGCCAACTAGGGACTTTTCTCACAACTCTCATTGAAATTAATGAGACCTGAAATTGGCATAGGCCACTATTTTCAAACTTGGACGCCTAAAGCTAAGCTGCTCAATTCATATTTAGACACCTAAATAACTGAAATGATTTTCAGAGGGCAGAGCACCTACTGATTTCATTGACTTCACTATATATTGATTATTGCTTACAGTACACAAGCACTACCCTCCGAAGTGACCACATAATGGCAGTGTCCTTGTCTACCGCTCTCCTGCCTGTGTTGTTGTCACCTGTTCTTCTTATCTTAACAAAAGACCTGATCCTGCAAACACTCATGAATAACTTTAGATTGGAAGCTTTTCTGGTCAGGGAATCCATTTTTTGACTTCTTCTGTAAAGTCTCATGCACATCGATGGTGCTATATATTAAATAAATAATAGTCACTCCCATTTGATATCGGCCCAATCCAAGTTTTGCATGGAGAACTATAGTGATATAACCAATAGATTCATGTCCCTGAGAACTGGAAATACAGCAGATCCATGAAGATGATATTGCTAGAACAATCAGCTAAATACAGTAAAATATGAACAATTTTTTGCAGGAAGAAATGCAGCAACGATGCTAATTGGTTCCAGTGTTTCAGCTGCTTGTACAAATGACCAGTGTCTTGTCTTGTTTTGTTTTTTGCTCAATTCTGACCAACCATTGCATGCATGTAAAAGTATTTTGGTGACATGTCAGACATTTTAAAATAATTTAGAATGTTGTTGAGGTGGCCACCGAAATCTTCTAAGACATTTTTCCAATATAAGATGACTTTCAGAGATCTGAAGCATAAGTAAAAACAGAAAACTGGGTTTGAGCAATTTCCACATGCCATTTTCACTTGTTTGCTGCACATCATTTACAAGATAAAATGTCAGCATATGGGGAATTTTACAAAAAGATTATAACTCTCCAATTTGATAACTATTTCCCAAGATCCATTTTTGTTTGCTCTAAAAACATAGTAAGTCTTAAGTCCTCCTATGTGATCAAAGTGCCTTACAGAAATTATTAAATTAACCTGAAAAAAGCCCTGTAATGTAAGGAAGTATTTTTATATGATCTAATGTATGACAGCATCAGGACTTATCTCATATGACAGGCCTCTGAGGTATGATCTTAGTAAATGCTCAGAAGTCATGATGATGAGCACAATATAAATATCCAGATGTACAGATAGCTAGTGGGACAGGTGTGCAATTGGCCACACTATCACTGAAAAATAAGTGTTAAAAGTGTGAAATTCCTGTTCTTTATCTGTTTTATCTGCTCTTGTGCTCTCAACGCTCTCACTGAGGGTACCCAGACAATATGGAGAATGACACAGCCTGGCTTAAATGCAGAGGAGACAAGAACCAGACATGGAGGGAGAGGCAGAGGAAGTATACTGGGAGAGGGAACCTTGGGGATGGAGGGGAGGAGTCTGGGAGCTGGCAAGCCAGGGGGAGAGAAACTGGGACTGGCTGGGTAAGGAGACTGGCAGCGCAGGGGATAGGAACGAGGATGAGGATGGGGACTGGAAGTCAGTGAGTGAGGGAAAAACTGAGATCAGATAAGAAGAAAGAGATGGGAGAGACATTGGGACTAGCTAGACAAGGAGACTGGAACTGAGATGAGGAGTCCCGGGGTGGGGACTAGGACTGCGATAAGAAGTCTGGGGGTTAGACTAGGATTAGGAGCTGGAGAAGAGGAAGAGGCAGAACTGGGACAGGGACAGATTGGAGGGGATGGGGCAGAAGGGGGCAGATTTAAGCAGAGATGGGGGCAAAAGGTTCGGTGACCTCTAGAGCACACTACTCTTCAGAGTTTGGGATGGAAGCCAAGATCCTGAGTCTCACCATTCCTCTTCTGTCAGCAAACATTGGTGAAAGCCACTGGCAAAGTGTGTCTCATCCCCCTCAATCCCCATCACACAGAATGATGAACATCAGTCTTTAATTACATGATCACATACTATTTTCAGGCTTGTACTTATACCTGGGGCACTTACAGCATTACACCTGTGAGCTGAAGCACCCCGGTATTCACACCCTACACACATCTGTAATAATCTTTGTACACAGTGTGTCCTGTGAGGTATTATTTGAAAATTAACAACTCACTGTTCATTAATATTCATACGTGATGTATGTCTGCAGAGTGCATGAAGAATTATGGATATATACTAGAATTATGACTAAAGTTTGTGTAAACTAGGCATGTCAGGGAAAGTTGGTGAACAAGTCTGCCTTAGACAAAGGAATGTGTATTTGATTCTCTGACCAGCCTGGTCTTCAGACAAAGACAATGAAGGTCCATTTTTACATGGCTATTAAAGTAACAAGTGGGTGAGGGACAGCATGGCATCTACACCCAGTAGGAGACAGAAGCTTGGTGGGGGTTTTACTTTTCCAAGAATACATTGCATAGGTTTACTGGTCTATATAGATGGGGCGGAGACTGAACCTCAAGTGATAAGCAATTGAATCAACTGATTGTATACAATATTACTGTGTTATGGAAGTGTACAGAGCAATCTCTTTTATGAATGCCTGCAATACACTGGTGATTAATGTCATTGTGAATTGTGTGTATTAACACTACACAAGGAATTATGAATACTCATTTTTAGTTGAATACTCATGAATACTCATGATTTAGTTGGGGTTGGTCCTGCTTTGAGCAGGGGGTGGACTAGATGACTTCCTGCAGTCTCTTCCAACCCTAATCTTCTATTATTCTGATTCATTAATACATTAATGATTCATTAATACTATGCTTTACAGTTTGTCACCCAAACAAAGGGAGAAACAGGTCTCCCCCAGACAGGAGGGAATATCACAGCTATCTAATGGTCCCCAAAGAAATTAAGCCAAAGAAATTGACCAGAAACAATGGAAGCCCTATGTGCATAGAAATTAGCAGGGGAATAGGAAGACCACAGGGAGGGAAGAACAGCGTGAGGTCATCCTACCTCTTGAGGTAAGGTCAATGAACTTTGAGAGAGATGCTTTTCAAAGATTTATTAGACTATAAGAGGAGGAGCAGATAACCCCTAAATGATACATCACTAGACAGACACAAGGGGCCAGAACTCTTGCAAGCTGAGAAAGGTGGGTCCCTTAAACCAAGGACTGGGGGTTGAAGTTTCTGGAAACTGAATATAGGTGAGTAACCTGCTTAGTCAAAGAACTTTCACATAGGAATACAAGAGAAACCAGCATTTTGTACTTCTGTGGAAGGTACGACTGAAGGAAAGTCAGCCCTGGCTGGGAAGATGACTGGTGACAGAATTCATCTTGAACAAAGCCTGTACCTTGCTAGATTAAGTGTGAGACTTTTGGATGTGTCTTCACTTTCACCTTTCTAACTTTATTCCTTTTACTTGGCATCACTTAGCCTATGTCCTATGTGTTATTTTTACTAGGAGCCAACTTGGTGCTGTGTTTAAATGGAAGGGTGTATTTCCCCCAGTTAAGTTAATAAGCTGTGATGTGCTTTTGTGTTTCTAGAAGAACAAATAAACCCTATTATTTCTCTGAACTGTGCAGGAGAGGGCTGGACATAGCAGAGCACACAGTTTGGGGGAAATTCAGGACTGGGAGTGCGTTGGGGTCACCTTGCGGGTTGTAACCAAGGCTGGTGGAAGCCAAAGTTGGCCTGTGGGGCTGTAGACAGGCTGCTGGGGTCAGAGCTGCTGAACCAGGGCTGCCTAGCACACAGACACTTCACAGTGTGACCTGCATGCTGATGGGCTGGTTGTGAGCATCCTAGACTGGGAGCTACAGCAACAAAGCATTGTAAGACACCCAAGATGCAGGGCAAGTGATGACACAGCCCCTCACTGATCTGGATTGTACCCCAAACATTGTGACAACATTTTCTCATGTTGTTGTCTATTTCTTGTTAGAAATCTTAAGCTTAATAGATAGGAGGTTTTTTTCTCTACTTTTTTGCACAGAACTGAACAAGCCCTAGGTGATGAACAAGTAACAAAATACTGATCCAGCATGGCAATTTGTGTGTTCCAAAGAAACATCATATGATGAGTGCAGCTTATGGCTGGGTGAATTGCTGTGCCGACCTGGAGCCCATTGACTTGCATGGGTTCAGGATTCTGCAGGACTGCAGGGTTAGTGCTTTAGTTTGCATTATCAGCAACCATGGAGCAACATCAGGGATGAGGTTGTTTGTTAATGGAAGAGGTTCGTTTCCTACTGTATAAAGATGATTTTTTTTTTTAGCAGAAAATTGTTTTTGAAATCTGTATCTTCAAAATTTCCAAAATGACTTTTGAAAATTGAGTGCTCATTTGTTCCCCACAATGAATGCTTACATGGTGGAGAGCAGCTCGGTAGCAGGAGCCCCTTTCTTAACAACTTCCACAACTGCTGAATCCCCAGCCCTCGGGCATTAATGTTCCTTTTGTTAGTTATATATTTAGTTTCATTATTTTCATCATAAAATGGTTTTCTTTTTCATTTCTTTTAAGCACCTTGCAATGCTCTCCGTGTATGATCTTCTATTATCTGTCTTATTAAAATCAATTTAAAGGTATATTAGCGAGACAAGGCGAGTGAGGTAATATCTTTTACTGGGCCAACTTCTGTTGGTGAAAGAGAGAAGCTTTCGAGCCACACAGAGCTCTTCTTCAGACCTGAAGCATAAAAGCTCCATAGCGCAGAAGCTGTGTAGCTCAAAAGCTTGTCTCTCTCACCAACAGAAGTTGGTTCAGTAAAAGATGTTACCGCACCCACGTTGCCCCTCAAATATCCTAGGAGCAACACAGCTACAACAACGCTGCAAACTTAAAAAGTATATAACAGACATGCAAAAAACCCTCCAAAACAATCTACCAATTATGCATTTGTTTTCTCAGCATATATTCTGTCTCCTAAATTATGTAAAAGACCAGGAGCAGACTTTATTCCTGTGGCCAGAAGAATAAGGTTAAAGAGTGGAGTGCAAGGAGAGAGAGCGATCACAATTTGTTTTCACACATGAAAAGCTATTGTCCTTTGAGACTATTTCACATATTTATCTTACACGAGAGGAAGAGAATTACCACTAGATAGACTGGAAATTTGACAAAGGTCTGAGAAATAAGATCTTCTCAGGCTTTGTCAGTAGGTGGGTAAAGTCATAATGGCTCTGTTTTTCTTGGTTTTCTTTACATGAGAAAAACTGTGTTAAAATGCCTAACCATGCAAAATTGTGAGGATATTAGTCGCTTTGAGTCTATTTTACACTGTATCTCAGTAAACTAAAAGGCCAGTTTAGTTATTTTCCCTTCCTCACCTCCTATACTGAGAGGGGGCGGGGGGAAATTTCTCCTCCTCTCACATTTAGATAGGTTTTTCAGATTTCAATGAAAATGATAGCTGTCACCCATCTGCCAAACAGCTTCCTCCCATAGCAAGGACGACTCTGGGGTGACTGAGATTTTCCCTTCCATACATTTTATCTCTTGGTTCTCAAGCATAGTGCCAGTCAGTACTGCATCATGTTTAGCAAAAACAGCTGTCGTGGCTTCATTGTAAAACCCCTCTGTCTTATGACTGAAAATATATTGTTGATCTATCCATGTGTACCAAATTATCCTATAGACGATGAAATGTATTAACTTTAAGATCACTGTAATTAGCTTTCGTTTGTTTCCCATACAGCACTTACAAACTTGGGTTTCATACAGATTTGGTTAGATCTAGCTTTCAAGATTCCCATCTTAGAGCCTGATCCAAAGCCTACTCCAGGCAGCAGAAAGACTTCCATTCACTTCAGTGGGCTTTGAATCAGGCCCCCTAGTCCCCAGAGTCTTTACATAGTAAATTAAGAAAATGAAATGGGTCTAACAACCCCTTAATGCAATAATATTTACAGACATGGCTGGTAGCCCTCCCAGTGGCTTAGATGTAGCATTAATGTGATACCAAACAGGGAAATAGATTTGAATCTTGACTTAGCCTCTGCTCCGCCACCCAAAAAACAAAACAAAACAAAAGGCAGTAGATTGGATCACTGTAGCATCAGGATGTTGAGAAATATATTTTACATACCAGCTAGCGATTGAATGTGACGTTAACTGAGATCCCAATGAAGCTCATTTCATCTCTAGGTCAGAATCACACGCAAGCCATCAGCAATTCTTAACTTTGGTAACTAAATGGGAGCTGAGCTCTTTTAAAAACTATATGAAGCATCCTAATTGTGAATGCTGAGCACTTTTGAAAATGTGGTGCAAGTTCATTAAGAGCAAGGATCAAAGCATTTCCACTACTGACAGTTGTGTGGGTAAAAAAATAACTCAGGCTACACAAAGGTCATTTTTTGTTCAAAGGTACTTGAATTTTCAAGGGGTTATTAGTGTCAGCTTTGCTTTAGTCAGATTTTATAATATTATTATAAGCTTGGTTCAAAAGCATAGTACCAGTCAGTGCTGCATCATATTTAATAAATCAGAGTTCATACCTCACAATCCACTCCTTGACTTTCCACATAATCCCACTGATTTGTTGCACTGCTGCGTCTGCTCTCCTTGATGAGCATCTTCTCAACAGAACTAAAATGTCAATGGAGCAATTGAGCTCTACACAGAAGTGTTTGGGTAATACTGTGGCTTACTATATTGTCTACAAATATGTGGAGCTGGTGTGTATTACCAATGCCTCTCAAGAGACTGGCTAACTACTTTTTAATATCTAGACATCTGACCTATGTGTTAATGTGCAATTCTAGTTGGAAAAATCACTCTCTCTTACTCAACAGAGTGGCTCCGTGTGTGTGTTCCAAGTCTTACTTGCTGACTTAATTGACGCATGTTTGTTTTTACTACTTTTAGTCCTGTTGAATCTATTATTGCCAAGTACCAATTACATAATCTTTTTACTGGTGATGATACATGACTTTAAGATCCTAGGTTGAGTTTGTGGGGCTGGCAGTTAGGAGGCAGAAAGCATCTTTTTAATTGTAAACTGAGAAAATTTGATCAGGAAAGCACCATGGCCCAGATCCACAAGGGGCATAAGCATTGCAATGCTGAGTGTCAAAGCAGCTAACCTTTAGGGGCCTAGAAAAATCACTGGAACAATAATGGGATCCACAAAGCCTGATTTAGGCACCTAAGCTCCCTATACAATGAACAGGGAGAGATAGGAGCCTTAGAATGCGATCCACAAAAGCCAGCATGTTAGGCCAGAAGCCACCTAAATTAGCCTCTGGAGATGATGACGAGAGGGGTGTGTACTAAGTCCCGTCCCTCTCCTGGAAATAGGTGCCTAAATCCAGGTTGCAGGGAGGCGCCTATCTCTGCTAGCGATTCAAAGCAGGAACCCCTCTCCTGGAGTCAGGCAGCTTAGTGCCGAAGTCATTTCTTGTGAGAATGAGTTAGGTGCCTGCCTCACTGCACACAGCAAAGAGGAGGAGGAGTGGAAAGCAGTGGTTTCTACCTTTGAGTGCAGTGGCTAATGCATTCACCTGAGATGCAGGAGACCTAGATTCAATTCCCCCCCTCTACCTGATGAGGAAAAAGGATTTGACAAGGGGTCTCCTACATGGGTCAAGAGAGTGCTCTAATCATTGTGCTATGGGATATTCTGATGGGGGTGGGGGTGGTGTCCCTAAATCTCTCCTGTTGAAGCTATTCCACTTTGGATAAATAATAAGAATCATTGGCACCAAGGAGCTGGATCCTGGGTCTCCTGCATCCGCAGTGGGTGCCCGAGCCACTAGGCTATCGAGTCATTCTCACATATGCTCTGGCTCAATGACTCTTTAATTATTTAATCCAAAGTGGAATCACTTCAACAGGAGAGACTGAGGGAGCCCCACCTCAGAATATCCCAGAGCTGAGAGGTGTGAGAGACTTCTATTCAAACCCCTTTCTCCTCATCAGGCAGAGGGAGAAACTGAACCTGGGTCTCCCACATCTCAGGTAGGTGCTCTGACCACTGGGTTAAAAGTTATAAGGAGGGCTGCAGCAGCAGCACCACTTCCTCCTCTAGCCACCTTTTGAAAGGGACCCAGTTCAGGAGGCAGTTTGCGAATGCCTACTGGATACAGCCCCCTGGATGAGATAGGCAGAAGAGCGCCTATCTTCCGTGGTTTGTGGATCACTCTTGATCTTAGGCGGGAGATAGACATCTGGACACCTACAGTGTAGCACCAGGGCCATGGCTTGAGGCAGAGACATAGGTGCCTAGGGAACTTTTGCCCTGAAAATGTAGGTGCTGAATAAGTTAAGCTCCTGTTTTAGGCAGCAGCCAAGCTGGATTTTGTGGATTGCAGTGGCACCTAAATCTGGGACTTAGGTGCCTAAATTTGGGGTTTAGGCATCTAAGTACCTTTGTGGATCTGGGCCTGAGATAGTAAACCTGGAAACATATAATGCCATTTGTAGTCAGTTTTCAGAGTAGAACTGAACTTATTTAAACATAATATCAATAGTTTCTCTCTCTTCCTTCCCATCTTTGGTGCTCGTGTGGCAAGATACTTAAGCACATATTTAACTTGAAGCATGTGAGTAGCCTCATTTACTTCAATGGAGCTACTAGGATGGTTTATTTGTCTGAACATTGATGTAATTATATTTTTGTATTTTATTTGAATACAATAATATAGTGTTCCAAAAATTACTAATTTGACAGGCAAACTTGTGGCTCTGCAGAAATGAGCAGCATTATCTCACAATATGAAACAGATAGCTACAGTAGACTGAGATATTGTAGCCCAGCTTTTGTCTTGTAAAAACATTGTAGACACGGACGAATAGCTTGTGGGAGGCAGCCGTATTACCTATTGACTGTACAATTTTGCCTCTGATTTAAAAAAAATATTCTGATGTTGTGTGGGAATGTGGATGTCTAGTCTCAGATCTGAATAAGTGAATTACTAATCAGTCATCACATTTTTTTAAGTGAGGAAATTGGCCTTAACTGTCATAAGCTTTTAGACCTTGACACGTTGGGGGATGACTCAGCTGCCCAAATCCTGTGCACAGTAAATTTTGTATAAAAGTGGTAAATATTGCATTAGTGTAGCGAATGTATACTGGACAGCCCTGTTTTTAATTATAGTGTTATGGTGAGCTATGGCCATTCCCACACAATAACATTTGATACAGGAAGCTCTGAGAAATGTAACTATTACTAAAGAAAAATATGTACAGAGAAGTAGATACTGATTTCAAAACAATTGTCTTTTAACTTCTATACTGTAAATATTTCTATATTCCTTACACTCTATATGCATAACAGGTTGATGATTGTTTAGGAAACAAAAAAATAATTTTTGAGTGCAGATGAATAAAATAAGAAATAGACTTCCAATATCTGATCAATCTGCTTCTTAAAACTTTAGAAATCAGAGTTCTGGTAGCATTTTTGTACAAAATATTTTTGTTGTACAAGATATTATTTTTGTAGGCATTTTTAGTGAGCGCAGCTAAAATAAAAAGGCCAAATAAACATTTTTCTATTATTCCAGACGCTTGTTTTCCATTCTCCAGCATAAAATGGATTGTTTTAATTACAAAGTGTTGAAGGTCTTGGGGCTCAATCCAGCTCCCATGGAAGTAAATGATACACTTTTCTAAGCATTATCCCTAATGTTCACTTAAACCTTTTGATATTTTGAATTTTTACAGTAATTATTGAGGATATATCATAATGAAGTGCTTAGTTTCTATAACATTCACTTGAATCAAGCGCATTCTCATTGTATCCTCTTTCAGCCTAAGGTTCTGAGCCCATTTTTAGTTGATTCTTACTCAAGCTAAACTTCCACTGAAGTAAATGGAAGTTTGAGTAAGTAATGAGTAAACATGGAGAATGATGGTGCTTCCTTCCCTTGTGACAGATTGAGAGTAATATGCTGCCTCTGTCTTGGACTTTCTAACAGTGTCACATCTGGGTCATAGCCAGGAGGACAAGCTGAATACTGAAGGAGTAAATTTTACATATTATTTGAGTGGCCTGAATAGAAGAGGATGTCCGCAGTGTAGACGTACCCTATGGTTCAGTGCCGGGTGTTGGAGTGCCTGGACCAGCAGAGCTGTAGGAGAGATGCTCTCAACCTTTAGGGTAGTGATCCCCAAACTTTTCAGGGTTGCACTCCCATTACCCTTGTCTGCCCCCCCCCCCCCCCGAGCTGGCACCGGGAGTGGACTCGTGGCTCGGGGAGGGGGGGGGGGAAGGATACGGACAGGGGTAAAGGATCTGAGGCTGGACACAGCTGGGGGCAGGGAGCGGTGGGGCTGGGAGCAGAGCCCTGGCCAGGGGCCAAGGCCGGAAACGGATTTGGGTAGTGCTCCCTCCCCACCCCCGCGTGGGGGCTGGCCCAGACCCCAGCTGTGCCTCCCCGAACAGTCTTCCGCATTTTGGGGACCTGTGTTTTAGGGCATGGTTTAGCTAATATCCTTCTTCCACAAACCTTGAGACTGGGCAAGCAGGTGGGGGTAGTCTCTAAAGCATGTTCTATCCAGCTCTCCATGGTGTTGGGTGTGGGGAGTTGTGGTGGATCACAACCTCAACATGAGTCAGCAATGCAATGCAATGGTTCAAAAAAAGCAAATGCAATTTTAGATTGCATTAACAGAGGTATAGCATGCAAGTCATGGGAGTTGATAGTACCGCTCTACTCGGCACTGGTTAGGCCTCTGCTGGAGTATGGTGTCCAATTTTGGTCACCAATGTATAGAAAGGATGTAGAGAAACTGGAAACGATTTGGAGGCAAGCGACAAAGATGATCAGAGGGATGGAATGCAAGCCATATGAGCAAAGGCTGAAGGAACTGGGTATGTTTAGTTTGGAAATGAGATGATTGAGAGGGGGACCGGATACCAGCCTTCAAATACTGGAAAGGCTGCTGTAAAAAAGATGGAGAAAAGTTGTTCTCTTTTGTCATAGAGGGCAGGACAAGGGGCAATGGGTTCAAACTACAGCATAGCAGATTTAGATTAAGTCTCAGGAAAAACTTTCTAATTGTAAGAACAGTAGGACAATAGAACAGACTGCCTAGGGAAGTTGTGGAAGCTCCTTCACTGGAGGTTTTCAAAAGGAGGCTGGGTAGCAATCTGTCTTGCATGGTTTAGACACAACAAATACTGCATCTTGGCAGGGTGTTGGACTAGATGACCCTTGTGGTCCCTTCTCACCCTATGGTTCTATGATTCTATAATTCCATATGGTTTTGAAGAGGATCATTTTGAAGGCCATAATTAGAGGTAGGCATTTCCCATATAGATCTAAACTTCCCCAAAGTTCAGTGGTGTTGGCTCTCACATTTTGGTTCAGGGCCATCTCTAGGCATTATGCTTGATTATTCTGGGCTGTGATTCAGCTGAAACTGCATATGTATGCATGTACATGTGTGTATATATACCTGCAGATTATTTAGTCATTGCAACTAGGAAATTACTCTATTTTACAGGAAAGGAATTTTATCTTTTAATGTCATGATATTTACCTTACAAATGCCCTTTTACTACATGATATTTAAGGTACAGGTCTGTCACAACTTAGGCGCATTTAACATGTGCGATTTCAGCTTTACGCGGTCGGCAAAAACAAGAAAAAAACCAAAAAAAAGAGAAAAATAACAATTTAAATACCGTTTCTGTAGTGCGGGTGATTCTGCCCGCCATTACACTCAATATAATTTTGACTATACGCAGTTTTTGCTTTAGGTGCTGACCACGGAATGTAACCCCAGCGTAAGATGAGACAGACCTGTAATTAAATGAGCAATAGTTATAATGCAGGCAAAAAGTACCTAGTATAAGTAATTTGTGCACTGAAATGTAGATTCAGAAATGTAATATAAAAGGCATTCTGCCTTTGGGATATTCCTTCCAAATTCCTAGAGTGCTTTCTAAACTATAATATTTTATGAATTTAGATCAGTAAAAATAAATTATAAATAGTAATAAAAAAGAAGGGTAATTTAAAATGTAAAAAGATCATCTCTCTCCTCCTGTGAACCAGCCTCAAATGAAGCAGAATCCGCTTACCTACTCCTTAGATAAGTCTTGTAAGTTACACATTCAGGGAACTAATTCAACTTCTGCAGAAGTGGTTGCACATTGGTAGGTGTCATATGATCTTTGCAAGGATTGTGGACTGTGAATGTTCATAACTACACCTCTACCCCAATATAACGCGACCTGATATAACACAAATTCGGATATAACGCGGTAAAGCAGCGCTCCAGGGGTCAGGGCTGCGCGCTCCGGTGGATCAAAGCAAGTTTGATATAACGTGATTTCACCTATAACACGGTAAGATTTTTTGGCTCCCAAGGACAGTGTTATATCGGGGTAGAGGTGTACTTTAGCCATATCCTCTCTGACCATTTCATGACCATTTGTCCTGTTGCTACTGACTCAGTCTTCTAATTGTCTCTCACACCTCTACACTCAGTGTTAAACCAATAATTCATAAAAAAGAGAAAAAATTAAACTCCAAAGAACCAGAGACTACAACCAGTCAAGTGCCATCACTGATAGTATTCTTCCCTCCTCTATTCTATATTATGCTCTCTTAACCCAGCATTAAACTCTTCCAAGTTTATCCACTCACAAAAAGCAAGCAGATATGACACTCAGGAAAACTCCCCTGACTTTAGGGTATTGTAAAGTCTTATAATTTTCATAAAATTCCATTCTGCAACAGCAGCAATTGGGGAAAGCTTTAAAGTCAGTAAAAATGTAAACATGTTATGATGGCCCTGCCTTGAATTCACAGTGAAATTAAACATGGTTCAGAGAAAAAGTAGAATTAAATTAACATAGCTGATTTAGGACTTCATTCAACTCCCATTAAATCCAGCATATCAGGCCCGTAGACCCCACCTCGGTCCTGAAAACACTTACAAATTGAAGTCAATGAGACTACTCCTGTGCTTAAGAGTCAACCATGTGTGCAAGTGTTTAAAGCATCAAGGACCTACTGCCCAATTCTGCTCCCACTAAAATTAATGGCAAAACTTGATTGACTTTAATGGGAGAAAGAGCAGGCCATTAGACTGCAATCTCCTTAGACAGCAACTATGTCTTCCTTTGTCTGCCCAGCACCAAGCATGGTGTTCAGTGATCACTTAGGGCTTAAGGTACTTGTACAAACGACTTGCTTTATTGTGTCTGGTTCAAATTGGTTGGGCATAATGAGAGCTTCACAATGCTCTGGGCAGAGTCTCTGCTTGGGAAGCTCAGCCCTTAAAGGCACAGTCCCCAATGCTACAATTGGTGCTTAACAATCAATAAGTATTAACAATGAATAAATATAATAGAATTATGTATAGAACATTTTTGGAATGTTCTTCCGAAAATGTATTTCTCCTTGAACTGCTTGGGATTAAAAGAAACTAGTAGCTGTCGCATGGGTATAATTCATAAAGTAACATGTATTTTTTTTTAAAAAACGAACATGGCTCAGAACTTAAAAAACTGGGTGGCAACAAACTGTGAATACCGGTGATGATTGAACCTGGTGATATTCAAACCATAAAGAGCTCTCAGACGTGCTGGTAACTGTTCCCATCACAATAGACATTCTATGCTTCAGAGTGATGTTTGGGGTTATTGTGTGTGCTTGTTGTGTTGTTGTTGTGTAGGTGATTGTGTTGAGGGGAGGTTGCTGGAAGATGTGTTGATTTGTGTGGCACTTGGGCCAAGTAATTACCATACAACCAATGAAATTATTTCATGCAAATTAGCTGTAGGGTAAGCGTGTTGATTGGTTGAGTTACCACTGACATCACAATGGCCTAGATCTCTTGTCCTGGCATAAGTACATGCCTTACTATTGCCTTGGTATAATTAGTAAAGCCAACATGGCGGAGAACTTAAAAGTTGGATGGTAACAGACCGCAAAACCCAATGATGATTCAACCTGGTGATATTCTGAACAAAAAGAGCCCTCAACCATGTTTGTGGCTGCTTCCCATTACCTCACGCTGACTATACAGACATAATTGGCTTGAGAGTGACAATCCTGGCATTTTATGATATGGATAATGTGGTTCTACTCTCTCCTTTGTCAATAAATTAAAACCTGACATATCTTTAAATGTTAGGGGTTTTACAACTATATAAGTTACACTTTAATATCATGAAACATATTGAAATACTGTAGCATTTCAGACATGATAAAGATGATAGTCTTAAACACCTCAAATCTAAGGACCTTCCTCAAAAGGTCATTCTTCACAGCTTCTCTTTCTGCACCTTCAGTTTGTACTTGTGAACACAATTAACTGCAGTCTCACAGGAGGACATGTAGACATCTCTCTGATTTCTGGGTGTCTACATGGCCTAATTTTTCCATGCAATTAATCGCACCTTCAAAATTGTACCCAAAAAATGCACATACAAAAAGGGAAGTCAGGTTTTTTGGGGGAAAACAGGTCCTTAAAGGTGTTAAAAGCATTTCAATTACTATACAGCAGCACTGACACACATGGTCATTAAATTCACTGTTTTGCCAGCCAGAGAAGGAGAGTGCACAGAAGGTCAAACAAATATACTGAGTGCATTTTGCATTACTGTGGGAAATGTTAGGGTTTAGTATACATGTATGTGTATTTTGTGGGCACCCAAGCATTGTAATACAAACATACATATACACTACAAATTAGGCCAAATTCTGGACTCAGTGACACATTCTCTCACCAGCCTGAAGATAAGTTGGCTAAGCAAAACATTTCTCAGGGTAACAGTGTAGAATTTGGCCTTTTATCAAAACTGTGGTATTATCTGTGGGTTCTAAACATATTCTTGCACACTAAAAGGGGAAATATTCTGTCCATCTCACACTGAGAATGGGTTAAGTACTCACTGTCACTAATAATCTTTTGCCTATTTATTTTCACTGTACAGAAGAATGGGTGGTTATTCTCTCCTGTTACAGTTTGCTAATGAACTGAGCACTGCCATCTTGTGTTTTTGTGAGCAAGTACATTTATTATTTCATAAATGATCACTTTAAAGCGCTTGAGTAAAATGTGTTGATGAAGAAAAATCATAATGGCAGATTAGTTGGTGGATAGTATAACCTGCCCTTGATATGTGAGCCCTTCAGTTCTTGAGTACAGACATGAGAACCAAAAAAAAAAAAAAATTGAGTGAAAAAAGTTAAATGGAAAGTGTAGTAAAATGAAATAGAAAGCTGACATTTTAAGCTTAGATTTAGATTTGAATCTTTTGACCTGCAATTTTTGGGGCTCATGAAAGTTTGTAATTAACAGTACTGTCCAAAGCTCACATCATGCAAGCAGTTGCCTGTAAGCTTCTCTGAACAATTCTTTTAACACATTTAAAGTGACATTGCGAACTTAAAACCTAGTCAATTTTTTAAAAAATGCATTGATGCAAGGACTTGGTGTTTTACGGGTGGTTCTGTGCTGATATCCCAAACCTCAAAGCCTTCCTGTGTCAAAACCTCACTCTAACAGGCAATGATTCAAAGGCTGCATTTTGGAAGTTGTACTAGGCAACAGTTTTGAGAAAGCTGCCTTTGAAGTCCTCCAGGCTGAGAATGGGCCTGACTTACATTTGGAGATCTCAGGAAATCTGAGGGGTTCAACTCTTTCCAAAGAGTTTCTGGTAGCTTCTCTAGTTCAGGAGAAGACCCAAATACAGCCCTGAAGAACTCTTCACTTCTGAAGATCACTCGAGTCAAATATAAAAAGGAAGAGACAAAGAAAGAAAACAAGAAAACAGTCTCCATTGTAGCAAAAGAAGTTGCCCAAACATAGACAGAGAACTCAGTACTTCAGGATAAATTTGGGGCTCAAAGCTGCAAAGCATGCTGAAAGGTCAGTGCTGTTGGTGAAACACCGAGGGTGTCGAGGTGCCTAGCACCAAAGGAGTATCAGCACCCGAAGGAAACGAAGAAGCCAATCACCCCTAGTCCACTGAAATAGAGGCAAATGAACTAACTGCTCCCCTCAAAGATGCACTGATAATTCAAAGTTGACTTCAACTATGCAGCTAAAAGTATTAAAGGAAAATGGCACTGTGAGAAGACACACTGAGGCAGTGGGGATTTTGGAAGTAAAGAGGAAGAGCGAAAAATCAGTTAAAGAATAAATATATGCCATCTAAATTGAAGTTCAAGGGCAGCACAGAGCTGGATCCACCTTAAATATTTCCTGCTCTGCCAGGGAGCTCCTCCACTGATCAACATAGAAAAGAAACAAAATTGTGCTGAGCCACTGGCAGTTGGTCTCAAAATGAGGTTGGCCTGCCTCCATCCAAGGGGACCAAAACATTTTGCGAGCTGGGGGACTTCAGCTGGACTCATGCTAGGGAGTCAAGACCCAGACATAGGATTTCACTCAATATTGTATCTTTAGAGACAACAATTTCTTCTGACAAGTACAACTTGTATCTACTCTGATATTTAATTGCATGACATTTTTACTCTATAGTTGCAGAATGTAATGTCATAATCTGATATGTACAGCTAAGGAATCAGACTTTTTGATGGAGCATCATCTACTGGTTAGTGCACAGGCCTAAGAGTCAGGAGATTTGGGTTCTACTTCCAGATCTGTCACTGATTTATCATTTGACCATAACCAAGTCACTTCACCTCTTGGTGCCTCAGTTTCTTCATCTATAAAATGGGGATAATGATTCTTACTGCTTTGTAATGTACTTTGAGATCTACAGATGAAAAGCACTGTGTAAAAGCTAGGAATTATTATAAACCGCACAGCATCTCTGGTTAACAATCTGTAAAATGGGAATAATTGCCTCACTGACGGGGTCAGTGTTTGTAAAGCATGTTGAGGTCCTCAGATGGAGCGTGCAGCATAAGTGGAGACTATGATTGTATGATCATGTAGTAATTTAAAGGATCGTTTGACTCCAGGAAATGACATGGGGATGTTTTCCAGTTATTGTGACTCAATGATTCAGTTCATAAATTAAACGGTGAGTTTTTTCTAACTGCAAACTCATCTTCAGACTTGAAAGCCAAGCTCTGTTTTTTCTGTTTTGTTCATTGCCACCAGTAACAAAGATCCTGCAAGCCAAATGCTGTTTTCTGTTGCACCTCTGCAACGTAGTCCTTCAGTGGGGTGTCATACGGGTATGTGTGGACACAATCTGAAAACAGGAGTTGTGCAGATGGGCCTTCGATTGAACACTACTTAACAATTCTGTGGATGACCTATAAGCAGAAGAGAACCCAGCTCACTCTCCCAGAGCTTTGTTGTTTTGGCAGGGCAAACTAGGAGGCAATTGTTCCTGCTTTACAGATTGTTAACCAGAGACACCATGAGGTTTATTATAATTCCTAGCTCTTACCCAGCGCTGTTCATCTGTAAATCTCAAACTGAACATTAAAAATTTATTTGGGTTCCTAAAGTCAGCATAAATGACTGCATGCACAGAGGGAGCAAATCTGTTGAGGAAGAAGGTGCCATCTTTACATAATCACTTTTCAGAGTAGAACTGCACTTTAACATGTTTAATGGTGCAATTAGTATTTGTCAAAATACCAATAAACAATTCATCTTCCCTATGGCCCAATAGCCTGTCAAAATGTTGCTGCTTTTTTACGTGGTTTCTAAATACAGATAGTTAGCACAGATAATTATGCCTCCTCAAACGTAAAGTAGTTGAGTTTCACAAATCACAATGCATGAAGCTGGTTTTGTTAGCCTGTCTTTCTGAGCTAAGCTGATATAGTGTGATCCTGGTACATGACATGTAGTGGTTTTATGAAAAGCATTGGGAGATTCAAAACAGTGCTGTATTGTGTTTCTACTGTGTTTAGATTATGTGACCACGTGGGCGCAAATACCCGCCGAGGCAAGCAGAAGCTGACTTTGTGGCCATCTACAACACATGGAATATGGCTTTTGTTTTACACATGCAATAACATTATTTTGTATGTTATTTTTTTCTTAGCTGAAAGTGCATGTTTTGACTCTTCCCATCAATGTAGGAGCAACAATTTCTATTGTAGGTCATGAGACAAAAACAAAACAAACAAACTCAGGGCTTTCTTTCTAAAAAAAATTTCTACCCACACTTTTTCCTAGTTTACCCAACTAATAAGGCAACTTATTTTTCTCATAGTTCCAAAACCCTAACAGCTGTAAGTAAATTTTCAAACATACTGTTGCCCCCTTTGGGCCTGAATGACTAGTCAAAGTTTGGGGCCCTGTGTGTAACCAAGTGGAGAGTAGAAATTGGTGGTACTCAGGTATTTCTTTGAGGTAATTTTGTTTACTTACAAAGAGCATACAAAAGCCTGTGTCTCCAAATGCAGAAGGAAGCAACAGAAAACAGTTTCTTTTGCTCACAGCACAAAGAGCACTCTTGTCAGCCTTCACCTTGACCCAAAAACCTCTCCCTGGCTTTCTTACAGGACCATCCACACTCTGTGAGTTGCTCCTTCAGGCTGTCTCTCTCACTCAGTCTGTTCTTGGCTAATCTTCATTTGTGTGTGATCTCTCTTCCCACCCACACACACTCACCTAGCCCAAACAACACTCAGCTGCCTTTTGTCATAGGTGAGGGGCTTATACTTATTGTTATGTTAACTGAAGGTTAAGAGTTCAAACCTACTAGTCTCAATGGGGTTTTAACTCAACCCATAACAAGGTTTCACCTGCTTCTGATACGTGGAGTGAGGTGCTGCTCACTGTGAATAAGGGTAGTTGGACCTAAGTCAAATTGTAAGTTTTTATCTGTCATGACAATATATAAAGAGTGTATAGACAAAACACACATTTTTTCACCCGGATATTAAAAATAGCAACTTTTAGACTCTAAAAGGTAAATGCACAAAATGTGTCAACTTTGTAAAGGAGACACATTGATAGGATTGCCTAAATCACTGATCCACAGAACAATGCAGGCAAGTAGCATTGCAATTTACCTCAGCAGCAACTCAACAATGTGTCCCAACCTAGATCTAATGGCCATCCTCTTTAGAGGTAAGAGGGTAGTTCATTCTCAATGCTCATTCACGCCTGGAGCTCTGTTGTGATTGCCAGTTGGAGTATTGTTTTTTGTGATGTGGACTCCAACTAAGAACTGGCCTGAGATGACCACCTCATTTCATTGTCCATGTAGATCATGACTTTTTTGATCACAACCAACTGGCTTCAGATTCAAACTAATGATGGACAGAAATCACTGGTAAAAACTTGCCATTTGACTTAAATCCAGATACTCTTATTCACCGTGAGCAGCACCTCATTCCAGGAATAGTCCCATTCACTTCAGTGGGACCACATGTGGAGTAAAGTGCTACTCTATGTGAGTAAAGGTATCAGAATCTGGTCCTTGGATAGCCAAGAAAGGTTACCTCAGTACCATAGAACCTCAGAGTTACAAACACCAGAGTTACGAACTGACCAGTCAACCACACACCTCATTTGGAACTGGAAGTACCCAGTCAGGCAGCAGCAGAGACAAAAAAAAAAGAAGCAGCAGCAAACACAGTACAGTGCTGTGTTAAACATAAACTACTGAAAAATAAAGGGAAAGCAGCATTTGTCTTCTGCATAGTGAAGTTTCAAAGCTGTATTAAGTCAATGTTCAGTTGTAAACTTTTGAAAAAACAACCATAGCATTTTGTTCAGAGTTACGAACATTTCAGAGTGATGAACAATCTCCATTCCCGAGGTGTTCATAACTCTGAAGTTCTACTGTATTTGATCTATTTCCTGTGTATTCCCTATAGTAAGTTACCCATTTTGAATATGCAGTTCTATTCAGACACATAGGCACCTATATTTGAAAATTTGCCCTTTCAAGTCCAGTCCTGCAATATGATGAACAGCTCTTGTGAGATCCCTGGTACATTGAAATAAATGGGAGCTGAAGCCATGCGGTGCTTTGTAAGATTGGACTTTTAGGCCCTGATTCTAGGCTGTGTCCTGGCTCCCTGGTGCCACTCAGGTAGTGTAAGTGGACCAGAAGCTGGCTGGGTTTTCCCATCAGGAAATACCCCTCCCATGGAGGGGATTCACCAGTGATATACAGCTTGCAGAATTATTAATAATATTTGAAATTATTAATATTAATATGGGAGACTACCAGACACTAATTTAACCGTCAATTCCTTTAAGACCAAAGGGTATTTTATACAATTGTTCTAAATATGCCTAACGGACTAAAAATAAGCAGTCACTACACCCAACACAGTAATAAGGTATTTATAAGCATGTGATAAGTATACTTAGCAATAGGCCGGAGCTAGGGAAAACCATTTCCTCCTGGTTCTCTGGCATGTTCAGGTATGGGCTGACAAAGAAAACCTTCAGATTCTTTATAGGCTTCAGCTAATGTGCTAACTTTAGCAAAACCCCAATGTGAAGCAGTTTATCCTTGCTACTTTCCTTCCTCCAAGACCTTCCTTTCTTATCTCCTCTCCCTCCTTGTTTACCAACAGAACACTGTTACTGCAGTGTTTCACTGTATCGGTTACTTTTTGAACCATACATCTTTCCCACACTACAAGTAATAAGTAATATTACTTATTATTCTCACAGCCTCCTCTTACTTGCTGATTAAGGCCTTTTCCGTACTAGCCACAACCCACAAAGCAGATATATTTTTTTCATAACCAAACTTCACCTAACTTTAATTCTCTTAATTTCATAACTATCCCTACAGCTACCTTTCTCACAGTCCCCAGAACAGGGCCATAATGGGGACATGCCTGGGGGGAGAATGATATATATTAGGAGAGGAGACAGAGTGGTCAGAGAGCTTGCTCTGCAATATAGTTTTTTCTGGGCTGTTGGATGGTCCCTTGATGATCATTGCAGTCAGGGCAGAAATTAGATCAGCCTTGGGGCAACTCTAGCTTACCCCAGGGACTAAACCCAGCAGCCACACAGTCTGAAAGGACATAAATCTCTCTTTGGATGGCTCTAAGCTCAGCTCAGCCATTGCACAGCAGCTATTGCTCAGTTTATCCATGTTAGAGTGCAGGAGTCACTAGCAATATTTCTTCTTTGTTGAAAAGTATACCCTGAGGCAAGAGATTGCAACTTCCTGTGTTTAGAAAGGGCTAAGCATATTTTGGGTACTGCTGTTCTCTACATAATAAGTAACATCAATAACTAATCTTTCTCCATTTAAAAAAAATACAGTAACACCATTTTTAACCGCACTCCTTCATCAGGAAAATTTCCTTGAAGAAATCATAGCGTGATGCATTCTGAAAACTATAGTCCTCAGTCACAATTTTTTATTTTTGCTCACTCACCGCATACAGATATCACTTAAGATTTAGTGGCACGTAATACTACACACAGAAGAGTCAGTCTTACTGGTGATTATCTTGTGGACAATCCCTTATTTCTCTTGGAAACATTCCAGGGATGAAGTAACAGTAACCACAACGGGGAAAAAAGTCAAACAAACAATACAGTATTATGGTAACTGATTACATTTTATTCAGAAAACATTAAGGGCTCTGTTCTGGCTTTTTTTTTTTTTTAAATACTTACACATACCACTTTTTGCCCTTTGGGGGTTCTTTCATACTTTCATAAAGCAGAATGGAGGCATTAGTGACAATCCAGAGGGACACCCAAAACATGGGACATAAACTGACTTCTAGACTAATAATATGTATGACTGTGAAATTAAATATGGCCCTGGGGATTACTTGTGTGGTCGCCTGGAGAAGCAGTGTGAGTTTCAATACACACTATATAGTTAATAGAGCTGTCTGATCACAAAAGTTTACAGCAAATAATCCGTAGCCACCGGAAAAAGGATTGCGAGGACTGTACAGGCGTCTCTCATAGTTCATGTTTAACTTCTCAGATTATAAATCAAAGTACAATTAATACCTAAAAACAATGATGATACAAGAGAAAAACAGTATCTAGCCAAGTCACAGAGCACTTTTAATACACATTAAAAACACAGTTGCACAACTAGAGTAAAACCACATCTGCTTTTCCTCACCCCCCAAACCAAAACTAACCAACCACGACTGAAAAGCAAAGCCTAAACAGTAGCCTATCCAACCCAATATATCAGACTTCAGCACATCTGTTTCCAAAATACTGAGAATACTAGTGGGCATTTACAAATTAATATCCCCTAAGGGTCAACAGGTTTAAGTTATTTGGGATGGGCAAGGAAAGGGTGAATTCCAGAGTTCCTTGCAAAGAAACGCACTGCCGGCAATCCTGCCTCTTTAACCAAGGTGGATCAAATGCTTCCACTGGTCGCAACAGAGTATTGTATAAGGAGAGGGTCAGTTTCCCCAGCAAGTAAGTCAGTCCAGATCCTGATGCACTGGTGTCACAAGCTCACAGTGAGATACATTGCTTAACTGTTTCCGAAAGGATTTAAGAGATATCCTTAGGTCAAGAGCATTTTCTAATCTCAAGGTGACAAATGCATAGTAGCAAGGTCCATATCTGAAAAATGCTCACAAACTCCTGGCCACACATAGATGAAAATTTCTCAGTTGCTGCTGCTCATTGAACAGCTGCAGTGGATGCAACAATGCTCTGAGATTGCAAATTCAAGGAGGAATACCAGTTGCTTCCTCACATCTGTAATGTGACGTAAGAATACATTTAATTTGCACCTTTCACCTGAGAGTCTCAAAGCACATTACAAAAGCTTATTGATTGAGCCTTAACATTCCTATGAGGTTGGTAAATAGAATTATACCCATTTTACAGATAAGTAATATGAGGCCCCAAGAAATAAAGGGACTTGTTAATATCACAGAGTCAATGGCATAGCTGGGAACAGTGTCCTAGCTCCCAGTCATGTGCTCAAACCATAAGATCACAGTGCCTCATGTAACCTTTCAAATATATACAAAAATTGCAATCAAATTTTTAAAATGACATTTTCACTATAAAGAGAAACCTTTTTTCTATTCTCACATTTATGATTTTCACAACTGTCATTCCACTGCAAAAGTGATTAAATTCAGCATAAGGAAAAGTCACACTTTTGTGCTGAGCTGGAAATTAAACCTTATTTTTTCAGTTACAGAAAGTTGGGTTTGCTTATGATCATGGTGATACTGCTTTTGTCAAATCCACAGAATCTCATGAAAATATCATTTTCCACAAGTAAACTCAGAGCCAAAATTGATAATATTGCACAGCCCTAGAAGCGATGGTTTAGACAAATATATACATATATTTGTCAAAATTCTGTCATGAACAAACCTCGGGCAACTCCATTAAGGTCAACCGAGTTACTCCAGATTTATAACAGTGTTATTCAGAACACAATGTAGCACACGTTATATTGATTTCTAAGGAATTTTAAAACTCTAAATACCCAAATCAATAGCAGGATATAATCCTAAATAAAACTTCCTTTACACTATTTATTTATGCCTCAGTATTAGACACAGTGGAACTCAGACTTTAATTGCTTTGACAAAAAAGAAAGCTGAAACTGTAAGGCAAACTGTAAAAAAATCTCTGATTTAAGATTTTTAATTAATTGCTTTTAAATGTCACCAACTTTAAAAACAACGATATTAGTGGTTCCTTCCATTTATATTTAAATCAAATTTAATGTAGGGCTTCATATTTCTATATTACTAATATTTTGCTACAGGACTGGCCACTAAACCAAAGGCTGCTTTCCAGCGGTGCCCTCAGGCTGCCACAATTGCGCAATAACGCAAATACACATAAACAATATATCTTAAAATGCATGACATATTTAAAACCCACAATCAACAGAGGGCACAATGGGGACTCAGGAACCCTGGCACAGGCACTAATGAGTTTATCTAGTGTGGACCCTTTGCCCCTGAGTACAAACTGGTTGGTACATTTTGGAAAACCAAATTGGGCCAGTGCTTCATTCCTGAGCGTAATCATCAGGGTGCCAGACTTAACCATGCTGGTTTCATTTCCTGTAGGAGAGAAGATAAAGAAATACACCCAATTGGTGTAACGACCAAAACATCTGTCAGAGTTATCGAGTTGTTGGGTGGTTGGGGTCACATGAGAAAAGTTCCATAGGCATCTGATACCTAGCCCTTTCTAGTCCTGAGGGTTGCCCTGGGAGATCAGAGTCATAGTACCTGGGGCAGCAGAATGTGAAACACACTAAGAAATCATTCAGTATATTAAATCTACCTGACCAAGTGAAGTGCTTTGTAAATTTAGCAAAATAGATTTTAAAATGTTGAACTATTTAAGAAGCCAGTTCGGCTGTACATAGCCCAAAATGCTGAGATCAGACTGCTAAATTGAGGGGTTTTAATCTGGGAAGATCTGCAAGGTCCATCTGCAAGCCAGTTTGGAGGCTCTGCACTCAGGTATCGCAGTGATGGGTGGCAATACAAAACCCCAAGATAAAAGATTGCAGCGATAAAATCTGAATAACAAGACCCATGTCCTCAAAGGTATTTAGGCACATTTGATTTCAGTGGGAGTTAGGTACCTAAATACCTTTGAGGACATGGGTCTTGTTATTCAGATCTAATAGTTGCAAATAGTACCAAAATCAAGAGACAAAGGAGGCAATTGCTATGTTAAGCAATCCTATGAGTTTGTGTATATAATGCCATGGTTCCTTATCCCCTGACGTTAGCTGAGCATTTGATGTGGTGATATTTTGAAACAGTATGTTGCCATTTTTGTTTGTGTGATTCGTGTCATCGACCTTTGGAAATGCTGAACATAATTGAAATGACCTGCCATTCCACACAGCTATAGACGAAATAATGTTTATAAACAATTTTTTCAACATTTTGGTCTTCCTCATCTTAAAAAAAAAAAAAGACAGGTTAAACAGTAAAACCAACAATTCAGCAATGAGACATCAACTACCATGACACTGTATTAAAAACTTGCAACTGAACTTAGCTCATCCCATTGGTGACTAATCAGTTGCAATAAGTACACTCCCTGTGGTATAACCAGGCTTTCATACCAGTCTGCTGCATATGAGTCACCCTCAACATTAGTCACATCAATGGACGGGTCAAGACTGCCTTCATTGTTGTTTACTTTCCATCACTGGTCAGCAGGGATGGAGCGGACACTCTCATAATAGGGACTGCTTTTAAAATCCTCACTCAAGGTGTAATCCACGAAGATACTTAGGCACCTAAGGGCCGTTTTTAAGCACCGGTGCAATCCACAAAACTCCCGCTCAGCTGCCGCCTAACTCTGTAGGTGCCTAAAGTCACTTGGTGCCTACGTTTTTGCCTCTGAGCATGTGCACTGCTGCCTCATGATAGGCATCCGACCCCCTGCCTGAGCTCAGAGCAATTGACAAACTGAGAAAGATAAGCACTTGGGCACCTAAATTGGGTACCATGGGGCCAATCCAGTAGGCATGCTCAGAGGTCACCCACTGGACTGGGCCACTCAGGCAAGTTTAAACAAAATGGCCGAGAAGAAGGAGGAGGACTTCTCTCATAACTTTTAGCCTCGGGGACTCACCCAGGATGTGGGAGACCCCTAGTTCAAGTCCCCTCTCCTCCTGAGGGGGGGAAGGGATTGGAACAGGATCTGCCACCTCTCAGGTGAGTGCCCTAACCACTTACTACAACACAGGAGTATAAAGAACTCTACTTAAAATTCTTCTAAGATTCTTTGAGAGTTGTATATGGAAAGACCAAAACATTATTGTGTGCATGGACATATGCTAATCAAAATCTTGCTCCCGTGTTGTGACAAGGACAACTGTTTAGACCTGTCTGGCACCTCCTTGGAGAGAGGGTCAGCACCACTCTCGTCTCAGAGCCCAAAGCACAGCTCTGCAGCAGCGCTACTCAAGCCATCTGCCCCCATACAGCAGCATGAAGGGGTGCAAAGTAAAGAAAAAGAAAAAGTCAGGGTGCCTCTGTGCCCACTAACGACAGAGTCCAGGGCCTCCAAAAAGTCAAGGAGGAAAAAAGAACCAGCCCTTCTCCTTGGGAGGGGGTTTGGGCAGCCAAGGATCTCAAGCAGTTTCCCCAGTCAATAATCACTGCTCCCAGGGGTTGGGACTCTCTGAGTTACAGCCCTGTTCCTTCAGATAGCCATTCTGCACTAAGCAGGGACCTCCCTTTTAAGGATCCACTCTTCTCCAGGCTCCACAAGCCTCACAGGTGTGCGGGGTTGGGGCTGATTGTGCCTAGAGGAGCTCTTTAACCCTTTCCTGACTGGGGTGGGGATTTGCCCCACTACAACTACAGTACTTCTGTAGCTCAGCTGCCCTGAGCAAGTTTTAGCACACGGTCATGAATTCCTATTACATACACATTTCTGTTGAGGAAAAAAATTAGGGTGACACTTTTTCTGGTGGCTTTTGTCACTTTACAATAAACCCTTTTTGGCTCATAAACCAAATGGAGGAAAAAAACCTACATTGTTCACTTATTGGCTTAATATTAAAACAACAAGATGTTAACAGCTTGAGAATATTTTATTCTTTGAAAATATACCACTAGGGGAAACTTTGTCCTTTGCTTTTTTTATTTTTAAGATGTCATGTTAGAATCACAGTGCCACATCCTGAAGTATTTACTAAGCAACACTGAGTTTTGTCCGGGTAAGAACTCAATAAGGACTTCAGGATATAATGCATATGATCTAAGTTGGACAGAAAGTCCACGTTCCAAGCTGTAAATCAACTTCTTCAAACCGAATCTGCACCATATTGTATGCAGCTGCATGTCAAAGAGATGATTATCTATTAACTCTACATATTAGTGTATAATTGCTTCATGTGCTTCATGTTGCAAATTTAGGTCACCAAAACTTTGTGGCAGTAACAGAGGCATTTCTTGTTTGAAGCTACCATTTGAATTTTAAATCGAAATGAAAAAAGTAGTAATTTATTAATAGAAATAAGATTCTTATGAATGTTACAAAATACCCATTACTCATGGTTCATGATATCCAGACCCTTGTGAACTTGATGTGAACTTGGACAGATTACCCAAAGAATGTTTCCGGACAATGTCTTGTATATAATCCATAGCTATAGTTCTGGGAAAGTAAAACAACTTGATGATGCCGGTATTTAGGATGGGGATATGTGCTGTCTCTTACCATTTATCAGTTATATTTATAATGCCTTTGTAATCAGGGCATCACAGGAAAGGGGCTTATTGCATACTTGAGAAATGGCTTTTTTAAATACGCAGCTGAAATGCTGGGCTGAGGAAGAGACCGATATAAATAAAGAACAGAAAAGAGAAGACCGAAGAAGAGCTTTTGGCCAGGACATGATACCTCTAAGAAAAGCCACACAAGCCAAACCAAGGACAGCCACTATCAACATTCTGTCAATATTTTAAAAGGCCTGGTCAAGGTAAAAATTCTAAGGGCCTGATCTTTTCCCTAGAGCAGCAAGTGTCAAAACTTACATAGTTAATGCACTCTTAAGGATCAGAATTTAGACACAAATGGTCTGATTCTCAGGTGCACCACAAACCTTTTGCACTGGCTTCAAATAGCCAGGTGAGTGTGAAAGATGGAAAGATCCATTCCATTCCAAACCCTATTTTTGCAAAGGGACATGAATTTCCTGACACTTTGGGCCTGATTCTGCTGTCGAATGTCAGTACCCCTTTATATCTTCTTCAGACCCAGGCATAGGGGCAATTCTGGAGAAAAGGCTGGCCAGAGTATCACTCTACCAGCTGCCAGAATGGACCTTTGGGACCATTGCAGCCAGGTGTAAATTAGAGCAGCCCCACTAGAAAGAGAGGACAGAGGAAATATATCATACATCCACCTTCTCCCCCAGGGCCTATGTTGAGCAAATGAAGTTGGCTAGATCTCAGAACAGGAAATTATCAGTCTTAACATGACCATGACTTCACAATTCTGTGCTTAGCTAGATAGAGAACTCTCTTTAGGCACCTAAATATAAGTAATTCTGTGTGGATAATTACTGGCTTGTTATCCAGAGGTATATTATATATTCAACATTAATGCACCACAAATTCATGGCACAAACCTTTAGTTTTCTGTCTAAGCCTGAGATCTGAATGAGATAAGCATTCTAATGGCCTGTGCCTCAAGTTGAAAATTTGAAAATGAGAACACACCCCTGAAGAGCTTTCAAGTCACCATCCCTAGAAACCCAGTGCACTGGCTCCTATTAATGTAGGTTTTTCAATTTTGTTTTTTAAATTTGTTGTGAACATTAAAATCATGTTCCACTTTTCTGTATTCTACAGCTCTAATTTTACCTTTAAAACAAACACAGAAAAGAAAGAAAAATGCTACTAGAGGAAATTTGGGTCTCTGGTGGTTGCTGATCTTTTTGTGAACAGCCAATTTACTGGTAGAGCCGCAGGCATCAGCCATACTGCATCGTGCTCAAAAGAGAGCAGGCCAAAACCTATCCTGGAGAGTTTTCATTGATTAGCCCCACACTGTTTCCAATGACTTGGCCCCTGATTCTATTCTCACTGAAGTCATTTGGGAGTCTTTCCATTGACATCAGCAGGAGTTGGATCTGGTCCTTAAGTAGAAGATTAGGTTTCTGTTGCTTTCCTTCTGTAAATTATGCATGCTACAGTTTGCTGTTCAGTTCCAAGTGAATGTTTTAAATCATGCCAAATCTCTAACTTTCCACAGTGAAGCAAGACAGTTGTAGGTGTTTCTGTGCTGTAATTGCTCCTTCCTTTTCCACAGCTCTGACAGTTATTTTTCAAGCACTCGTGGAATGTCTGAAGTGACCACAGATTATCAGGCGGAACCCTATCTGTTTTCCCTTATCCTCTCACCATGTGGAAAGTCATACATGATGAGGTTCAGGCATGCAGCAAAGCAGAAAGCATACGAGGAGTTGCCACACTGCTATTAAACATTGACTCCATCGCCAGCGGCAGGGGGCCCATATGAAAAGCCACTGAGGGGGTAAACTACACATATGGTTATTTGTTCAACTTGTTCAGAATGTAAGCTGTAATGAGATCTTTCTCAAACCACTTAAGCAATGGGCAGTCTGCTTCCCGAAACTTGTGCCACTGCTGATACTGATGCAGGAGACATATCAGAAATTTGTTTTAAAAAACAAACCAAATAAACAATCATGGTTAAGTAATGAATTATTCAGCCACTTGTCCTTCGGGCCTTATCTTTTCCCCATTCATTTTTTCCTCTTTGTCGATATCCGAGGGGGGCATTAGGTAGTTTTCTTTGGTCGATGGATATGAATCAGCACTATGTTGACTCTCTAGTAAAACTGATCACTTCCTACCCAATAAAAAGTTAATTTTAGCTTCTTCTTTGCACTGAGCTGAATTAAATTTCATACTTTATTGTCAGACACATGCAGGCACTTTAGTTGGCAAGTGGGAAGCTGGAAAAAAACTGAAAACTCAAGGAGAAAAGAAAGTGGGCAGTTTGGTTAGAATGAATCCCTGCTAATAAAACTGGAAGGGTAAGTTGCTAAAACACTGTTCCATCTACGTTAGTAGGAACAGGGATGGTCTCAAACTGCAACCTCAGTTCTAAACACCTTCCAACTTTAGGGAAGCTCAGATCCATTAACTTCAGCGCACATTGGATCAGGCCCTTTATGACTTCTTCATAACTGTTGCTCAGCACTTGGATACTAAAGTAATATGTGCCTTAGCAATACTTAGGAGAAAAGGACCCCGGCAGAAAGAAGCTGTCTAGGAGAGGTTGAGATGGCACAAGGTGATCACAAATATGCCATCTGCTGAGCCAGCTCCACTCAGAAGTGGGTGGGGCTGGCTGAAGAGGGAATATTTACAGGACAGCAGGAGAATATACTGATTCAGTGAGCCTCTGTTGCAACCTCTGCTGGCAGGGCTCCTATGGCATTGTTGATGGAAATTAAAGGAGTCCCTCGCTATTGGGGCACCTCTGAGAAGACAAATATCAAAATACTCCCTTCACCAGGGTGAATTCCTTCCCAGAGCCTCCCCAAAGTCAGCATTCCTTGCTGGTGCACCGGTGGGGATGAATCTAGTACAATGACTTTTTGCAACATCCCTGTGAGCAGGTGAATCCGCGTTATTAGATATACAACAACAATTCTTTTGGGAGATTGAACCACTTATAAAATTATCAGGAAACTAATCAATGAGTAAAATGCTGTCTACTTTCTATACTGTGTACTTTCCTTAGTACTGTGTAGACTCTCTCTTCGTTAACATTCAGAACCTCTGCCAGTTCTAAAGATGTCTCCGACTACTCAGACTGCTAGGAGATTGTTTTAAAAATCTGAAAGTGATAATAAAAGTTGAAGAACTGACTCAAGTGGAAATGTTCACCACTAACCAAAACTAATGCCAACCATTCTCTTCTCCTGTGCTCACGGTTACCCAATGGGAGCTATGTTTAAGAGGCAGCTGTAGCAGCTGAACAGTGACCCATGATTTCGAGAAGAGGAGGAAGCACGATACAAACAGATGTGCAGATTCAGAAGTATATCTGGTCAGGATTTTTTCAACAAGACTTTTTTCATTGGAAAATGCTGATTTGTCCAAGACAAAACTTTTGGCAGGAAAGAATCAGTTCTAATGCAACTTTTGCTGGTTTCTCAGGTTGAGGATGGAATTCCTAAATGGAGAGAGACTGAGACCCATCCCAGAAGAGCTAATAGCCGCATGGTCAGGGCACTCAGCTGGGATGTGGGAGATCAAGGTTCAAGTTCCTGATCTGTCAAACCCACATCTCACAGGTGAATGCCCTACCACTGGGCCTTTCTGCTGTAGCTGGTCTCACTGCCTCTAGTTTCTGAGGGTACATCTACACAGGGATAAAAAACTCATGACTGGCCCAGGTCAGCTGGCTCAGGCTCACGGGGTCAGGCTGAAAAATTGCTGTGTGCATGTTTGGGCTGGGCTCAGGCCTCAGCTCTGGAACTTTACAAGGGTGCAGGGTCTCAAACCTCAGGCTCCAACCCGAGCCTGAATGTCTACACAGCAATTTTTAGCCCCACAGCCAAAGCCCCATGAGCCTGAGTCAGCTGACCCGGGCCAGCTGCGGCCATGTCACGGGTCTTTTATCCCTGTGTAGAGGTACCCTGAGAGTGAGGCTGCATGTGCTGTGTGCACCAGCTGTGTTTCTGGTAGTCTGTGTTCATTTTTGTTTTGTTACTTGCTGTTCCTTTGTTTTAGGGGGTTGTTGGCTCCCTTCCTTTTCCTTGGGGTGATGGGGGGTTTTCTCTACGGGGTCTGTCATGCTGTCTAGGTTGGCTCAGGACCATGAGTGCCAACCTCAGGGCAGACATCCCAGACTGATGGTGTATTCTATCATTCGATTTCACCAATCCAGTAACAAATGTAAACTCCTGGATCACTAGAGCAGTCTTGCCATGGAGTCACAGACAGTCCCCTTAGACTCTTATCATCCAGACAAACTGGACTTAGAGATAAATGGTCATTTACACCAAAAATCACACAATATGCAGGTTGCTTCCTGTCCCAAGAGACCAGTCACTTACCAGAGATCAATTGGTACCCTAGATCATACACCAAAGACAACATGCGTAGCCATTCCTGTAATAAACTATCTAAAGGTTTATTAACTAGGAAAAAGGAATAAGAGGGTTATTTACAGGCTAAAGCAAGCAAACATATACACACAAATGAGTTACTATCTAAATCAGGGGTGGGCAAACTTTTTGGGCTGAGGGCCACATCTGGGTGGGGAAATTGTATGCAGGGCCGGGGCAGGGGGTTGGGGTGCAGGAGGGAGTGCGGAGGGTGGGAGGGGGTGTGGTGTGCAGGAAGGGGCTCGGGGCAAGGGATTGGGGCAGAGGAGGGGTGCAGGATGTACGAGGGGGCTCAGGGCAGGGAGTTGGGGTACAGGAGGGGTGTGAGGTGCAGGCAGGGGGCTTAGGGCAGGGAGTTGGGGAGCGGGGTACAGGAGGGGTTTGGGCTCATCTAAAGTGGCTCTGGGGTGGCAGCGGCGCGTACCGGGGCCTGGGCAGGCTCCCTGCTTGCCTGCCCTGTCCCTGGCCCCGCACCGCTCCAGGAAGCGCTGCGGCCCCTGGGGGAGAGGGAGCAGAGGGCTCCGTGTGCGCTGCCCTTGCCATGCCTCCAGGTACCTCCCCCGAAGCTTCCATTGGCAGCGGTTCCTCGTTCCCAGCCAATGGGAGCTGCGGGGGGCAGGGCCTGGGGGCAAGGGCAATGCACGGAGCCCTCTGCCCCCCCGCCTGGGGGCCGCAGGGACATGGTTCCGGCCGCTTCTGAGAGTGGCGCGGGGCCCACGGTGCCACGGGGGGCAATCCCGTGGGTCGGATCCAAAGCCCTGACAGGCCGGATCCAGCCCACAGGCCATAGTTTGCCCACCCCTGATATAAATCCTAAGAGTGACAGAGCTGTAGTGATCTGTCTATTCAAAGTGTCTTTCTGCGCTGTCCCAGAAGACAGCCCCGGGGATCTATGGCTTCAGTTTAGAGTCTCTGGCCCTGTCAGAGTTCAAACAGCAAAGGGAGACGGAAAATTTTCCTGTCACTTTATTTCCTTCAGTCAGCTTCCAAGTCCACAAGACAAGTTTCCTTGAATGTAGCATTTCCAAGATGTGATAGGGACATTAACCAATCCTTTGTATTGTGGTGTGTTCCTTGATGGTCCATCTGATTTTGATAGTCCTTCTGGATGGTCGGGATGGATGATTCCAGTGCCTGGGTTCACAAGTTCAGAGCAAACATTTTTAAAGTTATAAAGCAAAACTTAGTATCCCATGCTATAAGAAAATATGTGACATTACAAGTGAGATTAATGCATGTATCAACTTACAAGCATTTCATAGAGTCTAAACACTAAATAAATTCTTATCAGACTGTGACAGTCTGTACCCCTATGTTCACCCCTTTTACAGGACTATGTCTGGATCTAATGCATCCGAGAGTGTGAGGGAGTTGGCTGATGTGATTGCAGAGCCATTGGCCGTTATCTTTGAAAACTCATGGCAATTGGGGGAGGTCCCAGATGATTGGAAAAAGGCAAATATAGTGCCCATCTTTAAAAAAAGGGAAGAAGGAGAATCTGGGGAACTACAGATGGGTCAGCCTCACCTCAATCCCTGGAAAAATCATGAACCAGGTCCTCATGGAATCCATTTTGAAGGACTTGGGGGAGAAGAAGATGATCAGGAACAGTCAAAATGGATTCAGCAAGGGCAAGTCATGCCTGACCAACCTGATCGCCTTCTATGATGAGATAACTGGCTCTGTGGTTATGGGGAAAATGGTGGCTGTGATGTATTTTGACTTTAGCCAAGCTTTTGATATGGTCTCCCACAGTATTCTTGCCAGCAAGTTAAAAAAGTATGGATTGGATTAATGGACTATAAGGTGGATAGAAAGCTGGCTAGATCGTCGGGCTCAACAGGGTAGTAATCAACCACTCAATTTCTAATTGGCAGACGATATCAAGCAGAGTGCCCCAGGGGTCTGTCCTGGGGCCTGTTTTGTTCAACATCTTCATTAATGATCTGGATGATGTGATGGAGNTTTTGTTCAACATCTTCATTAATGATCTGGATGATGGGATGGAGTGCACCCTCAGCAAGTTTGCGGATGACATTAAACTGGGGGGAGAGGTAGATATGCTGGAGGATAGGGATAGGGTCCAGAGTGACCTAGACAAATTGGAGGATTGGGCCAAAAGAAATCTGATGAGGTTCAACAAGGACAAGTGCAGAGTCCTGCACTTAGGATGGAAGAATCCCATTCACTGTTACAGGCTGAGGACCGACTAGCTAAGTGGCAGTTCTGCAGAAAAGGACCTGGGGATTACAGTGGACGAGAAGCTGGATATGAGTCAACAGTGTGCCCTTGTTGCCAAGAAGGCTAACGGCATATTGGGTTGCATTAGTAGGAGCATTGCCAGCAGATCAAGGGAAGTGATTATTCCCCTCTATTCAGCGATGGTGAGGCCACATCTCAAGTATTGCGTCCAGTTTTGGGCCCCCCAATACAGAAAGGATGTGGACAAATTGGAGAGAGTCCAGCGGAGGGCAACAAAAATGATTAGGGGGCTGGAGCACATGACTTATAAGGAGAGGCTGAGGGAACTGGGGTTATTTAGTCTGCAGAAGAGAAGAGTGAGGGGGGATTTGATAGCAGCCTTCAACTACCTGAAGGGGTGTTCCAAAGAGGATGGAGCTAGGCTGTTCTCAGTGGTGGCAGATGACAGAACAAGGAGCAATGGTCTCAAGTTGCAGTGGGGGAGGTCTAGGTTGGATATTAGGAAAAACTATTTCACTAGGAGGTGATGAGGCACTGGAATGGGTTACCTAGGGAGGTGTTGGAATCTCCATCCTTAGGGGTCTTTAAGGCCTGGCTTGAGAAAGTCCTGGCTGGGATGATTTAGTTGGGGTTGGTCCTGCTTTGAGCAGGGGGTTGGACTAGATGATCTCCTGAGGTCTCTTCCAACCCTAATCTTCTATGATTCTATGTTAAATTCTATACAAAGCATACTGTGTAAGGTATCACTTGAAAACTCATGATTTGCTGATCATTATTGTCCTGATAAAATATGTGGGGCAACACTGTACGTAAAGATATAAGATTCCACTGTATGCATTACCAAGACATATTCCAACATGTTCTGGAGGGCAGGCACAAACAAGTTCCCCAGAGACAAAAGGCTAGCCAAGGCCTCAGCCAGGTGTCAACGAGATCAAGTGGACCACCGCCTGATTAAGTGGCCACTGTTCAGTGTGGGCAAAAAATCTACATTTTTGACAAAGCAGCAGCTTAAGGTTCCTGGCCACACCAAATTTCTGTCTACTGAACATGAGCTGGAGATGATTCTTGCACAAGAGAAAGGACTATAAGAGGAGAGGGCAGACGCCCCAAGTCATCTTTCCCTTGCTCTCTACCCACGGCATCATCAAACACTGAAGAACAAAGGAAGCAGCATTGGACTTGGGGGAGAAATCCTGACTGAAAGAGGTTCAGACAGTAAGACTTCTGGAACATGTGATGAGAGGGACCTTTGCTTTGTAGTCACTTAGCTTGTTAAGTTAGGTGTTAGTTGTGTTTTACCTTTTATTTCCTGGTAACCAATTCTGACTTATATGCCTCATTACTTGTGGTCACTTAAAAATCTATCTTTCTGTAATTAATACATTTGTTGTTTTATCTAAACCAGTGTGTTTGGATTGAAGTGTGTGAGAAACTCCACTTTGGATAACAAGATTTGTGCATATCATTTTCTATTAATAAAAGATGGACTTTATATGAACTTACATTGCCCAGAAGGGTGCTGGGCAGTACAAGATGTACATTTCCGGGAGAACATCTAGGACTGAGAGTTTGCTGGTGTTGCCCTGCAGTGTAATTCATGAGTGGCTGGCTATAGCACTCATACAATATAGCTGGGAGTGATTTGCATGTTGGAGGCTGTGTGTGAGAAGACACACAGGAGTGGTTGCTCTCATAGCAAAGTAAGGTAAAAAGCACCCCAGGTTAGGGAATTGAGAGGACACCACTTTCCATCAGTCCAGATTGTACCCTGGATAATGTCACAAAGACTAATACCTATTTTGAACAGCCTTGGAGCTGCTTGCCCCAGCCACAGCCCTCTCCTGGGCTGTTTTTAACCCCTCCGGGCAGGAGCGGGGTAACCACCCCACTACAGTGATCCATGTTTAATGTTCATTTAAGACATGTTTTGCTTTATTTCATTCATATCTTTTTGCATATATATTGTAATTTTATAACATTTTAATAGTTTTTAATTTGATTTTATGGGAATAAAGGTGTTTTTCATGTCCTCTCTCTCTCTCTCTCTCAATTTCAAAAGCACTATCTTTCATCCTGATACAGAACAGGACATTTTTTTAAATCTCAAAAATTTCCATGGGATGTGACCAGCTCTATACATAAGCACCAGCAAATAACCCCACTATCATTTTAGTCTTACAATTAAAAGGGAAAGGCAATTTAAAAACCTGAACACACACACGTGCATTACTTTACTCAGGCGAATAGTCTTATTAGTGGGACTGCTCACATGAATAAACTTATGTACCTGTATAAACATTTGCAGGAACAGATGCTCACAATGCAATGTAGCCAGGAGCACTTGGTTACTCTTGGTTTACTTATTATCAAATAAAATTTACATGGGTCATCTGTCAGTGAAGCAGCTTCAAGAAGTTTGTGGGACTAATGTTAGGATACAACATTTGCTTACAGCAGACTGGCAACAAAATAAATCAAAGCATCACAGAAATTAGACATAGCTAAGCTAGTATTTGCCCTGCCAATGCAAGGAAGATCATGTAGCTAGCCAGAAAAAATAGGCTAATACTGGATTCTCTCTCTCTCTCTCTTTATGTATATATATATATATATATACACACACACACATACACACACACACACACACACACACAAACAATTATAATTTTTTCTCTCTTTTCTTTTCCTCACTATGAAGGGTTTTAATTAGTCTTGCTTCATTTTCTCCTTTTTGGCTGTAGGGGTTGTTGAAGAAAGAAAAACTTGCAAAAAATATGTTCTAATGGGGAAACAACAATTCAAACCATTCAAAAATAGTTCAAAACCTTCCAAAAAAAGTCACCTGTCAGCAGAGACCACCCACCAAAAATTTCACTTTGAGGTGGATGTTTCAAGAAGGTTGAAATCACTGAAAACAGGAGATTAGAAGAGAAAATGTTATGCAGCCTGAGGGCCACTACAATCTGCTTAAAATCTGCTGTTTCTATTAACATTTTTGCTAGAAAATTAATTCTCTAGAATATTCACAAAAGCTGAATACAAGTGGGATGCCAATTACAGCCAAAAGTTAATTCAATTTGAGTGAATATTCCTGGAAGCAATTTCTTGCATATTCATTCAGCTTTATTCAACACTAGTGCAACAACTGAAAAGTAAAGGCTGCTTTTTAGCAACTCATGACCTGTGACATTTGATGGGATTCTTTTTAATTACACAGTATTTCTGATCGTTTTTAAGTGCCCTTTTCACCAGGACTTTGCTGCAACATTTCCAATAAAATGTATAGAACAAATAGGGTTGCCAGGCGTCTAGTTTTCGACTGAAACACCCGGTCGAAAAGGAACCCTGGTGGCTCCGGTCAGCACTGCTGACCGGGTGGATAAAAGTCCAGTCGGTGGCACAGTGGGGCTAAGGCAGGTTCCCTGCCTACCCTGGCTCTGTGCAGCTCCCAGAAGCAGCCGGCATTTCCAGCTCCTAGGCACAGGGGCGAGAGAGGCTCCGTGCGCTGGCCCCACCCCAAGCGGGAACTGTAGCCAATGGGAGCTGCGGCGGGCAGTGCCGCCCGGTTTCAAGGAGCCACACGGAGCCAGGGCAGGGAGGGAGCCTGCCTTAGTCTCACTTCACCACTGACCAGGAACCGCCTGAGGTAAGTGCCGCCCTGCCGGAGCCTGCACCCCAATCTCCTCCCATACCCCAAACCACAGCCCCAGGTTGGAACCCGCTCTCACACCCAAACGTCCTCCAGGAGTCCGCACCCCACACCTCCTCCCAGGCCCCAACCCCCTGCCCCAGCCCTGAGCTCCCTCCTGCAGCCCAACCCCATCATCCCCAGCCCCACCCCTGAGTCCACACCCCCAGCCGGAGGCCGCACACCATCTTGCACCCCAACCCCCTGTCCCAGCCCTGAGCCTCCTCCCGCACTCCCAACCCCTCGGCTCCAGCCCGGAGCCCCCTCCTGCACCCCAACCCCCTCCTCTCCAGCCCCACCCCAGAGCCCTAACCTCCAGCTGGAGCCCTCACCCCCTCCCATACCCCAACCCCCTGCTCCAGCCCAGTGAAAGTGAGTGAGGGTGGGGGAGAGTGAGTGAGGGTGGGAGAGGGAGGGAGGGGAGCTGGAGTGAGCAGGGGCGGGCCTTGGAGAAGGGGCGGGGCAAGGTTCGGTTTTGTGCGATTAGAAAGTTGGCAACCCTAAGAACAAACTCGCAGAATGCTTGTTCCTGCTCCCACTTACTTCAGTGGGTGCAGGATTAGGCCCCTAATTATGCTACAATCTTGGAAAAATCTATGGTGAATTCTGTTCTTCACTCTATCAGCTTGACCCTGAAAAGTGCAGAGAGCTCTGACCCTGATCCAGCAAAGCACTTAAGCATGTGCTTAACTTTACACATACAAATAATACTTTTGACTCCAGTGGAACTATTCACATATTCGAAGTTGAGCATGTACTTAAATGCTTTGCTTGATTGGGGCTGCAGTGTTCTACACTTTGCAGAATCAAGACCTGTGTCCGTATCTTACTGCTGAAAAGCAACATGGGGTTTAATACCTAGAGAGTGAATGGTTACTTTGATTCTACATTAAATTTATGGTGCAATTTTCAGAAGTTCCTATTTCATGTTCATGTTCAGCCCTGGCATAAGTAGCTGGAGTAGCATTAAACTAGCAGATAACTATCCAACATGGATGACTACTTTCTTCACTGATGAAAAATTGTACATGTACATGCAACATGTGTAACATTACACAAGGGAGTTTCAATGTACCCAAAATTCACTGCTAAATTTATATAATGGACTTACTGGTAGATATTTTTAATACACAGATTCAAGAAGCTAACAAAAATGTCACAAAGAGAGTTTGCACTGGTCTCAAATCACAGCATTTCTGGGTACTTATTTAATTTTGCGCTACTGCTAGCACATTTCACACCAGAGACATGGTAATGGAGAGCAAGGCATGAATGATGATGAAAAAATTGGCATTTTCTTCTTTTTTTTATAATGAAGGATTTTATTTTAGATTTTTCTTAGGAGACTGTGCTAACCATCCAAATCAAATAGCATTGGTGCTCAGTACAAATATTTTGTTTTTTATTCTTGTTTAATAGTATTTGGGGAACAAAAAGGAAGTAGGGAAAGATGTGCAAGAAAATAAAATTCAAAGAATCTCAAAGTTTTGTACACTTTAAAAAAAAAAGTATTTTCAATTAAACAAAACTCTGGAAATAAATCATCCAAACTACCCCTGCTAATAGTTTACTGTCTGGTTTGAGTGAGCTTAACCTTAAGGTGTGGTAGGCTCTGGAAACTTACTGTGACTCATTGAGTAATAAGTAGCTACAACATAAAACATCAACCCACACACAATTTCTCTGCCTCATTCTGTATATCTTTCATTTGAAAAGAAAAATAAATGAATTATCTCATTAAATCTGTTTTTAATCTTTATGACAGAAAATAATGTATATAAAGGAATATTACTTTTTCTTGAAAACTTATTCATATATTAAAGAAAACAGTTACCTTTTCCGTAACTGGTGTTCTTCAAGATGTGTTGCTCATGTCTATTCCACAATAGGTGTGCGTGCTCACCACGTGCACCGGTGCCGGAAGTTTTTCCCCTAGCAGTACCCGTAGGGGGGAGCAGCCCCAGTGACCCCTGGAGTGGTGCCTGCCTGGCGCGGTATAAGGGGAGCTGCATGCTCCCCCCACCCTCAGTTCCTTCTTGCCAGACAACTCCAACAGAGGGGAACGAGGGTGGGATGTGGAATAGACATGAGCAACACATCTCGAAGAACACCAGTTACGGAAAAGGTAACTGTTTTTTCTTCTTCGAGTGATTGCTCATGTGTATTCCACAATAGGTGACTCCAAGCTATATCTGTTGGAGGTGGGTAGCAGTTCACAAGTTCCCAGGACGGAGGACAGCCCTGCTGAACCCGGCATCATTCCTGGTTTGGGAGACGATCGCATAATGCGAGGTGAACGTGTGAACACACGACCACGTGGCGGCCCTACAAATGTCCTGGATGGGGATNGTTCCCAGGACGGAGGACAGCCCTGCTGAACCCGGCATCATTCCTGGTTTGGGAGACGATCACATAATGCGAGCTGAACGTGTGAACAGACGACCACGTGGCGGCCCTACAAGTGTCCTGGATGGGGACGTGGGCTACGAAGGCAGCCGACGAGGCCTGTGCCCGGGTCGAGTGTGCCCTCACAATGGGTGGCGGGGAGACACCCGCCAGCTCATAACAGGAACAGATGCACGAAGTGATCCAATTGGAAAGCCACTGAGTGGAAATCAGCTGGCCCCTTGTGCGCTCAGCCGAGGCGACAAACAGTTGCGAGGACTTTCTGAACAGCTTCAAGGTAGAAAGCCAGAGCCCGCCACACGTCGAGCGTGTGGAGGCGGCATTCCTCACAGGATGCATGAGGCTTGGGGCAGAGGACCAGTAGAAAAATGTCCTGACCCATGTGGTAGGCGAAGACCACCTTCGGGAGGAACACGGAGTGTGGGCAGACCTGGACTTTGTCCTTATGAAAGACCATGTACGGCGGTTCGGAGGTCAGGGCCCTGAGCTCTGAGACTCGCCTGGCCGACGTGATAGCGACCAGGAAGGCCACCTTCCACGAGAGGTGAGACCAGGAGCACGTGGCCAGTGGTTCAAACGGGGGCCCCGTGAGACGAACCAACACCAGGTTTAGGTCCCACTGTGGAACCGGGGGTCTAGTATACAGGAAAAGATGGTCTAGACCCTTAAGGAACCGGCCAGTCATAGCATGGGAAAATACCGTGTGTCCTTGCACCGGCGGATGCAAAGCCGATATGGCCACCAGGTGCACCTTGATGGACGAGGGTNTGAGCAGCCACGCCGCAAGGTGAAGAGCCGCTAGGTTGGGATGGAGGAGGTGGCCCTGGTCCTGTGAGAGCAGGTCCGGGCAGGGTGGCAACGGCCACGGCAGAGCTACCGCCAGGCCCGTGAGGGTCCCGTACCAATACTGCCTGGGCCACACCGGGGCAATCAGGAGGACTTGGGCCTTGTCCGACTTTATCTTCTCCAGGACCCTGCTGATTAGAGGGAAGGGGCGGGAAGGCGTAGAGAAGCCGGCCTGACCAGGACAGGAGAAAGGCATCGGAGATAGCACCCCTCCCCAGGCCCCCCCTGGAGCAGAACCGGGGGCATCGCCGGTTCTGCCGTGTCACGAATAGGTCCACCTGGGGAGTTCCCCACCTTTGGAAGAGCTGGTGGGCCACTCCCAGGTGGAGGGACCACTCATGTTGTGAGGAGAAGTCCCTGCTCAAGCGATCTGCCCTCTTGTTGCGGGCAGCCGGTAAGTGGAAGGCCTTCAGGTGGATGTCGTGGGCTATACAGAAGTCCCACTGCCTGAGGGCTTCGAGGCAGAGGAGTGGGCTCTGCCTTGCCTGTTGATATAGAACATCGAGGCCGTGTTGTCCGTGAGGACCGTGACGACCTTGCCCTCCAGGTGCAAGCAGAAGGCCATACACGCCAGCCGCACCGCTCTGAGCTTCTTTATGTGTAGGGTCAGGTCCTGAGCCAACCACAGGCCTCGGGTCTGAAAGCTCCCCATATGGACCCCTCAACCCAGGTCCGACGCATCAGACACCAGCTCCAGCGACGGGGCCCTGTACCTGAACGGGACCCCTTGGAGCATGTTGTTCGGGGTGGACCACCAATGCAGGGAGGTAATCACAGTGTCCAGCACGGTGAGGACCTTGTCCATCCTGTCCGTGGCCTGAGAGAAATTCGAAGCCAACCAGAGCTGGAGGGGCCTCATCCTGAGTCTGGTGTGATGGGCCACGTATGTGCACGCCGACATATGACCCAAGAGCTGCAGGCAAACCCTGGCTGTTGTCACGGGGAACCTTGTGACCGAGTCAATGAGACCTTTCAGGGTCTCGAACCTGTCTGGCGTCCAGGTGCACCCCAATAAATTCTATGCATTGGACTGGGACTAACGTGGACTTGGTGTTGTTTACCAATAGGCCTAAGGCAGTGCATGTGGACTGGTGGAGCGCCACGTGATCCCTCACCTGCGACCAGGAGGTACCCTTGACAAGCCAATCGTCCAGATAGGGAAATATCTGTACCCTCCAACGTCTGAGGTAGGCTGCTACCACCGACATGCATTTTGTAAACACTCTGGGGGCAGTGGACAGTCCAAACAGGAGGACTNATCCCGTAGGTTCAGTATGGGCCTGAGACTCCCTTTGGCCTTCGGGATAAGGAAATAACGGGAGTAGTACCCCTTGCTCATGAACCCCTCGGGCACCGCCTTTATCAATCCTAGCCCTAGGAGCCACCCCACCTCCTGCTCGAGCAGAGCTTCATGCGAGGGGTCCCCCAGGAGGGATGGGGGCAGGGGGTGGTTGGGTGGGGAGGAGGTAAACTGGAGGGTGTAACCCCGGGAGATGGTGTTGAGGACCCATAGGTCTGAAGTGAGCCGAGACCATTCCGGAAGGAACGCACACAACCGGTTGGAGAAGGGAAGCTTTATTGGGGGTGGATCCCTGATGAGGACTGGTGGGTTGCCCCCGAGCGTCCTGTCAAAATTGCCTTTTCCCCGCCTGCTTGCCCTTGGAGGGTCCAGACTGGGGGGCAGGCCGAGACTGCCTGTGAGGGCGTCTCTTATAGTCTCGTTGCCTCTTCTGGGTGGCCTCGTACTTCGGGAGGGCGGCCGGGTCAGAGTCTGCTGTGGCTTGAATGTAGGTTTTGCCAGAGCCGGGACATACAGACCCAGGGTCTGGAGGGTCGTGCAGGAGTCCTTCAGGCCATGCAGCCTTGTATCTGTTTCCTCTGTGAACAAAGCTTTCCCATCAAACGGGGGATCCTGCATGGAAAATTGCGCCTCGCTGGAGAGCAGGAGCCATGACGCCCGTCTCATGGACACCGCAGAGAACATTGAACATGCGGCCGTGTCTGCAGCATCCGAGGCAGCCTGCAGGGAAGCCCGAGCTGCTGTTGCCTCTTCCTCCATCAGCGCCCTGAACTCCTTCTTATCGTGCTCCTGGAGGGAGACCTCAAATTTAGGCAGGGAGCCCCACAGATTAAATTCGTACCAACCCAAGAGGGCCTGATGGTTTGCCACTCGTAACTGGAAGCTCGAAGACTAATAAATTTTCCTTTGAAAGAGTCCAGCCTCTGAGAGTCTTTGTTCTTTGGGGTCGTTCCCTGTGGTTCACTGACTCAACCACCAGGGAGTCGGGCACTGGGTGGGTCTATAGGTATTCATGCCCTTTAGTGGGTACAAAGTACTTGCGTTCTGCCTTATTTGATATAGGGGCCAACAAGGCCGTTGTTTGCCACAGGGCATTTGAAATTTTAGCCACCCCTTCATGGAGCGGCAAGGTGACCCTACCCAGTGCCGATGGGGACAACATGTTGAACGGGGAGTTCGAGGGCTCCTCCATCTCCTCTGCCTGGAGGTGGAGGTTTGCTGCCACCCTCTTTAAGAGCTCTTGGTGGGCCCTAAAGTCCTCCTGCAGGATGGAGGGAGGCGGGGCCGCAATCGCCTCCTCCAGGTGGAGCGAAGAGGCCGGTGTGGTGCTTTAGGTGTTGGCCGGCACCGGAGGATCCACCACCTGGTCGGACTCCGGGCACGGTACCGAGGATGATCGTCCCACCGACTCCTTTGTCAGGGGTCTGGAGAGGGAGGCCGACGGTGCTTCCGAAGCTCCGGCCACCGAGCAAGCTCCCACCGGGGGCTGTGCCGGAGGTCACGGTGCCCACTGGTGCCACTGGGCCGGCCACGACACTCAGTGCCACTGCACCTGCTGTGACACTGGTGGGGCCGGCTGCCCGGGTTGGCCGGTCTGGCCTGTCGAAGGACGGCTACGAATGGAGACTGGGCTGGCGTAGGATCCACTGCTATCTCTCGACTGGGAGGAGCGGCAGTGCTGGGATCTGCGACGGTCACAGGACCACGATCTCGACATGCAGTACTGGTACCGATGGTAATGGCTGCTCCACGAACGGCCTCGATGGGTGGACCCGCGACGGCGAGGTGCCGGCAATTGACGCCCGGGGCTGCGGTACCTTGGCAGAGACTTGGAGCAGAAGCCCGAGCGGGAATGGCGTCAACATCCGTGCCGTGACCGACTGCAGTACCCTCTCCAGGATGAGGACCGACGACGACGTCCACCACGGTCCCGTCGATATCTGCTCTCTGAGGAGGACCGGTGCCGCGAGTCCCTGCTGGACGGAACCCAGCCCGAGAGTCCACATGGACTCTGCCCCAAGCGGACACTGGGCAGTGATCGGCGTCGGGAACATTCCCTCAACTGAGACCGGTACCGAGCCGGGGGCGACTGCCGAGATCCCAGTGGAGGCTTGCCTCTGGAGCGTGGGGCTGACATCGGCGGTGCTCCGGGCACCAGCATGGACAAGACGTCCCGGGCCGCCTGGAGGGCTTCGGGCGTGGATGGCATCTGGATATCCGGAGAGGCCTGTTCTGAAGGGGCCGGGCTACTCCGCTCTACGTGAGTCGGAGGCCTAGGGCCCAGTGGGGATCAAGGACTGCCCGACATGGGCCTAGCCTCTGCCCAGACTTCCCTCGGTGCCGCTGCAAAGAGGGAGTCTTCTTGGCCCTCTTGGTGTGCCCCGTGGATGGGCAGCGGTGCCGACTGGACGATGGCACCGGTGGATCGCCGTGTACCAACACCGTGGTTCCCGGTACCGGCTCAGAGCAGCGTACCGGGGTCGGGGTCAGTGCCGACTCCATTAGGATGGCTCAGAGCCTAATGTCCCTTTCTCTCTTGGTCTGAGGCTTAAACGATTTGCAAATCTTGCACCTCTCCCTGATATGGGTTTCTCCCAAGCAGCGCAAGCAGTCTGTGTGTGGGTCGCTTCTTGGCATAGAACGCCGACAAGAACCACACGACTTAAATCCCAGGGCTCGGGGCATGCCCTGGCCCGGGCTCACTAACTAACTAAACTAACTATGCTAACTAACTACAGGTACTAAACGAACAAACAGTTCTGGGGACGAGCTACAGCAAAGCTGGAGCAGAGCAGTTCTGACGCACCTTCACTGGAGGCAAGAAGGAACTGAGGGTAGGGGAGCGCGTAGCTCCCCTTCTACCGCGCCAGGCAGGTGCCATTCTGGGGGTCGCCGGGGGCGCTCCTCCCTACGGGTACTGCTAGGGGAAAAACTTCCGGCACCGGTGCACATGGCAAGCACACACCCCTATTGTGGAATACACATGAGCAATCACTCGAAGAAGAAAAAATAGATAATATATTCTTAAAAACTCTATTCTGCAATCAGCCCTGTTCCTTTTCTAACCTTGATTTTTTAAAATGAAGTTTAACATGTACACTATAACAAGCAAGCATTTACGATATATGAAAATAAATGTATAATGTGTACACAAATATTATTAAAGCTAGTAAGGCAAATCTAAAACACAAATCACAGAATAAATATTATCTCCACCCTTCAAGATATTAGTGCAAAAATAGGCTCTGCTCCTGCAAACCCTCAAGTGAATAAATCTTTGCTCACATGAGTAATCCAACTGACTTCAATGGATCTACACACATGAGCAAGGGTTGCAAGATTAAGCACATAATTAGGAGAACTGTTGTCTATTTCCAAATATCAGATTGCATACTATAAGTAAATGAGGCAGCACCTGCTATTAATACAATCTATTTCTTATTTTCCATTTGCCAGTATCTCAGGAAAATATTTCTTTGCTCTATATCTGCCAGTAACGATCCAAACTATATACTCTTTGGCCAGGTCTCCAAGTTTTGACATGACTTGTAATAAACATAGCCTTGGCGTAGATAAAAAGTAGGTGCCTAAAATGTGACTAAGTATAATTTGTACTTTTTATCAGAATCCTGTGATCTTTTAACACTCTCCAAATATGGTTTTTATATAGCCCGCCAGATGAGAACACTAGCAACCTATTTCAAAACCGTTTCAATCAGTGATACTGAAGCTATAGTACCTCATACAGCTCTCCTCTGGGATATGAATCCTGAAAATGAAGCACCCGTTGCCATGGGAACAAAATGACAATTTTGAACAACTATGTATGTGCAGCCAGATGGGTTAAATCTGTATGTGCCGTGGTAGCTAGCTAGTAAGTAAAAACGCCTCACATTGAAACATTGTGCAGGATGTCTCTGGGCCAGTTTCTCTGACTGTGTAAATTGGCACCACTCCATTGATTTCAATGCTCCTATGTCATTTTACATCAGAGAATTTGGCCCTCTGAATGTCAGTGACATGAAGCCAATCACAACAGTCAGTTGGAACCCTCAGTTTGCAAGGCCTATGATTCAGTGTGTGACCATCTCTCCCGCACCTGTCCCAAACTCCTATGCCATGATAGCTAGGGTTGTTCAGAGCCATGGGAAGATGCTGTCAAATAGGTAACATCTCTAGACCTGGTGTGGGGATTGGCAGAGGATGATAGAGAAACAATGAATGTTAAGATCCGGTCAGGAGGGTTGACAGCATTGAATGAACCAGTCCTGACCAGAACTGGGCTTGTTGTAACTGTAAAGAGGCTTCACGCACAGAGCGCTAAGTAATACTCTTCTTATTGTAACTGTTACGTAGCTTTTTAATGAATAATGACACTTTGAGATCCTCAGACGGAAGTAACTAAAACAGAGCAAAGTGCTTGACTGTCACCTACTGTTTAAAATAGGTAATAATCCTATTTTGCAGATGGAGAAATTGAGGCACTGAGAGGTTAAGTGATTTGCCCAGGATCACTCTGGTTCTTGACTATTGGCTGCATAGATATTTCTATTCCTAATAACACAGTGAGGGTGCAAATCCCTTTGATGTAATTCATTGCTGTACTCATTATTCCCCATCCATATGCACATGGCAAACACAGCCACCTCAGCTTCTCACCCTTTTCTTTTGCCTCCTTGTCATCCCATTCCAATGTCCAGCAGAGAGGCATTTGTGTAGGGATCACCCTCTTGCTGGACTATGCTGAACCATCCTAAACTGGGGTGGCTTTTATTCCTGTTTTAGAAGAATGCTTCTGCCAGATTGCACGAAATAGAAGGGACTTCTGAAACATTCTGCAGGAAAATCATCCAGATCTCTCTACAAGGTTAAGGGGTTGTTGTTTTCTTTTAAAATAGAAGACCTTATATTCCAACAGCGCTTTCCTAATTTTGGTAGCATAGGCCTCTATTAGTGGCGAGGGATGAGGTTACTCTGAAGGGCAGAATAAGTGAACCATAATATTCATAGCCCCAAGCAGCAGTTAGACATCCGAATCAGAGATATTATTGTGTAACTCAAAGACATCATGTGCAGACCAGAAAAACATATAAGTAGAACAGTGAACAATTCTAGAGATGTCATGTACTACACTGTCTACTACATTCCCAGGTACATGTACACATCATACTACTGGGCTACAGCAGTTTTCAGAAAGAAGTTTAAAGACAGTGTATAGATTAGCAGGCAAATATCAAATACATAAACATTCACATGGATGCATTTGGGGTCAGGTTTTCAAAAAAATGCTAGACTTGCAATTGCGTGTGCAAAAATACATGTACAATTGTATGCCTAATTTTTGCACCGTTACTGTTTGCACATGTGAGTCAGGTAGTTGCATGTGCAAAATACCAGAACTAGCTAGCTGTGTGTACAGGCAGTCAACTGGTGCAGGTAGTCACTGTCATAGTGCACACACGTTAGCGACACAACTGCATCCATACTTCTGTACACGGATTTGCATGCCTAATGTATTTTATAATTTTGCCCTTTTGTAAATGCTATGGTAACAAAAGAAATGGGAGGAATAGACAGGATAGCAATTTTCAAAGTCCATGGGATTACTCACGTGAGTAAGGGTTTGCAAGATCAGGCCCTTAGACATACATTTTAAAAAAGCTTGTTTCCTGCACTAAATTTGTAGACAGCACAGAGTTTCTCATTGTCCAGTGTCTCACACAAATTTTGTTTGTGGCCATCTTGGACGCCTACAGCTTTAAAGGCGGTAATTATCCCAACCCATATGCTGCCGAGTGCATTTTCCACTGCAAATGATAGCTGGCTTATCCACAGAGTTGTTTCCTAACGGTGTTTTCCACGTGTATAAAGCACTTTGTGGATACAAAGGGGGCATGTCTGGTCAATACATTAGGAAAGTAAACACTATGTATAATCTGCAAGCCTCATCTTCTCCTGGACATACTTAATAAGTACATTTGAAACATGCAAAAGAGTAACAAATAACCCATTTCTGCTTGTTAATTTAGAATTGATCCCTGATATTCAGCACTGGTGAGGTTACAGCTCAAATTGTGTAGACAGTTAGCACAATCTTAAATTAAAGGTACTTATAAACTGGAAAGGATATGGTGGAGGGTACCTACCATGACCAAAATGATGGGGTAAGGAAATATCTTAAAGAAAACAAAGAACCAATCATGTAATCATAGGAAAAGAAGTTTCAATGGAACATGACAAAGGACAACAGATACACAAGCTTGTCTCTCTCACCAACAAAATTGGTCCAATAAAAGATATTACATCGCCTATCTTGTCTCTCTATGGATACACAAGGTATTTTATGAGGGAAAGAGAGAATCTGTTTACCCTAGTCAAAGAAAATAAAATCAGAAATAATGAACTAAATCTGCAGCAAACTAAATAGTAAGAAAGGCAGGGAAGTGATGGAATTGCTATCACTTGAAATTTTTATGGCTGGGCTTGATAACTGTTGGAGATGGTATGTGAATGCTACAAAGTCTTGTCAAATCACATGAGGATGAAGTAATTAATCTATTAAAGGCTTCTTCCAGCCCCCAAATGTGTACAGTATTGTGTTAATGTAGCTGGTCTAAAATCTGCAGTTGATTCATAATACTGTAGCAAAAAGGCTGTCCCTACTAGCAAAATAAATCACAAAATAAAACTTATTAGAAAATCATATAGTTAGATCTTTATTTTGATTAATAGCATGTAACTATAGCTTAAGAAATTAACAAATTCATAATTGCAAAATAATTTCCATTTATGTTAAAAAATGTTTAGCAGGTAGAGGGCTGAAAGTATAAAATATCAGCATTCAAAATTTTAAGAAGAATTTCACAAATGGTAAATCCCATCACTACCATTTGAGTTGAGTGAGCCAACCTACGTTTTGTGCAAAATTGTTAATGACAGCAATGGAGAAGCGTTATTGCACAATAATACATGCATATGTTTCCATTACTTATAATAACTAGCAAAGCTAGCAATAGTGTATTATATGAGTTAAACATATCTGTGTAATCCCAAGTACTGAGCAATTATCTTATTTTTGGCAAATTTTTGCAACTTGTGGAAAACACCACAGTTCTCAAATATCAGTGGGTACATTAAGGATCATATTATCAAAAATAAATGCCTAAGAAGCATTCACACAATATGCAGATGCCAAAAAAAAGTTGTGTATACAAAATTAATTACCGTGCACACAAATGTGTACTTATGCAAACAAGGGCCCATTTTACATGTGCAAATGCATATTTTACATTTGTAATGACCTGTTTCTACAAATATATTTTCGATGAGTGTTTTGAAAAACTAGTCCTTAAATCCTGTTCGAGTGACATTGTGGATCACTGAAACCTAGAAGAAATGGCAAGGAACCCATAGATCATCCAATCTATCCCTCTGCCAATGTCAGATGGTTTTGTCCAGTTGAGTGTAAATATCCCAAACTATGGTGCTTCCACCACTTCTATTCCATAGAATAATAGCTCTCATTGTCAGGGAGTTTCTCTTAGTATTCATCCAAAATTTTTCTTAATTTCATTCCATTACTTATGCTCATAGGTAGCATCCCAAATAATTTTCCCCTTCTTTGTTATTTACATTCTTCCAGGATTCATACACTGTAATCACAGTTGTGATCATGCTGCCCCCTTCGTTTAAATTATATTGTGATTGAGATATTTTTGTTTAATAACATTGTTAACCCCAGGCATTCAAAAATTCTAAGTCAAGGGGACCCCAAAATAATGAGAGTGGTTTAAAAAAACTCATGAGATTTCAAAACCATTACATTTGGGTTCTTCAAATCCCACAACATTCATGTGAACATCAGAATGGCCACCATTTCCCAGTACTTTTAATGGGAATGAAGCTAGTCTACCCATACTAAAGATGGCTGCCCAATCTCCAAAAGCTTTGCAGGTAGAGCTGTAGGTACTACTTGTGAAGATGGCTGCCATCTCCTATTGATTTCAATGGGAAAGTAAGCTGCCCTCAGAGAGGATGGTGGACCCCTGTTTTTTATGAGTGTTCCAGGCAAGAGAAGATGAGTATACAAAAAAATGTATTTGCAGGCCCGGGGGATTCAGGAATGTGGAGTGATTGGCAGACTGAATGGAGGAGGACAGGTAATATGTGGGGCAGAAAGGGAGACTGAGAGCAACATGGGAATGTGTGGGGGTAGGAGGGAAACTTGTGGGAAGGCAGGGAGAGAGAGTAGGGAGCAAACCAAACTAGAGGGAAGGACACGTGAAGAGTGAGGGTGAGTGTGGGCAAGAGAAATGGACAGAGTAGAAGATTTGGGTGGGAGCAGGATAATGTTGGTGCAAGAGACAAGGGCAGGGTGGGGCGGGACAGGCTGGAGGAATGGAGAGCAATAGAGTAGGAAGAAGAAAAAGTGACAATACTCCCACCCCAGGGTTTAGGAGAGAGTAAGTGGAATCCCCTTCCTAGAAGGCTGGGTGGATACCTACATTTGTATTTTTGCGTGTCTGTCTGGGTGGGTAGGTGGTGTGCACTAAGGCTGAATTTTCAACCTCAAATGCTCACACATACAGAGGCAAGGTTTCCACTAAAGGCTCAAAGATCTGAAGGCAGACTGAAGAACAATGGGATGTATTTGTTTATTTTTAATATCATGATTTTTAAACTAATCATGAATTTTGGGTCTGACACTACTTTTGAATACTTGGGGTGGGGAATACTGTGATAAAAGGTCTTGAGATTCCTAACTGGGAACTTAGACATGTTTAAAATATTCATATGCAGGCCCCATTTCAGGAAAATACTTAAGTGCTCTGAAAAGTAATGTTTTCATGAATCAGGGCCATATTTGAGAAGAATTAGAAATGTACATGTGAAAAATGAAAAATCAAGTATTTAATATGTTTTGAAAAGTACAGGCTGACAACCAGGGCTGAGAAATATTGTATTTAATCTTCAAGAAAGAGTAGTTTAATTACAAAACATTGGAGTACAAATCTTTAAAAGGATAATTTATAGATTTTAAAATATGTGTGTGTGTGTGTGTGTATTGATAAGTAAATGCCATTCCTGTTCACTGAAATAAAACAAGTATAAAAGGTAAATAAATTAGTTTAGTGGTTACCGAATATTGATGCTCAAAAGAAGCAACAAGCCATCTGCAGTGTTTTCACGGGGGATTTCCAAAAAGTATAGGGTCACTATTGAGGCTACCTTAGAACAACTTTTCACGACTCTCAGTTTTCTGAGAAGATTAAAGCAAACCGCAACATTTCCCTTCCTTGCATCAGAAAACACCACTCATACCAAGGTGTCAATATATGCTGAAAAACCCTGAATTGTGCAATCCCACAAATGAGCTACAGGACATTACATTCGTACCACACTGGACTGGTAAATGGTGGCTTTCCTCATTTGTTTCCTGTTCAGAGTTCTTTGAAAAACGTTGACTTGTTCACTTACATTACTCAGAGGAGGATATAGTGAGCAATTCTTTTGCAGCATTGGTAGAACTTGAAGTACAATGATAATAGGACCAGATTCTGATCATTTTAACTCAAATTGAGTCCCATTTACTTCTGTTGGGTACACACAGAGTAAGCTGTTACTTAATATGAATTAAAATATCAGAATCTTTTAATATGTAACATAGCAGACTAATATCTCTTGAAGCTTTCTATTCATGCTCACAATCAAGACTATTTCAGTAAGTGAGCAACCAAAGACAACAACTTTAACCAATATATATATATATCTAAAACAACTTCTTTTGTATTCTAAAAGCTCTTAAAGCATTGAAAAGAGATTCATAAGTAGATGATGAGCACATGGTAAGTTAAGTCCTCCATGTATCAGCATGTGCTGTTCTATTACAGTCAAATTTATGCTGCAACCACGTTAGCACTAAAAATTAAATAACAAAAGCAAGGAATTCAGGGGGATGGGGTGACAGCCATAACCCCTACCACTGAATTAGGATACATGTACCTACTGTGGGATGGGATGAGACACTTTTTTGAAATATCTGCAATACCTACACAGGCACAATGGAACAAGTGAAAGTATGATTTTTCTGCTCTGAAAAAATGGCTCTGTAAAAATGATGTGAGATTCCCATGTTTGTCCCTATCTCTGTTTTCAAATATGGTCAGTTTACAAGTAAACGTTCATGTGTNCTGATATTCTATGATTCTATGATTCTATGAAATAGGGACTACACAATGACATTTTTATAGTCATTTTGCAAAGTTGACGTACATTTTAAGAACTTGCACCTATGTGACACTGAGTTTTGAATTTTCATTCCCTTGCATTTTTTTCCACAGAGAAATGGAGGGTGTGGGGGAGAAACCCATGAGTCATTTTGCCTATCACTTGTCTGGCCATGAGCATCCCCCTGCTACAGTAAAATTCTATGTGCATTTTCATTTCCAAGTATCCAAAAAAGTGTACTTATGCATCCCTGAACAGAATGGAGTTTGCTCAGAGCAGTCAGCTGATAGTGAAGGAGTGAAACATATTTTACACTACTAGAACACTTTAGAACATTTTTTGTTATTTATATATCAGGATTGAGGCTACATTATTCCAGGGTCTATATGCACACACAGACAGTCCCTGTGCCAAAGAGCTTACTTTTTCTACTATAAAAATAACCGAGTAAAATAACAAACATGTAATAAAAGAATTACAGATGTACTGTAATGCACTGGAAGTAACTATGCTGCTCATTCATCATTTGAACTTACCCCCAAACTTACTACCTTTGAGAGGCATGTTTTTGAGTAATAGACAGGACTTATGATGGGCCCAGGTTCAGTGGTCATCTCACAATGTCATAGGTTTAGAATGGGATTTGCAAAAGCACCTAAGTAATGTAGGAGCAAAAGTCCCACTGACTTGCAATGGGATTTGTGCTCCTGAATAACTAACTGTGATTCTTAATTACAGACTTCATTGCAAATCTAAGGTAAATTACTTTTGGTATATGGCCTGCCCCTCAACTTCTAGTCATGTAAGAGGACACGGCCAATCATTCATTCACATAGCCACAATCCAAAATTATAGTATCAGACAAATTTTTAAAAAGAATAAAGGAGTTCTTTACCTCAACAGCTCTGCCAAGTATATTTAGTACAATACAAGTCTCTCTTTAAGCCTTACTTCTGCTGTGATGACTCCAGGTAAGATGATTAGCAGGCCCACACACAGCTGGTGTAAAAAACCATGTTCATATTACTGTAACGTCACCATCTTCAAACCCCACCCTTCTGTTTGTTTCTTGCACCTTGTCATTAACAAAGACTATTAACTGATCCTGATTGTGGCTGCTAGTTGTTACAAATAATCAATAGCCATGATAATATAACTGCTACTATTATTTGACAGTAAACATTCCCACACACGAAATGGTTTTGCACAGTGTGAAACAATCACCTGTTATTGGCTCATGACTCCAAAGTTTCCCAGAAGGCAGATAATATGGTAAATACTGAGTCATAATTCATTTCAGTTTATTAATGGAAATTATACAATTCAAGGTCAGATCTAAATCACTAAGGCTAATGAAAATCAGGACTAGGGGATTTCTGGTTGATTAGGATTATTCATCTGGCAACCAATCCTGTTTATAATGAGCATTTTTAAAAATAAGAGTCATCAAAATCCATGATCCCAAGATGTCATAACATGTCACTGGAATAAGTCCAGGCAAATCTTTTCCAGGCTTCCTTCAGTGTCTCTGGGCCCTGCCTTTCACATCTTGCTGATTGTCCAGTATATCTGCAACAAACAGTATTTTTTGTTGAATAAACCTTAGTTTTAGATAGTCAGTGGATATATATATATATATAAAATTAGCTCCAGTAAATTCCCACATTGCAGCACTGAGATTATATTATACAGTGGTCTCCCTGTCCCATATTGTCATGTGTTTCTCTCTGTTAGAGTCAAGTATGATGTGTTGTAGCAGGATGCTGGTTATAATACATTATGGTTAAAGCCGCATAAATTGTTTCCATTTTGACTCCTTTTATTCACCTGCTGATAACTTTCTACAGTTTCAGCTCTGTGGCTGGAATTTTCCATGCTTGTTCTCTGCCCAAAGATGAACTTGCTTTTAAAGTGGGTGCAAAAATGAGTCAGCCCTTTTTGTGTAAGAAACGAATGAGGGAGGTGGTGGATACAGTATTCCCATTCTTTAAAAAAGTGTGTGTTTTTGGGTTGTTTTGGAGGGCGGAAAAGCTCTGTAATCAAAATGGTTGAAGGTGAAAAGCTGGCCTAGTTTTAGAACTCATTACAGAGCTGTTCGAGTTTTTCTGTGGGAGAAAATTGATGAGGATTTGACTAAGTGATCTGCATTTGATAAGCATTGTGACAGGGTCAGGCCAGATGGCTACAAGAGAGTGTTAGAAGGCAGATATATTAGTCCCAGATTAAGTAGATCCCTTTTCGCTGAGTAAGGTAACAGGGGCAGTTCCAGAACAAACAGGAACTTGCTGGAACCAATTAAGGCAGGCAGGCTAATTAGGACACCTGGAGCCAATTAAGAAGAAACTGCTAGAATCAATTAGGACAGGCTGGCTAATCAGGGCACCTGAGTTAAAAAGGACCTCACTTCAGTTTGTAGCGTGCATGTGAGGAGCTGGGAGCAAGAGGCACTAAGAGCAGGAAGGCATATTGCTGGAGGATTGAAGAGCACAAGCGTTATCAGACACCAGGAGAAAGGTCCTGTGGTGAGGATAAAGAAGGTGTTGGGAGGAGGCTCTGGGGAAGTAGCCCAGGGAATTGTAGCTGTCGTGCAGCTGTACCAGGAGGCACTCTAGACAGCTGCAGTCCACAGGGCCCTGGGCTGGAACCTGGAGTAGAGGGCAGGCCCGGGTTCCCCCCAAACCCTGATCAGACACAAGAGGAATTGATGGGGACTGTGGCTTCTACCAGAGGGGAAGGTCTCTGGGCTGTTTTCTGACCCACAAGGTGAATCTCTGAGGTGAGCAAATCCGCCAATAAGTGCAGGACCAACCAAGCTAGAGGAGGAACTTTGTCACAGCATGTAATAGGCAAATGTAGATTTTATTATTTTTTACTAAGTTCAATGAAGGCCTGATCTGAAGCCTACTGAAGTTAGAGGGGGATTATTGATTGACTTCAAGGGGCTTTGGATCAGGCCCCAAATGTGTAGCAAAGGAAGAAAGGACGACGCATGCAAGCACAACTAAATTATTGAACTGTAGTCATTTGCGGCAGAGGCTGAAGCAAGTGCTTCTGCTACCCTTGTAAGGTGAGCTCGCACCATGACAAGGGCTCCTGACCACCTTGTGATGTGCTCAGAAACTGAGGCAAAGGCTCTGGCCAACTTTGCCAGGTGCACATGAAACGAGGAGCAGGAAACAGATGATGTGCTTGATGCACTGATGAAGGAGAGGTTGGGATCTGACAGGCAGGAAGGTTTGAGAGCCTACTGGGCTGTCATCATTTTTCTGTAGTAAAAAAAACCAAATAAAAAACCCCACATATGGTAATTAATTTTCCCATTAATTGCACTTGTGAAAAACATAGAGAAGCTAATATGGTGTTTAGCCCATAGTTACTGTGTATTCTACATATGGTACAGCAACTGGGCTTAAACTAAAAAGCAGAAGATAATAAGCACACTACCGTTTCACTATCAGACAGTTCTTTGCTTCATTTAATAATATATTATGAACTGAATCTGGAATTAAATTTTGACACTGTTAAATCCTAAGAGATTACCAGTGAAGTCCCTTCTCCCCAGTAAATAAAGACAAATGAAGACAACATGAAAGGAAAATAAAATAGCTGGAAAACTCAGAGCTCCAGTTTCTCTCTGCCAGCTGACACCCAGACACTGGAACGTACACATATGGTCAGAGTGGGGGCGTCTCATGGTCTCTGGCAGCAGCTCATTGCTTGAGGAAAAAAGCAGCGTCTCATCCAGCTTCCCTCAGCAGCTGGTGGAAGCACTGGCAACAGACCACAAGGGACCTAGCCTGAGTGTTAACTGTGCTGATGTTCGAGGCATTTTGGTTAAGTTTTCTCTTGCTCAAAAAAAAATAAAAAAATCAGCTACAACTCTGCAGGTGTTTTATTCTCTGTCACCTGACCTGGATTTAACACAATCACCATGTCCTCATTTGTAAACACATGTTAACTCAAAACAAGGATCAAACAAACAAATTTCTTCCCACCAAGACTGATAGTGTCATAAAATTCCATTTGCCTAAAATAGAGTAAGTGGCCGAGTAAAAACAAGTGAAAGATTTGAATTGATCCAGAAGCACAAAAAGGCATATAAGGCCAAAAGACTGCACTGAGCAGAACTTTCCTAGATAGCTTTGATTTAAGAAGAAGGTCAGTGCACTCATTGTGTCATCAAGAAGGATCTCCCACAAAAATAAGTAAAAATAAAATAAAATACCTAAATCCTCTATAGAACTTTTAATCAACAGACATTACATTTCTGATAGAGCTCCACTCGCAACAGCTCCTATTGCAGGTGCTAAGCAGTTTTGAAAATCTGCCCTTTAGTGAGTTAAAAGCCCTATGGGTAGGATGATGGGACACTGTGCTATATTCATTCTTGTAGTAATTAAATGCAGGGATTAATTTATCAGAGTCAAAACACAATAATTATTAACAAAGTCCTAACTAGCACCTAAAGGCAACAGGGTTTGTCTGTGTTTTCACAACATCCTCATATGGTTAAATCCCTTGAGAGAGAGAGATCTATATTTTCCCTTATTTATTTATTGAAAGATGTAAGTTGTGAAATGAATGGTCTCAAGAAAGACCCAACCCACTTCTTGGGACAACATGCCTGAGTGAGAGGAGGTGAGCTGTAGCATTTCCTTCTGACAGAATGCCAGAAGACTCGTCATCACAGGGCAGAAAATGGTAATAGGAGACAGGGAGGATGCGATGTACCGCAGACAGGGCACTGAGTTTTTTGTGGTTAAAATGACAGAAAATGCACACCTCTGTCGTCAACTCTCAGTACAATATGACTAGTAAAGACCACTGAAAGCCATATCCATGAGGAAATTTAGAGAAACCAAAAAGAACCTCAAAACAACTGCGGTTTTGTTTATGAATAATTATAATGTACTGAGGAAATCCATTATCATATTTATGGTTTGTTATTCAGTGTCAGTGCCCATAGAGTACAGCACATTGTGGATATATACATTATATCCTTAGACCGGGTCAGGACACAGCTGTTATGATTTTGATGCAAGATGTAAGCCAGGAACTGAATGGTCTCAAAAAACAAACAAAAAACCCAACCTACTGTTTGGGACAACACACTTGAGTGAGAGGAGGTGAGCTGTACTGTTTCCCTCTGACAGAACATAAACCCTGTAACCTCAAAAGGTGAGGGGGGGTCTTTGTTTGCACTGGTGGGGGAAAAGGGTAGGGCTCCTTTAAGAGTGCCCCCTGAGTTGGGGGTTGGGAGATAGGGAAGTTTCAAGCATTTTAGCACAAATTATTTTTTCATCTGAAAATTTGTACAAGAAGAGCATTATTTGTTATTTGTCGTTGTCTTACTTAAATTGTTTCTAATCAGGAAAAAATGTGACTTAGGTGACCAATCGCATACTGTGAATAGGCAAGGTAAATCATTTTTAAACAATCCATGAGGTGAAATTTATTCAAATACACTATTTGGCAAATATTTGTGAATACAGCTGATCAAAACACAGAATTTCTGTTTTACAGGAAATCCTGAGGTTTTGACACTTGTTTGCATCTCAAATTGTTTGCATCTTAAAATGCTTGAAAAGAAGTCAGAATAAACATACAATTGAAAGTTCCAAAAATTTTGATTCTGAGATGTCAAAACATTTTCTTTCAGGTCGGTTTGACAATCTGTATCTGCCTGAGCTGCTTCAGTACTTCATGAGAGTTGTAGTTCAGGTGCGCCCCTATGTGTTGGGCTTCCCTGGCCGGACTACCTCTTCAAAGATGCACCATAATCATGAAACTCCCATGATGCTAAGCTAGAGGAGACATCACAGTGCATCGTGGGACATGTAGTCCAACTAGCAAGCCCCACAGGGAATACTGAGGGCATCAGTAACCAAAATACAACTCCCATGAGGCACTGTGGTGGCTCAGGTAGATGCAGATTAACATTGAACTGATCCAAAACAAAACATGTCAATTTGAGTCAGCCCAGCCTGAAACAAAATGCTTTATTTCGATTTGCCTGACTGAAAATTGAATAATTTTGGCAAAAAGTAATATTTTCCTATGACAAATTTTGATTTTTCCAGACACACATTTTCCATTTTAAAAAGTCAAAAAATGTCCAAGTATCTCTACTTATGAATAATAAATACATCCATGAAATCAGGATCTGCTCACTAATGATTTGCAAATAAACACCCCCCTCAGATTCATAATGATTGTTTCCAAATCTCACAATTTTATTGTAGGACTCATGATATTTAGTGTTAAAGCCCCAGCTGCTGGAATCAGGTTATGACCTGAGAATGTCAGTTTCCAGTAAAAAGTAAAGGTAAGTTTCTAGCCCTCATGATTGTGGGGAGAAAGCTTCAAAAAGTGAACCCTAAATGTTCAAGCACCAGAAACATGGGTGGCGGGTATAATAGGCCAGGAGAGGCTCTGCCTCCTCTGGCACTGCTGCAGCCGCCAGACCCCCGGTTGTGGGGTTTGGCGGGGGAAGTTTTTGTTTTATTATGCCCCATACAGGTTCCAGGGCAGCTGAGGAGGCAGTAAGCGCTATTCAGTTTCCTGGGTTCATCAGTAATCTCCCTGGACTCCAAAGAGATTACTGATGAAACCAGGAAGCTGAGTAGCAAATACCGCCTCCTCAACGGCCCAGGCAACCTGCACGGGGCATAATAAAACAAAAACTCCCCCTGCCAAAAGCTTATTCTGGAGGAGAGTCAGATACACTTTTCCCCGTGGTGGCTTGGTGTCTGGGGAGGCGTGGTGCGGCTGGCTCTGGGCTCCTCAGGGCAGGTAGTTGGGGGCACATGGGCCTCCGGCCAGCCCAAGGTTTCTCCGACCAAGGAGGGGCAGTGCTCAGGCCTCCAGCCAGCTTGGGGCTCCTCTGGCCAAGGGGCAGGAGGGCGCTCAGGCCTCCGGCCAGCCTGGGGCTCCTCTAGCCAAGGTGGGGGTGCTCGGGCCTCCAGCCAGCCCAGGGTTCCTCTGGCCAAGGGTGCGGGGTGCTCAGGCCAGCCCAGTGCTCCTCTGGCCAAGGCAGGAGGGGTGCTCAAGGCTCCTCCAGGGGTCGCTCATGGCTCTGGCCACGGGAGGAGGTCCTGCGGGTGGAAGGGGCAGAACTGGGGACTAGTCTCCCTCAAGGGGGACTCCATGCACTGCCCATGACCAGAAAGCACATAAAAACAAACCAATGTTTAAACTGTTGTAAATATCATTATATGCTGGGAGCCTGACTCATGAGTGTGGAATACTTGGGGTTGGCAACACTGCTATTGCTTGGAACAAATTATTTTACCAGTCACCTAGAGGAGTGGGTGGTTTACAGTCCCATGCCAGGCCTCCTAGGTCAGGGATCGGCAACCTGTGGCATGTGGCTCGCCGGGGTAAGCCCCCTGGCAGGTCGGGCCGGTTTGTTTACCTGCCGCGTCCGCAGGTTCGTCCGATCGCGGCTCCCCCTGGCTGTGGTTTGCCATTCCAGGCCAATGGGGGCTGCAGGAAGCGGCGCGGGCCAAGGGATGTGCTGGCCGCCGCTTCCCACAGCCCCCATTGGCCTGCAGCAGCGAACCGCGGCCAGTGGGAGCCATGATCGGCCAAACCTGTGGACATGGCAGGTAAACAAACCGGCCCAGCCCCACAGGGTGCTTACCCTGTCGAGCCACGTGCCAAAGATTGCCGATCCCTGTCCTAGGTAATGCTGCCCCAGTGCCACACAGCTTTCCTTATCTCAAAAATACATCCTTCCACATTGGCTAAACGCTTATATAAAGAGTTCAGCTACTGGTACCAATTTTGATATTATTTACTGATAATGATTCACTTTATTACCTACAGAAATTCTAAGCTCTGTTTTGCTATACTTTAAAAATATTAATAACTGAGTAGTATGAAACAGACCAAGAGGGCATCTCCATTTTTTTGTTTATACCCTGTGTCAGTGGTTCTTAACCCCCAGCTCGCTTGTGGCCCAATCAGCAGACAACTGTAATAATAATAATATATGGAGATATACCTATCTCATAGAGCTGGAAGGGACCCTGAAGGGTCATTGAGTCCAGCCCCCTGCCTTCACTAGCAGGACCAATTTTGCCCCAGATCCCTAAGTGGCCCCCTCAAGGATTGAACTCACAACCCTGGGTTTAGCAGGCCAATGCTCAAACCACTGAGCTATCCCTCCCCCCCACAGTTTAAACTGTGACCCATGTGACATCCTCAGGGCCATGCAGGTAGTATATATAATGTGGATGCAACCCATATAACATTGCTGCTGCTTCTTCTTTTTCCTTTATGCCGCTTTTCCTGGTGAGGGTCGTGGCAGCAGCATGGAGAGTAGGGGGGACCAGACCTCCTTTTCCTCCACAACAGCTTCCAGCTCCTCCTGAGGGATTCCCCAGCATTCCCAAGCCAGCTGGGAGATATAATCCCTCCAGCATGTCAGGGCTGGAAAAAACCCCACACAAAACAACCTGCATGTATTCAGCAGTCTGGTGACCACAGGTACGTTTTTCAAAAGCCCCTAGACCCACTTTTAAAAGTGATTTGGGCACTTAGGAGCCTAAATTCCATTGATTTCAGGCTCTAAGGGTGGGATCCATGAAGGGACTCAGGCATTGCAACTCTGAGCATCACAGAACCTAACTAGGTGCTAGAAACTAGCCTAAGTAGCCTAGATGCTAGGAAAATCACAGGAACACTACGGCAAGCCACAAAGCTGAGTTACACATCGAGGCTCCTATCCAATGAATGTCGAGAGATAGGTGCCTTAGTCTATAACCCATAAAAGCCAGCATGCTAGGCAGGGAGATGCCTAAGCTAGGCAGTGGGAGATACTGACTGAGGTGTTTGTCCTGAGCCCTGCCCCCTTCCCCTCACAGTGATAGGCACATAAGTCCAGGCTGAAGGGAGACGCCTATTTCTACTTAGCGATCCATGAATGGGAACCAGCCACTTGCTGTCAGGCAGCTTGGGTTCTTCAGGCATTTCTTGTGGGAATGAGTTAGGCACCTGCCTCACTCTACACAAAGCAGCTATGTTAGCAACAGCTGCTGGCCACCTTATAACTTTGAACTCAGTAGTTAGAGCATCACCTGGGATGTGGGAGACCTTGGGTCCAGTCCCCTTACTCCAATCACTCTTCCATTATTTATCCACAGTGGAACAGCTACAACAGGAGAGAATGAAGTGAGCCCCACAGCAAAATACCCTATTGCTCCTGCTGGGGCAATTCTGCACCACTGCACAATGCAGAATTTTGCAGAAATTAATCATGTGCGTGCAGAATTTCCTTTTCCTCCCACAGAAATGGGCTGTAGAGATGTTGGCCACTGAACCCCGCAGAGCCCAGCTCACAAATAGAAGGCAAGGCTGGGGGCAGAGGGAGGGAACTGGAGGGTTCCCAGCAGCTGCAGTTCCCAGCATGCCTTGAAGGCGGTGCACAGGAAACTCTCTGCAAGCCCAGGACCCAGCATCAAGGTGTGAGTTTCTGGGCTGGAGGGGGCATGGCTGGGCTCTGGGGGGAGAGAGGGTGTGAATGTCTGGCCCCCCAGCTGGGCTTTGTGGGGGAGGGGGAAGAGAAACAGGAACTGGCTTGTTGTAGGGGTTTCTTTAACTCTCTACTCCTGGGGGAATTTGTGTGTGTATTTGTTACAGACTTATTTGCTGACAGGTATTTTGAAATAAATTATCAAAATAATTGAAACTGGCGTGATTATGTAGTGTTGTTTTGACAAATAAAATTTGCAGAATTTTACAGAATTTTAAAATATTGTGTGCAGAATTTTTAATTTTTTGGTGCAGAATTCCCCCAGGAGTACCCATAGCTCAGTGGTTACAGCAATGTCTTGAGTGGTGGAAGTCCTTTTCAAATATTTTCTCCCCGTCTGGCAGAGAGTGGGGAATAGAACCCAGCTCACCCACATCCCAGGTGAGTGCTCTAGCCACTGAGCTAAAAGTTATAAGGTGTGCTCCATCACCATCACAATCTCCTCCCTCTTGGATTTTGAATGAGACTCAATCCAGTAGGCAGCCTCTGAGCATGGCAGACTGGGCCCCACGCACTAATAGGCAGTCAAATATGTGTCTTCCCCTGATTCAGGAATCCCTCTGGGGCTTAGGCAGGAAATTGGCTTCTGGGTGCTTAGAGTAAGGCAGTAGTGCGCATGCTTAGAGGAAGAAATTTAGAGCTAAGGAACTTTTACCTGAAGACTTAGGCATCAAGTGAGTTTCGGCACCTACAGTGTTCGGCAGAAATTTTGTAAATCGCAGGGGAACCAAAACTGGAACTTAGGCACCTAAATCTGTTGTTTAGGCCCCTAAATACCTTTGTGGATCTGGGATGAAGTGCTCAAATCACGTTTAAAAATGGGACTTAGGCTTCCACGTCAGTTAGGCATTTTTGAAAAGTTACCTCATATTTCATAGCCAAAAAATATTGAACTGACTAGTGACTGACTGGGGGAAAGAGGTTTGGAAGCACTTTACTATTGTTTCATAATAGCCAAAAATGTAACAAAGTGAATGGAAGAGGGATGATGTAAGAGAAAAAATCTCCCAGAATAAGTGTTTTCCTGTCACTCTCAATCAGGACTTGTCCAAACAAATCTGGCGCCTACTGCAAAATCATTCAAGTGGGTTCCTGTCTGTGATAAAATTTACCGTATGAATTTCTGTCTGTCCCCAGGCTAAGTCAAACAGCTGTGCCACATCTTCTGCAGAAAGTTTGAAATCCACAGGGTCAGTTGGGGTATGCCCAGGACTGGCAAGTGTATTTTTTCCTTCTTAAGGCGGGCTTATGTTCTCTTCAGAAAGAATCAGTTTGACCCTCTTACCAGATGGCATTAGAATTGAGTAGTAAACCTCTCAGAATTTACCTGTAAGAGAATATTTAAAATATGTGTGAAACTCTATATGGAGGTAGAAGCCTAACTTTGGCAGCAAAGTTTGAAATTTTGGGCAGTGATTTTTTAACTTGACGATGAATTAAGCAGGCAAGTAATTCCTGGCTGTTGCTAAGTCTCTCATGAATGATGAAATAAAGTAGGTAAAGGAAAAGTTTGTACAACTGAGAGAGTTTTAGTATAAAACCAGAATGCTGATTAAAGGGGCATCGTGCTGTTGGTTTGCTGATACCCATAGTGCCTGGAGTGTAGTTATGTCTACATTACAAAATTAGGTTGGTTTTATTTAAGTCGACATTGAGCCTCTGATTTAAGCAAGTCAGTTCTGCATGTCTCCACTATGCTCATTGTGTCAGCGGAGCGCATCCTCACTAGCAGAGCTTGCATGGACGCGCAGGGCACTGCACTGGGGGTAGCTATCCCACAGTGCATGGAGCTGAGTGGAATGTTGGGTTGGGCTTGCAGTGCCTCATGGGACCAAAACATTTGTGCAGGTGGTTATGGGAACATGGCATTAGCCTCCCCTGATGCACTTACCTCCCTGAAATCAATGGCAAACAAACAAAGCCTTTTTCACGCCTTTTTCCCTAAACCTGGGTTACCCACGCAGATCCCATAGCATGGCAAGCATGGCCCCTGCTCAGCTGTACACTGTTGTTGTGATCATTACAAACACCTCGTGCCTTATCCTGCAGTATTTGCTCATCCGAAGCAAGAGCCACCACGCGGAACAATGTGATGCCATGCAAGCAGCCCTGCTAGAAGCCATGGAGCGGAGCAATTTGCAGATGCTGGCAACAGTCGCGTATCACCTTGACATGGTGGAGCGCCGCTTCTGAGCCCAGGAAACAAGCACTGACTGGTGGGACTGCATAGTTATGCAGTTATGGGATGACGAGCAGTGGCTGCAGAACTTTCGACTGCATAAGGCCACTTTCATGAAACTGTGCGAAGAGCTTTCCCCAGCCCCGAATACTAAATACTCAATACTAAAGCAATACTGAAATGAGAGCTGCTGTGACAGTTGAGAAGTGAGTGGTGATAGTTCGGTAGAAGCTTGCAACGCCAGACTTCTGCCAGTCAGTGGGGAATCAATTCAGAGTGAGTAAATCTACTGTGGGGTCTGCTGTGATCCAAGGTGCCAGGGCAATCAATAGACTTCAGCTAAGAAGGGTAGTGACTCTGGGAAACGTGCAGGACATAAGTGGATGGTTTTGCCCCAATGGGGTTCCCTAACTGCAGTGAGGTGATAGACGGAACACATATCTCTATTTTGGCACCAGACCATCTTCCCAAAGAGTACATAAACTGAAAGGGGTACTTCTCAAAGGTGTTGCAAGCACTGGTGGATCACCAGGGCTGTTTCACCAACATCAACATGGGATGGTCGGGAAAGGTGCATGACATCCGCAACTTTAGGAACTCCGATCTGTTCAGAAAGCTGCAAGCAGGAACTTTCTTTCCAGGCAAAATTACCACTGGTGATGTTGAAATGCCAATCGTGATCCTGGGAGACCCAGCCTACCCCTTGCTCCCATGGCTCATGAAGCTGTACACAGGCAGCCTGGACAGCAGTAAGGAGCGGTTCAACCATAGGCTGAGCAAGTGCCGAATGGTGGTGGAATGTGCCTTTGGATGTTTAAAAGCCCACTGGCATAGTTTGCTTACTAGGTTAGACCTCAGTGAAAGCAATATCCCCATTGTTGCTGCATGCTATGTGCTCCGTAATATCTGTGAAACAAAGGGAGAAAAGTTTCCGGTGGGAAGTTGAGGCAGATTGCCTGGCAGCTAATTTTGAGCAGCCAGACACCAGGGCAATAAGAAGAGCACATTGAGGCACACCGCATCTCCATAAGGCTTTGAAAACTAGTTTCATTAATGACCCCCAGTATTATGACACGTATGTGTGTTGTTCCTTACCAAGCTGTCCCCTTCATTGCATGTACTCCCCTGTAAACTACACCCCCACTAACCACAGTGTGCTGAATGAATAAAGAGCCTTTTCTCCTCAATCCATTAATTTTTATTATGCTCACAAACACTTAGAGGCAGCAAAGAAAAGTAAGATAACCTGGGGTTAAGGGGCTGATAACACAGGGGGGAAGAAACAAGGACATCTTGCTTACAATTGCACTTCAATAACAATCAAAGGTGTGGGAATGGGCGCCTTCTGGTCCATGTCTGGTCCCATGGAGTTGAGTGTAAGGGATACTGGACTTCTCCCCCACCCCCGCATCCTAGGACATCTGGGAGAGGAGGATGTGGAACTTGGTAATGATGGCAGCTGGTTCAGCATAGGCTGCAACAGGACTCTAGCATCCAGCTGCCTTTCTTAAACCTCAACCAGATGCCTCAACATGTCTGTCTGCTCCCTCATAATCCACACCATCTCGTCCTGCGTGTCACGCTCATGTTCCCTGCATGCTCTCCTGTCCTTGGGGTCACTGTGCAGGCTCTCTGACAGTGCAATCCTTCATGCACTGAGCTCCGTCTTGTCACTCTCAGAGGCATCCTTTAACTCATTGAACATGGCCTCCCGAGTCTTCTTTTTCTGCCTTCTAATCTGGGAAAGTCTCTGTCCCAGTGTGTTGGATGCGCCTACAGACAAGGTTTCACCTGCAAAGAATACAAAGCACAAGGGTAGCAGTGACAGTGCATACATTGTTTCTGGTGCAAGGTTAATTCCTTTTATAAAAGAAACACCCCTCGATGCACTTCCCTGCAAGCCACAACGTCATCACAACCGCTGGCTACTGCAAGAGTCGGTTTGCTGCTACAGCCATGGTGAGTAAGGCTACGAGGCATAGGCGAGAGGTCTTGTGCTGCAACTTTTGTTAAGACATCCATGGGATCAATGGTTCCAACCTCAGCACAACCCTTTCCCATAGCAACCTGGATGGTGCTTGAGGACAGGCACCAGCGTAAAGCCCCACAAATACTTTGATTGTTACAAAAGCAGCACCGGGTTGGGGTGGAAGGGAGACAAACAGGAAGCGTCGTCCCCCTCCCTCCCCATTTTTTTAAATGCTGGCTGCAATACAGGGTGATCCCTTCTAACCACAATCAGGGCACGCTCGTGAAAGCGTGGTTGTGTGACCCAGAATTCACCAAAGAGAGGCGGATTACTTATCGAATTGCTCTCTCCAACAACAGTGATCTATGTGCTTCTTTGGTTTTACATTGCTTGTGTTACTGGAAGCTTATCTTCCTTAGTCAAAATATGCACATTTCTCTCTCCAGATGCAGGATTATTCATCATTAACTTTACAACAAAGCTGCCTAGTTTTTCTTTTATTACCCTTTAGATAAGCTGCATAGTCTACTCTTTTGAAGTCCCAGTCATTTCCCTAGTTCCACTACATCTGTTATAATTCAGTAATATTGCCTTTTTCTGTGAACCATGTCCCTGCATTTCAGCAATCAGACAGTATTGTGTATGGTGCTTGGTCTGTAGATAAGATAATGAATGACCTTACCTACATTTTGCCTGTGTCACAATTTTATTCTCTGTCACCTATGAGCCAGGGCAAATGTGTTTTCTTCTGAATCTGGCATAGAAATCACATCCTTAGTCATAAAATTTATCATCAAACCAATATCTCCCTATAATCAGGAACTGCTGCTCCTATTGGCATGGAGGGGGAAAGAGAGAGGAATGTGTCTTCAAGACAAAGTAGGAATTTCAAAGGTAGGCTTTACATTTGGTGATAAACCAAGTTTTACTGTCATCTCTGACAACAAGATAGTAAAAATGAAGCACATAAGCATGTAGCTAGTCAAAAAATAAAACACCTGGCTCATTTGCAGATCAAAACTACACCATATGGTCCCTAAACACTGTTCATAGGATTATTTCAGATACTTCAGACAATTGATACCCCCCCCTTTTTTTTTAAAGAAAAAACCACTTGCAGTACATGTAGATGATTAAAGTACATAAAAAATATATCAGTAAAAGTCCTCAAACAGAGAAATCCAACAGGGTTCTTCCTTAAAGATACAGTTAAGTGTAAGGATTTAGATAGGAAATGTTTGCAAGATTCAGGTCTTTGATTTGTATCATAATAATTGTTCTTTGTTACTGTATGTACTGTATCCAGGCAAAGAAAGTACATGCAAAAATCCTAAGCTTCTACTGATGTGCCTTAGAAGAGGAATGGGAGCACTGGATAAATTTCCAGATTTTATGATAGCATTTTAAAGCTCCTAATTTTGATCAATTGATGCCCTGAAATGTAGCTTGAAATTGCCAACGAGCTTGACGTTGAACTCGTAGAACTAGTATAAAACCACACACATGATTCTAGAAAAATGGAATATGGAAAATCCTGACTGATTAAAAACCGGCCCAGATGCACTGACTCATCACTACACATTAAATGATTAATCACTTGTCCTCATTGTTAATATGAAAACAGGAAGTCCACAAAACCCGCACATAGTGCATTTCTATCTAATAAACTCTGACTAGTTAGTCAGGTAAAAAGCACACACTGCATCAACTATTATATATTAATTTAATATATTGGCATATACTGAGAAACAAACTGTTCGCTAATTTATAAACAGCTGACAGCGACTATGTATGTTTCAGCTAGGGAAAGAATTCTGACTTTCAGCATCTGGATGAAATTTGGCCAGCCAGAGCAAGATGCTGAATCCAGAGTTCAAAGTCGATCATTTTGTGTTGTTGCAGGAGACATAGAAAGGGCTCCGTGCAATGTAAATAAAATCACTGTTTAAAGATGCTTATGAAATACAGACAGACACTTTTCCAGAGGAGACTATCCAACTGGTGCAATCCATGCTATGCTAACCATAACAACAGGTAGATGTCATGAAACAGGTTGTGGTGGCAGGACCTTGAGTCAGTGCTCAAGCCTGGCTGCCTTTCTTATCGAACCATTGACCATCACAGCTACAGTGTGGAAAGTATGGCAGACATTCCACTCTGGGCAGCGCACGGGTGTTCAGTAAACCACCATCAACAAAGTGGGTCTGGTATTTAACAAACAACATATCTGTGGCTTTCCTGAGTGGTAATTTTTGCAAGGGGGTTTGCTACTCACATGCTGATTTTTATCTCAAGTGTTTACTCCCTTTATCTCAAAAAAATTACATATCTGTACTGCAATACCACCCCAAAGCCCTGTCAAGGATCCCAGCGCCATTTTGCTAGGCATTATATAAACAGAGAGAAAGAGAGGGGCCCTGCCTTCATTTTTTCTCCACATTTTAAGGTCAGAAAAGACCATTATATCATCTAGTCTGACCTGCATAACACAAGGCACAGAATTTCATCCAGTTACTCCTGTATTTTCACCTACAGTCTCTTGAATTTTTTCAATGTCATCACTTAAGTAGTGTCTTACACCTTGAACAGTTACTTTCTGGCCATCTATAAACTCTGCGATTCCTGATAACTGGGAGAGAATTGAGATCAGTAAAATGGCAGATCCCACTAGGTGGGAAGAATGACACTCAAAAAATACTGTGATTTACCTGCATGCCTCCAAAACTCCCATGTGATGCTACCACAAATGGCACCTGTATCCCACTTTACGTACCCAATAATCATAAACTTGGTTACACTTTAAGTGACACATTCACCAGCCGTGATGCTATTTGCAGTTATACTTTGCTTCAGAAAGTTAGAGAACTGCCACATGATATTTATTGCATAATTATACAAAGCTGTGGCCCATCTTGCACTGCTGCACAAGGGAGTAAGGCGGCATGGGGCATCCCCCGTACATCCCTGATCAGGCTACCCACACCCTGGCTAACATCACAGAGGGAGGCATACCCACCACCACAGAGCTCACATTCCATGGCAGGGAATGGCTCCAACACAACAGAGGGGATGCATGCTACACCCAGCCTATACCAGGTGCAGGGTACTCGACAAGGTGGAGCCTTGGGAGGAGACTCACTCTCGACAACAATGCACTGCCCTTTGCTCAGACCAAAGCCATGATGTAGCCCTATATGATTTTGTCCCTAGGATCTTTGCATCTAAACTCCTAATGGGTAATGACAATTGCGTAGACTGTGTAGACTGTTGGTCCTTCATCAGTTAAGACTGAGCCGATCACAACACGTCTTCCAATCTTCTCTCCCTCTGGCCATCCTTCGCCATGTTTGTCCATATCTCCTTGTTAAGAAATCATCCCACTTCTTTGGAGGCCGACCGCGTGGCCGTTTCAGTTCTCGCGGATACCACTCAGATATAGCTGCAGTCCAATGACAATTAATTCACGTAAAACAAGAAATTAAGATATTGGTGTAGCCATCCACACTAAGAAAAATGTGATGTGCCGTGATCACTGCTTGGTTAGTTGGTATCCAAGTACCACTGTTTTCTGATTAACTCCTACTGATCTCATGCAGTGGCAGGAACCTGCAGCACACCAGCCAGACCATTACATTTGATTCGTGCATTGGCATGACACAAGGATATGTACACACACTGCATTGTTGTCCTCCTCTGCCTACCATTTCCATTTTTGTGAGGGCGCATGGAATTAACATTGACCACACTCCCTCTCTGTACCTTTCATTAATAGCAACACTGTGCTCTGATACCCAACACTCTCAAAACAGGCCATGATGTATCTATAGCGCCCTCATGGCCAAGATGGAGTCCACTTTTTGGGGTGGCTCTGGCCAAGAAAAGGAATGGAGCAAAGGAACTCCTTTCCACCCCAGAGGCACCTGTTCCAAACTCCATCCCTGGAGTAAACACACGCACACCAGAATACTACAACAAATATAGGAAAGGGAAAGAGGAGGTTACTTATTGGTAACTGGAAGTTCTTCGAGATGTGTGGTCTCTACTTGTATTTCAAATGCAGGTGCGCATACGTGCCATGAGCCGGAGCCAGAAGTTTTCCAGCAGCAGTGTCCATTGATCCAAACAGCTGCCCTACATCGCCACATGCTCCATGCGAGGATATAAGAGGCAGTGTGGGGCGACGCACCCTCAGTCCCCCTCTTACTGCTGCATAGAGTGTCCGCAGCAGAGGGGACAGTGGACGGGTATTGTAATAGAAATAGGGACCACACATCTCAAAGAACCTCCAGTTACAGGTAAGTAACCTCCTCCTCTTCTTTCAGTGATGTTTCCTATATGTATTTCAAATGCGGGTGAGTATAGAGCAGTGATCAGGTCAGAGGTGGGTGCGAGGATACGATGGGTAAGGCCTGCTACAGGGCATGTCCCAAGATTGCGTCTGTGGCTCCCCCCCGGTCGATGGCGTAGTGCACTGTTGCCGCATGGCAGATCTTGTGCCAGGGGACATCTGCCAGGGAGGCGGAGGTGGTCATGTGCGCCCACGTGGAGTGTGCTGTGATCCTGCTGGACGGTGTTGCGTTGGAGCGCGCATAGCATTCTGTAATGCACCTAGAGAGTCAATTGGATATGCACTGCAAGGAGAGGGCTTGCCCTCTTGACTGTTCCACAATGGCTACGAAGAGGCATGGGGATGTGCAAAATGTGAGAGTCCTGTCCAAGGAGAATGCTAGTGCCCTGCAGACTCCTACTCCCAGGAGAGCATTGTCCTGTTCACATCAGTGGCATGCAGTTTAGGATGGAAGACCAGGAGATGGGTGGACTGGTTGAGATGAAACTTGGAAACGACTTTTGGGAGGAACTTAGGGTGAAGGCACTGGGAGACCTTGTCTTTATGAAAAACTGTATATGGGGGGTGGGGGTGTCAGTCATCATGGCCACCAATTTGCTGACCTGCCAGGCAGAAGTGATAGCCACCAGGAAGAGGATCTTCATGGATAGGTGGGCAAGGGAGCATGTGGCTAGTGGTTTGAATGCAGGCCAGGTGAGGGTAGACAGCATGAGGTTGAGGTCTTGGGGGGTGGGGGGTAAAGTAGGGGTAAGGACCAGTGGGAAGCAGTTTGTTAGTCCCCTCAGAAACCAGGTAGTGGTAGGGTGAGTAAATACCGGCCATCCATGGGGGGAGGAAGACACTGAATGCTGCGAGGTGACCACAGATTGAGCTGAGTGTGAGGCCCGAGTCCTTGAGCTCCAGGAGGTAGTCTAGGATGACAGGCACGGAGATGGCATGGAGGGAGGAGGTGGCGGCATTGCACCCAGGTGGTAAAGCGCTTCCATTTCATGGTGTAGCATGCCCTCATGGACTCCCGCCTACTGTGTGTAAGGATACAGCAGATGGGTGATGAAAAAGCACTATCTACCCGCAAGCCCCATCTGAAAACCAGGCCATCCATTGAAGCGGGCCCAGGTTGGGGTGTGAATTCTGCCGTTGCCCTGGGTGAGAAGGTCCGACAGTATGGGAGGGCTGATTGATGTCTGACAGATTGGGTAGATTGGGAAACCAGAATTGTCGGGGCCAGTGCAATCAGGATGACCCTGGCTCGGTCTCAGCGGATCTTGCAGAGGACCTGGGGGGAAAGTGTACTGGAAGCCATCGTGTCATGGAAGAAGGGTGTCGCCCTTGGAGTCCCATCCCTTGGCCCCCTGGAGCAGTAGAGGGGGAACTTGCAGTTTGCATGGGTGGCAGAGAGGTCCCACCAGCCATGGCAGATGGAGCGGAGAGTGGGGTTGTAGAGTTCCCCCTCATTGTTGAGGTACAAGGTCGGACTGAGTGTGTCTGCTAGAGAGTTCTGCACCCCCAGGAGTACGCCACATGGAGTATGATGTTGTGGCAGACACACCAGTTCCAGAGGTGGATGGCCTCCATGCTGAGGACCAGGAGTAGGAGCCACTGGCAAGCCGGGTCCCAGTACCTGGTGTAGGTGGGTTGGTATGGCAGGTAGGGGCATGTACAGAACTGCGGCTTAGGTTGCCATGGGCAGGGGTCTAGATCCTGAGGGACTGGAGGGTCACCCATAAGTCCTTCAGTGAATGCAGGGTTTCATCTGTTTTCATGGATAACAACTTGCCCTCATCAAAGGGAAGATCTTGGATGGTGGATTGGACCTCCCTGGGAAAACTGGATGACTGGAGCCACACTTCACATCTCATCACCACTCCCATGAAGAGGGAGCGGGAGGACGTGTCTGCCACATCTACCATGGCTCGGAGGCTGACCCTGGCCGTCAGATGGCCTTTATCCAGCAGGGCCTGGAACCACTGGTGCTTGTCCTGTGAGATGTCCTCCAAGAACGCTGCCAGCTTGGCATAAATTGTTAAAATCATACTTCTCCAGAAAAGCTTGGTAATTAGCGATGCGGAATTGGAAGGTCACTGAGGAGTACAGTTTTCTGACCCTTGAGGTCCAGGCGCTTCGCCACCTCATCTGGGGGAGTGGAGGTGTCAGAGTGTTGGTGTGCCTGTTCCATGGCCATGTGTACGACCAGGGAGGTCAGGGAGAACAGAAAGTCAGCCCCTTAACTGGCACCAAGTACCCATGTTCTGCCCTTTTGGGTGTAGGGGTGCAGGACACCGGTGTGATAGGTTACCCCCCACTCTGGGGTGCCACCTGATGTACTGGGGTACCACTGAGCCCACCTATTCCACCAACCTGGGCTCTCTTACATTGTCCTGCTGAGCCACGCCCTCAAGCCTCCTCCAGCACACACACAGGTAGGGACACACCCAGTTGCAGAAAGACACAGACACTGAAATCAGCTCTGCATGGGAAGACTCAGCTAGGGAATTGCCCAGAACTCTAGTGCACATCCCCTCGGGGGCGCAAACCCAAAATTGTATTGTCTTGCGCTTTACAGAGAACTGTATAGCATAAGCTTATGAAATTCGCCCCCTCCCTCAATGTGAAGGAAGATATGCACAGCTTTTTGCCCCCCAGTTATGAATTCCACAAACTGGTTTTAGAGAAAACAAAAACAAGTTTATTAACTACACAAGATAGATTTTAAGTGATTATAACAGATAGCAAACAGATCAAAGCAGATTATTGAACAAATAAAAGTAACACACAAACTAAGCTTAATACACTAAAGAAACTGGTTACAAGTAGTAATTTCTCACCCTAAATGTTGTTTTAGACATTTCTTTCACAGGTCAGACACCTTTTCCAGCCTGGGCTCAGCTCTTCTCCCCACTTTTGTCTTTGTTTCTTAGGGCTTGTCTACACTGGCAACGTTAAAGCACTGCCGCAACAGTGCTTTAACGTGGCTTGTGTAGTCGCAGCACAGGGCTGGGAGAGAGCTCTCCCAGAGCTCTAAAAAACCCACCTCGACAAGGAGCGCGGCTCCCAGCACTGGTGCACTCTCTATACTGGCACGTTACAGCACTGAAACTTGTGGCGCTCAGGAGGGTGTTTTTTCACACCCGAGTGAAAAAGTTGCGGCACTGTAAAGTGCCAGTGTAGACAAGCCCTTAGATGTTTCCAGCAGTCATCCTGGGTGGGGATTCAGTGAAAAATGTGGTTTGTTTAGTCTGGAAAAGAGAAGACTGAGAGGGGACTGAGAGGGGACATAACAGTTTCCTAGTATATAAAAGGTGGGAGATTAGCATCTTCAAAGACATGGATTGTCACAATGGTGTTCATACTGTGTCTGTCTGGTGTATATACCGACCTAAGCCAGGCTTGCAGACTACGGAGATCTAGCCTGGCTAACAGCGTTACATAAGTACAGTAGGCCATGTGGCCTAGCAAAGAAAGACAGACCCAGACTGTTGTTTGGGGTTTGTGAGTGACTTGGTTTATCAGACTGCTAATGGCATTGAATCTGTCCACAGGGAGGAAGGCCCTTGTTGTAATCAAGTTCAGGGTTGCCTATATAAAATTTATGAGCTGCTTGGGAGTCAGAGTAGACTTTTCCATGTTTACGTAGATTCACAAGGATGCCAGAAGGCAGAGCAAGGACAATGTTGCTGATTGACTTGCCAGACAGGATCTGCCTGTTAGAAGCCAGTCCAAGTACGGGAAGATGGTGTAGCCATTTTGTCTCATCTATACTACCACCATTTTCTGAAGACTCTGGGTGCTGCTGCTAGACTGAATGAGAGTACCCTGAACTAGTGGTGTTCCTGTTCTACCAGAAACATGAGGAACCTTCTGTGGGATGGGTGAATGTGCACAGGAAAGTAAGCCTCTTTCATGTTGAGAGCTGCAAACCATGTGCCCTTTTCCAAGGAAGGAATTATTGATGCCAGTGTAACCATGTAGAATTTTAATTTGTGAATAAAAATATTTAGCTGTCATAGGTCAAGAAAGGGCCTCCATCTTCTCTTTTTCTTGGAAACTATATAATAGCTGGGGTAGAGCCCTTTCCTTTGATGCTGAAGTGGCACTTGTTCTATAGCTCTTCGTTCAAGGAGACAGTCCACCTTCTGTTGGAGAAGCACCTTGCAAGAGTGGTCTCTAAAGAAGAGCTGGGAAGGGGGTTTTGGAGGAGGTGGAGAAAGAAACTCAGCAGTGTAACCAAAGTGGATGATATCTAGTACCTACTTGTCCATTGTTACATGGTTTTGACCTCCAGCTGTGATCAAAGTATGCTAGGCAACAACCAAAAGGAACTCTGGAAAGAGGTGGGGTGGCTATCGTTGAGGTGGATGGGCCTGTATACCTTGGCCTCTGCACCCAGACACTTGTGTGGTGGTTCATATGGTCACTGGTGGCAGAAAGGCTGCAGAAGAGCTTTGACTTATATACCTCTTTCTGATGCTTCCTCTTTGGGGCCAGGGCATAAGTGTCCAAAGAATGGAGAGCTGTTCTGGAGTCTCTTGTTTAGTGCAAAGACTCATCTGTTTTCTCATAAAAGAGATTGGTTTAATCAAAGGGTAAGTACTCAGTGGAGTTCTGAACCTTCCTGGGGAACCTCAAAGAGTGAAGCCATTACTCTCACCACATTACTATTGCAGTCGCTATAGATCTTGATGCAGTGTCAGCCACATCCACTGCAGCTTGCAGTGAGGTTTTAGCCATGAGTATAGTTTCCGCAACAAGAGTTTGGAATTGGGCCCTGTCCTTCTCAGGGACTTTGTCTAGAACTCCAGGAATATAAAGTAGTTCATAAAATCATATTTTGCTAACAGGGCTGGTAGTTACAGATTTTAAACTGTAGGCTGATGGATGCAAACACCTTTCTCCTCAGAAGGTTAGATATTTAGTCCTCTGTCCACAGGGGTAGTTTTAGATTGTTGCTACATGGACCTTTCCATGGCTGCTTGTACTACTAGGAAGTTGAGGTCAGGGTGGGTAAACAAGAATTCTGCCTCTTTTGCAGGCACAAAGTAATGTTTCTCTGCCCTTTTAGGAGTAGAGGTACACATTGCCAGGGTATGCCATAACAATCTAGCTGGTTCCATAATGGCCTTATTCACTGGTAGAACTACCCACCTGGGTCCCATGGGATGAAAGACAACCAAGAGCTTGTGGTGCATATTTGAATTTATTCTAGTGGACTCTGAAGTTCTGTTGCCTCCTTCTGCAATAAAGTTCTTGGTACTGCCTATGGTCATCAGGTGTGGATGGTGAAGATGGGGCAATTGCCTCATCAGGTGAGGATAGGGCTGTCGATCTAATCCAGTGGTGGGCAACTGTGGCTCATGGGCCGCATGCAGCCCATCAGGGTATTCTGATTGTGGGCCGCAAGACATTTTGCTGAGTGGACCATCCATAGGCACGGCCCCCCGCAGCTCCCAGTGGCCACGGTTCGCCGTTCTCCCTCCATGGCCACTGGGAGCTGCGGGGGGCCGTGCCTGTGGACGGTCAATGTCAGCAAAATGTCTCGCGGCCCGCAGATTACCCTGATGGGCCGCATGCAGCCCGCGGGCTGCCCACCACTGATCTAATCACAGTTAACTCATGTGATTAACAAAAAAGGTGATCACGATTAAAAAAATTAATCGCGATTAATCGCAGTTTTAATCACACTGTTAAACAATAGAATACCAATTGAAATGTATTAAATATTTTGGATGTTTTTCTACATTTTCAAATATATTGATTTCAATTACAACACAGAATACAAAGTGTACAGTGCTCACTTTATATTATTTTTATTACAAATATTTGTACTGTAAAAATGATAAGATAGTATTTTTCAATTTACCTCATACAAGTACTGTAGTGCAATCTCTTTATCGTGAAAGCACACCTTACAAATGTAGATTTTTTTTATTACATAACTGTGCTCAAAAACAAAACAATGTAAAACTTCAGAGCCTGCAAATCCATTCAGTCCTACTTCTTGTTCAGCCAATTGCTAAGAGAAACAAGTTTGTTTACATTTACAGGAGATAATGCTGCCCACTTCTTATTTACGTCACCTGAAAGTGAGAACAGAGGTTTTCCTGGCAGTTTTGTAGCCAGCATTGCAAGGTATTTACGTGCCAGATATGCTAAACATTTGTATGCCTCTTCAAGCTTTTTCCACCACTACAGAGGACATGCTTCCATGCTCATGACACTCGTTAAAAAAAAATGCGTTAATTAAATTTGTGACTGAACTCGTTGGGGAGAATTGTGTTTCCTGCTGTGTGTTTTACCCGCATTCTGCCATATATTTCATGTTATAGCAGTCTCGGATGATGACCCAGCATGTTGTTCGTTTTAAGAACACTTTCACTGAACACAAAGAAGGTACCAATGTGAGATTTGTAAAGATAGCTACAACACTCGACCCAAGATTTAAGAATCTGAAGTGCCGTCCAAAATCTGATTAGGATGGGGTGTGGAGCACGATTTCAGAAGTCTTAAAAGAGCAACACTCTGATGCAGAAACTACAGAACCCGAACAACCAAAAAAGAAAATCAACTTTCTGCTGCTGACTCAGATGATGAAAATGAACATGCATTGGTCTGCACTGCTTTGGATCGTTATCGAGCAGAACCCAATCACCAGCATGGACGCATGTCCTCTGGAATGGCGTTTGAAGCATGAAGGGACATATGAATCTTTAGCACATCTGGCATGTAAATATCTTGCAACACCAGCTACAACAGTGCCATGGGAACACCTGTTCTCACTTTCAGGTGACACTGTAAGCATTATCTCCTGTAAGTGTAAACAAACTTGTTTGTCTGAGCGACTGGCTGAACAAGAAGAAAGACTGAGTGGACTTGTAGGCTCTAAAGTTTTACTTTGTTTTATTTTTTAATGAAGTTATTTTTTGCACATAGTTCTACATTTGTAAGTTCAACTTTCATGATAAAGAGATTGCACTACAGTACTTGTATTAAGTGAACTGAAAAATACTATTTCTTTTATTTTTACAGTGCAAATATTTATAACAAAAATAAATATAAAGTGAGCACGGTACACTTTGTATTCTGTGTTGTAATTGAAATCTATATATTTGAAAATGTGGAAAACATCCAAAATATTTTTATAAATAGTATTCTATTATTATTTAACAGTGCCATTAATCGCACAATTAATTGCAATTAATTTTTTAATCGCTTGACAGTCCTAGGTGAGGAAGATGATACACCCAGAAAATCCGGGTCATGATCTTCCTCTCCACATAATCCTGTGGAGCCAGTTGCTGTTACTTAGGAGACGGGCAATGAGACTCTAGTAGAATGTACGGATATTGATGTCATGCATAAGGATCCCATAGACCACAATAGGCCAGTACAAAGTGTCAAAAGCTGGTTGGGAGAGTCTCAAGGCAGTGGGCACTAGCAATCCCTTGCCGGGTACTCCTGCTTGGATGGTAGATGGGTCAAGGAAACTCTTGAAAACCATGTCTGGGCTAACCTCCCTGGGAGATGATTGTTCATCCTGGACACTGGATTCAGCCTACAAGTCAGATCAGATTCCACTGGCGGTATTGTTGACACCGGTGGAAGGAAGTTCTGGCTTCTGGAAGTTCTTGACTAGATGAGGAACTCCTTTTCCTTGTGGTAATATCCTCTTCTTGGGTTAAAATGTCTCTCAGAAACAAGACTGGAAGTAGAGGAGATTCTGGGTCCAGGAAGGTGAAAACGCCCTCTGTGGTAGTATACATTTCAATCCGTCCCCAGGTACAAGGGGGTCTGGTTGTTGATTCCGCCGGATCCAGTGCCATAGCAGACTTAGTGCTCAGTGGATCCTTAGGGGGCCAGGCCAGTACTGTTGGAGAGAGCCCAGTCTGGAGGTCTTGGTTGGTACCAGTGAATGTTGGTTCTTTGGCTTGCTGGAGATCCTGGCCGTCACCAGAGTTGGTAGTGAGGCTGGTACTCTTAGAGCTTTGCTTCAGCATGATTTTCCTCCAGGGCTAGGAGACTTAGGCAGACCAGATCTTTGGGACCTGTGCATGAAGACTCACCCAACTTGGAAGGAGTCAGAGAAGGACCCCTTCTCCTCGAAGCAAACAGAGAGGGGTCTGTTTTTTGTCTGTAAGACTGCCCCTTACTCTCATGAGAAGCCCAAGACAATGGGTCTTCAGATTTTCTGATCTGGCTTCTGCTCCAGAGCTCATGCTCAGCAGCTGTGGCCAATGTATTGGAGTTCTCCCTGCCCTGGATCTGACTGAGGTATCATGGCCTTTTTTTTTTTTTTATGAGGTGCTTCCTTAAAGCTTTTGTCCCGCTCAGGTCAGGGTGGCAAAGAGCAACAGATACTGCACTTGACAGAGCTATGCACCTCGCCAAGGCAGTAAAGGCACCAACAGTGGTGGTAGCCACTAAGCAAGAAGAAGCAAGGACAGAAGACAGTTTTTAATCCCAGAATTCTAGGCACAGCCATGCTCCTCAAAGGTGGGCTGGAGTGGGTCCCCAGGCTTGGGAAAAACTAACCTATGATAAATCTATAGAATACTATAAAATATTAACAAACTATATACAATTATAGTTACCGAGATGAAGACAATGCAATGATAACTCCAGTCACAGGGGATTCTGACTCAGGGCATGATCTGGAAAGGAGGAACTGGAGAGGTGGTCAGTCCACACTTCCCTTATACCTTCAGTGTGGAGCAGTAGGAGATTCAGGGCATAGGTGTGAACCAATGACACTATATGCAATATTTTCTGGTTTCAGGTGTATGGTGCACATGCATACTCACATGTGGAATACATATAGGGACCAGCCCTGTTTTAGATATGAACAAGATTACAGGTTATAGTACCTGCCAGGTTTTGAATATAACACAGATATTATGTCTTTGGGAGAATGGTGCATGCTGGGAAAGGGTCATATGGGACCTCAGGCTTTTAGGAAATTTCTAAAGACTTCTGTGAAAAATCTCCAGACTTTTAACAATGCAGCCGCTGTTGGTGCTAAGGTCATGGGTGCTACAACAATGAAGGTGACACTGTATAAAATCCAGGAGGAAGAGAGATGGTGGATTATTATTGCCAAACCCATGTGTTCAAAAATTATGAGTCAGGACACCAAAAAAAAAAAAAATCATGAGTCTGGCTTTAAAGCCATGAGATTTTTAAAAATAATAAATTGTGTGTTCTTTCTTTGCGCATTTGGTTTCTATATACACTTGGTTTACATTTTCAAGCTTTTCTCCACAACCATGATGGCTAGAAATTTTGTTTAAAAAAAAAAAAAAAGGGAAAGAAAAGTGAGGTTACAAAAGGTGGGGGTTAAAGAAAAAAGGACAGTTACCTGTTCCGTAAATGGCGTTCTTCGAGATGTGTTGCTCCTGTCTATTCCACAGTAGCTGTGCGTGCTCGCCACGTGCACCGGTGCTGGAAGCTTTTCCCTTAGCAGTACCCGTACTGGGGGAGCACCGTGGCGACCCCTGGAGTGGCGCCTGTATACCGCGCTATAAGGGGAGCCACAGGCTCCCCANAGTTTTTCCCTTAGCAGTACCCGTACTGGGGGAGCACCGTGGCGACCCCTGGAGTGGCGCCCTTATACCGCGTTATAAGGGGAGCCACAGGCTCCCCGCACCCTTGGTTCCTTCTTGCCGGACAATTCCAACAGAGGGGAAGGAGGGCGGGGTGTGGAATAGACAGGAGCAACACATCTCAAAGAACCCGAGTTACGGAACAGGTAACTGTCCTTTCTTCTTCGAGTGATTGATCCTGTGTATTCCACAGTAGGTGATTCCAAGCAATATCTGCTGGAGGTGGGTAGGAGTTCACGATGGTTCGGGACAAAGTACCACCCTGCCAAACCCAGCGTCATCCCTAGACTGGGAGATGATCGCATAATGCAAAGTAACTGTGTGAACTGAAGCCCAAGTGGCCACCCTACAAATGTCCTGGATGGGAACATGGGCGACGTAGGCAGCTGATGAGGCCTGAGCCCTCGTAGAGTGTGCCCTGACGATCGGTGGCGGGGGAATCCCTGCCAGATCGTAGCACATGCGTATGCACGAGGTGATCCAGCGGGAAAGCCTCTGGGTGGAGATAGGCTGCCCCTTTGCCCACTTGGCCGAGGCAATAAAAAGTTGAGAGAACTTCTGGAATGGCTTAGTCCAAACCAGATAAAAGGCCAACGCCCTACGCACATCGAGCGTGCGGAGGCGGCGTTCCTCATTAGAGGAGTGGGGCTTGTGACAGAGCACGGGAAGGAAGATGCTATGCTCCATATGGAAGGCGGAGACCACCTTCGGGAGGAACGCCGGGTGTGGGCGGAGCTGGACGTTATCCCTATGAAAAACAGTATAGGGGGGTTCTGAGGTCAAGGCCCGGATCTCTGACACACGTCGGGCCGACGTGATCGCCATGAGGAAGGCCACCTTCCACGAGAGGTGCGACCAGGAACACGTGGCCAGGGGCTCAGAGGGGGGCCCCGTGAGATGGGACAAGACCAGGTTGAGGTCCCATTGCAGCACGGGGGGCCTAGCGTACGGGAACAAACGGTCAAGGCCCTTCAGGAAACGGGAGATCATCGAGTGGGAGAAGACCAAGTGGCCTTGCACCGGCGGGTGAAAGGCCGATATGGCTGCCAGGTGCACCCTGACCGAGGCAGGTGCCAGTCCCTGGGCCCTAAGGGATAAGAGATAGTCCAGGATAAACTGGAGAGGTGCAGCGGAGGGGGACACTCCCCGCTCACTCGCCCACCTGGCAAACCTGGACGACTTCGCCACATACATCTGACGCGTGGACGGTTTCCTGCTTTCCAGGAGGACTCGCCTTACCTGCTCCGAACACCTACTCTCCTCCTCATTCAGCCACGGAGCAGCCACGCTGTCAGGTGAAGCATGGCCAGATTGGGATGTAGGAGGTGCCCCCCGTCCTGGGAGAGGAGGTCCGGGTGGAGCGGTAACCTTCGGGGGGGCCGCTAAGAGGCGTAGGAGGGGCCTGTACCAGTGCTGGCGGGCCCACGCCGGGGCTATGAGAATGACTTTCGCCTTGTCTGCCTTCACCTTCTGAAGGACCTTGGCGATGAGGGGGAGCGGGGGAAAGGCATATAGGAGCTGGCTCAGGAGGAACGCGTCGCAGATCGCGCCTTCCCCCCTCCCTCCCCCCTGGAGCAGAACCGGGGTCAACGCCGGTTCTGACGGGTTGCAAACAGGTCGATCTGGGGAGCTCCCCACTCTTGGAAGAGCCGGTGAGCGACCTCCAAGTGGAGCGACCACTCGTACTGGCGGGAGAAGACCCTGCTGAGGTGGTCCGCTTGCGTATTGCGAACGCCCGGGAGGTGAGCTGCCCTCAGGGAGATATCGTGGGCTATACAGAAATCCCATAGGTTCAGGGCTTCCCGGCAGAGGTCTAGGGAGTGAGTCCCGCCTTGCCTGTTGATATAGTACATGGCGGCGGTGTTGTCCGTGAGGACTCTGACCACCTTGCCGCAGAGGTAAAATAAAATAAATATATGGAGATATACCTATCTCATAGAGCTGGAAGGGACCCCGGAAGGTCATCGAGTCCAGCCCCCTGCCTTCACTAGCAGGACCAATTTTGCCCCAGAACCCTAAGTGGCCCCCTCCAGGATTGAACTCACAACCCTGGGTTTAGCAGGCCAATGCTCAAACCACTGAGCTATCCCTCAATGCACGCCAACTATACTGCTCTGAGCTCCTTGACGTTTATGTGACGGGGCAAGTCCGGGGCCGACCACGTTCCCTGGGTTTGCACGGCCCCTGTGTGGGCTCCCCAGCCAAGGTCCGAAGCATCGGACATCAGGTCTATGGACGGGTTGGGCTCCCTGAAGGGAACCCCTTGCAGCATATTGCTCGGGCAAGACCACCATAGGAGGGAAGCCAGTATCAGGGACGGGACCATGAGAACCTTGTCCAGACCGTCCCGAGCTTGGGAGAACTGGGAGGCCAGCCATAACTAGAGGGGCCTCATACGGAGTCTGGGCTAACCTCCCTGGGAGATGATTGTTCATCCTGGACACTGGATTCAGCCTACAAGTCAGATCAGATTCCACTGGTGGTATTGTTGACACCGGTGGAAGGAAGTTCTGGCTCGACTAGATGAGGAACTCCTTTTCCTTGTGGTAGTATCCTCTTCTTGAGTTAAAATGTCTCTCAGAAACAAGACTGGAAGTAGAGGAGATTGTGGGTCCAGGAAGGTGAAAACGCCCTCTGTGGTAGTATACATTTCAATCCGTCCCCTTGCCGTGGTCACTGGGAAGGCCGTGACCGAGGCGATGAGATTCCTTAGGGTCTCGAACCTGTCCAGGGGGAGAGAGGCTGTGGCCCTGGAGGAGTCCAGCAGGGCCACAATGAACTCTATGCCCTGAACGGGCACTAATGTTGATTTGGTCTCGTTCACGACCAGGCCTAGATCGGCGCATGTTGACAGGAGCAGCTCCACGTGGGACTCCACTTCGAAACGAGACTTCCCCTTGAGGAGCCAGTCGTCCAGGTAAGGGAAGATTTGTACGCCTTCCCGCCTGAGGTAGACCGCCACCATGGACATACATTTCGTGAAAACCCTGGGAGCCATGGATAGGCCAAAGGGGAGGACCACAAATTGGTAGTGGTTCATCCCTACCATGAATTGGAAGAAGCATCTGTGCCTCTCAAAAATATGGACATGAAAGTACGTGTCCTGAAGATCCAGGGCTGCGTACCAGTCCCCCGGGTCCAGGGAGGGGATAATGGAGGCCAGGGACACCATGCAGAACTTGGAACGGGTTAGGAACCCTGTTCAGGTCGTGCAGGTCCAGAATAGGCCTGATACCCCCTTTCGCCTTCGGGATCAGGAAGTATCGGGAGTAGAACCCTTTGCCCTAGAACTGAACTGGTACCCTTTCCACCGCCCCTAGGCGAAGCAGCCGACCCACCTCCTGACGCAGGAGGCGGACATGGTCCAGGTCCCCCAGGGCCATCATGGAGGGCGGGTGATTTGGTGGGGGGGGAGGTGAACTGCAACATGTAGCCCTTGGAAATGGTACTGAGGACCCATTGGTCCGAAGTTATGCGGGACCACGCCCTGAGGAAGGCAGACAATAGGTTGCAAAACACAAACTTTATTAATCGGGGGGGTCTCCCTGGCAACAGGCCCGGTGCCCCCCTGTAAATAGTCAAAACCGCCTCTTTCCCTGCCTTAGAGGGTCCAGGCTGCAGGACAGAGCGGGACTGCCGCTGAGACCGACGTTTCTGGTCTCTGGGTCTTTTGTACGGGGGCTCATATCTGGTTCTCGCAGGTTGAGCTGCCAAAAGCGATTTGGCCTTGTCCTTAGCCGGAGGGACGTAGAGGCCCAAGGTCTGCAAGGTGGTGCGGGAATCTTCCATCCCATGCAGCCTGACGTCCGTCTGGTCCACAAAGAGCGCCTTGCCATCGAACAGGAGGTCCTGCATCAGAGATTGGGCCTCCATCGACAACCCAGACAACAGGAGCCACGATGCCCTGCGCATGCCAATCACGGAAGCCATTGAGTGGGCTGCCGTGTCCGGGAGGAGGGGCTCAAATTTAAGCAGGGACTCCCACAGGTTGAAGTCGTACCTGCTCAGTAAGGCCTGGTGGTTGGCTAAGCAAAGCTGGAGACTAGCCAATGAATAAAATTTTCTGCCAAAGGAGTCCAGCCTCCTGACATCTTTGTTTTTGGGGGTGGGCGCGGGCTGGCCCTGACGCTCTCTGTGGTTCACTGATTCCACAACGAGCGAGTTGGGTGCCGGGTGGGAATACAGGTATTCATGGTCCTTCGCCGGCACAAAGTATTTCCTCTCGGCCTTTTTCAAGATTGGGGCCAAGGGGGCGGGAGTTTGCCACAGGGAGTTTGAGATGTTGGCAATACCCTGGTGCAGAGGCAGGGCCATGCGGCCCGGCGCCAAGGGAGACAGGACGTCAAAGAGGGAATCAGACGGACCCTCCATCTCCTTGGCCTGCAGCTGGAGGCTGGAAGCCACCCGCTTTAGCAGGTCCTGGTGCACCTTGAAGTCCTCCTGCGGGACCGATGGCGGAGGCGCCGCTATGGTGTCGTCCGGTGCCGGAGAGAGAACCCGTATGGAGCCGGGCGCCTCGGTCAGTGCCGGGGCGTCGAGACCAAGATCAGAGTCCTGGCGCAGGTCCACCGACTCGTGACCCACCGACTTGTCCTGCGGGCGGCCGGAGGAGGCCGATGGAACCTGGGATGCTCCGGCGACCGAATAGGTCTCCGTTTCGGCTGGCACCGATGGCCACGGTGCCCACTGGCACCACTGTCCTTGCCACGGGGTCCCTTGCCATTGGTTCGGCTGAGCGCGCGATGGCAATGTGTCCCGGCGGAACGGCGCGTGCCGAGGATGGGTGGATGGGTGCCGAGGCCAAGGTCGCCGAAGAACGCTCAGTGCCGCGGGACCGGTAGGAGCGGTGTCTGTGACGTCGTCTCCCTCGGGACCGGGATCTCGATGACGACGAACGGTACCCACGGGACGAACTGCTTCGGTACGCGTGATGGTGACGCGAAGCCCCATGCCCTGACGCCGAGGTACCCCGAGGGGAGCCTCTGGCGTGACGTCTAGGTGAGCGGGAGCTGGAACGGGAGCGCCGACGTCTGTCCCTTCGAGAGCGGCTCCGGTACCCACGTCTAGCAGGTGAGTGTTCCCGGTGCCTCTCCCGGTGCCTACGTTCGCTGGCAGGTGGCGTAGAGGGTCCCCGCGACTCCCGTCCCAATGGTGGCCTGGACGGTCTGGCCGGAATCGAGGGTGGCCGGGAGCTATCAGAAGAGCGGCCGCTGCACGCCGAGCGGTGTGGGGAACGATCTTCGGAGCGGGAACTGCAGCTGCTCGGAGAGGTCTGGTGGGCACCCAAAGGGGACTTGCCTCGCGACCTAGGGCCCGTACCTGTTTGCGAGCTTGGGACGGGCAGAGACACAATGTCCTTCGCAGCCTGCACCGCCTCCAACGGCATCCATACCAGTGGGGATGCTTGGGCCGACGGTACCGGGCTGCTCCGCTCCACACGAGTTGGAGCCTTTGAGCCCGGGGGGGATCGAGGGCTGCCCAGTGTGGGACCAGCCTCCCCCTTGTCCTTATCGCGGCATCATTGCGAGGCCGGGCCCTTCCCTTGCTTTTTGGAGGGAGAGCGGCACCGACTGGTCGAAGGGGCCTCGCTACGTACCGACGATGCGGTGTCCAGCGCTGAGTCCCATCTGTGTACCGGCATCGGGGTCAGCACCGACTCCATCAGGAGAGCTCAAAGGCTGAAGTCTCTCTCCTTCTTGGTTCTTGGCTTGAACGACCTGCAGGTCTTGCAATGGTCACTGATGTGAGTCTCACCCAGGCAGCGAAGACTCTCAGTGTGAGGGTCACTCCTGGGCATAGAACGGCGACAGGAGTCGCACGACTTGAACCTGGGGCACGGGGCATGCCCCGAGCCCACTCTAACAACTGGAGAACGATTTACAACGGTACCACTAAGGTCAAGAAGAAGGGCTGCAGCAGAGCTGGAGCACAAAAGTTCCAACTACTTTCACTGGCAGCAAGAAGGAACTGAGGGTGGGGGGAGCCCGTGGCTCCCCTTATAGCACGGTATACAGGCGCCACTCCAGGGGTCACCGCAGTGCTCCCCCAGTACGGGTACTGCTAAGGGAAAAACTTCTGGCACTGGTGCACGTGGCGAGCACGCACACCTACTGTGGAAAACACAGGAGCAATCACTCGAAGAACATCACATTGTGGGACTTGGAAGAGTTGGCAATGGTGCTTGTTGTTCAGGCTCAGTGAAAATTAAGCAGCTCTCCAACCCTCCATCAGTCCCTGGCTTCTCTCTCCTTCTACCCAGTAATCTGGATTCATTTTTGTAGTATGAAACATATAATTCTGATTGTATGTGTGTATGCACCTCTCCCCACCCTGCGCGCACACATCCTCCAACCTCTCTCAAACCACAGAGCCCTGCCTGCAACCTAGCTAAAGGAAACCCATTACAATATAATTAAAAATGAGGTTGGATTTATGTTTCTCTCTTCCCTTCCAATAATGACAGAGACGCTCAGCCATAAAGTGCAATGTTGGGGTGCAAGGTAGCCATGAAGAAATCTCAGGGTTTTCAGTTGTTCTTTCTGGCACATCACAATGGCAGCTATCTTTAGAAAGGCTTGAGCCACACAGCACCCATCCCCTTGATTGCCTGGAGATTAGTCACCCTGCTACAGATACTGGATTTATTGCATAACTGTGTATTCACACCTGGGAGTTGAAAACACAGGACACTTGTGAGGAAATTAATCTACCTTTAAATGAACTGAGATGTCTGGATCATTAGGGTAATATAATGAGTAAAGCCCTTGCTCTCTAAATTAAGTAGATAATACGTGCATTTTTGATAGGATGATTGAACCCTCATCTTAATTAGGGAATCCAGTGTTTAGGTTTTAAAATAGAAAATTAAAAAAGAATGATGCTACCAAACAGCCCTTATTTTGTTAACATGAGTACACAGGGCTACGGGTTATCTGCCAATTCATCTATATTAGGGCAGCATGTTCTGTGGGTGGTTAGCATAGGAATGCTTCCTTTACTCAAATTATTGTTCTCTATAATTATAGAAAGCTATTACATTGAGGGAAAATATAAAACAAGTTTAACCCTAAGAATACCATAACTACAAGGTAAGCATGCACACTAAACAGCACACTCAAAGACAGTATAAGGAGAAGGAAAAAGTATCTTTAATCAAAAATGATCATTAGTTCTCCTCTAAAGCTAGGTCTATAAGAAGCCTTACAAACAGCTTCTCAAAAGCTCTTTGATCACATTAAGGAGGCCCCTCCAGACTCTTTGGGGAATTTCCAACACCCACCTCTTTATTTTCTCAGGCAGTCACAGGAAGAGAGAGGTTTTACTGAAGATGCCAACATTTATTAAGCCAGTCAAGATGTTCCAGCTTAACTCTTTCACTACTCCAACCACCCCACTCCAATGTCAGAGCAACCACATTTTTTCTGCTCTCCAGATTTCAACTTTAAATTGAGATGTCAGTTCAGTTAGCTCCTAAATCAATGGTGTCTGAAATGTGCACCCTTGTGTTGCTATGGAGATGTTACAGCATAGTTCCTTTAAAACTCAAATGAATTTATTACTTGTTAATTCCAAGTACCTAGTTTTAATAATTAATGGGTATGTTACATAATAGAATAAATGTAAAGAGTTCAGTTTAACGTAGCAGTTAATAAATCTTACTCTGTCTCTGGCTGTGATTTCTCCAGGCAATTATGTTACAATTAGCTTCTTCCTCAGTTTATTTTCCATGGAGAGTTTCTTGCTTGGTCATTTCTTTTATATTCCACTCTTCAAAGGAAACATGATTTATCTCCTGTGAATCTAGGGTTTCCATGGTGACAAGATGGTCAGTTAGTCCTTTACTGTATTTCTGTTCATATTACACTAACATTCTTGGAGGAGAAGGAAAAGCATGACTGATTTTGTGTGGTTAACCAATCTGGCTGTAATGTCTGCTGACAGCATAAGGTAAAAAGGTGATAATCGTGAAAGCATACCCTTTTTCAATGACAAGTAAATCAAAAATCATATCCAGTTTGTTATTAAACATTATGGTCCAAACTGAGATGATGGAAGCAACTCTACTGATTTTGCTGGAATTGTGCCTGCTAATAGCAGGGTGAGTCTGGTCTTGTGTCTATGCAGGGTAGCAGCTTCCATATAGCACAGCAAATATGCTTGGTCTGTGCAAACAATACAGTATGTTAAATTTACATTATATTTCTGTAGCTACTTAGCCATGCTTGCTGGTCAGCATAAAATTTCAGAGTTTTGACAGTAATGAAACAGATCCCAAACCTAAACAACCAGATTTTTTTTTTTTAAGTGGGGGGGGAAAAAAGCTGTAATTTAGGTTGGTTCTTCTGCTTTGCTGCTTGATGGTTTCTGGGAGGTGACCTCCTTCCATGGCTTACCCTCCTAACTGAACAGTCTCCCCAGTTGTTGGTTTTTAACCACTCCTGCTGGCCAAGAATCAGCAGAGTGGGAGTCACATCAGGAGAACAGGCTGCGGTCAGGAAAAAAACAGTGTGAAGACAGCAGTGCTGATCAGATGGGGACAATGACACAAATGAAGTAGGTGTGAACAAGGAGGTACCCTTGTGGACAAGTGAGGTGTTCTGGCCACAGGGTTTTTGGAGGGTGAGCCTGGGAAGTGTGGCTGTGGATAGAGGAGTTGATGTGAGAGAAGATACCACAGGGATAAGAAACAGACAGAAGGAGAAGTATACCCTGTCATCAGTACTCTAATCCATCTCAGTAGTTATACAACTATATACATCCAAAACATGGATTAAACAAATAATCCTATCTCTGCCACCTTTTCCACAAACAGGAACAAGGCTCTTTATTATTTTTCTTGAAAACAATGCTGAAGAGAAGGATCTGATATTTTCTCCTGAAGGCCCTGATTCATGGTCCTTCTTAACTGTTGTGGAAAGGAGCTCCAGGATCAGGGGCCAGTCACTAAGAAGGCTCTTGTTACCACTCACACTGGTCTCACACTTGTAATAGATAGTTCCCTGAGGATCATAGACTTTGCAACTTGCCTTGATGGGGGGTGGGGTGGGGAGGGGAGGGAGACGGGCTACCAAGCATTTGATAGCTACCCAAGGTAGCAGTCAGAGCATTGTTCTTCAACCTCAGCCTGCAGTTCTAGCATGACACTTCCCTGGCCACCTCTCAATCTGATCCTCAGGATGGTAATCAGCATGGAAGTCAGTCACATTGGGAGCTCAAGCTATGGACTGGGGAGAAGCCAGAAAGGAAACAAGGGAGGTGTAAGGAGCGGGAGCAGGGTATGTGCTAGTGGAATGGTATGGAGTAACTGAGGACAACACAGAAGTTTTAGTACATCTGGATTAAACAGACATTGCCAGACTGACTTGATGTAGTTACATAGCTGAGCAGAAATCAGAGAGAACCAGAACCTGTTACAAAAAAGTTCCTAGAGGAAAGAAAAATCTCCAAATCATGAATATATCTTCCCTACTCATCCCCATCAAATTTCCTTTTTGTCCTGTTTATTGTTTACCATGTAATGTAGCAAGAGTGCATACAATATATTTTCAAGCCATTCAGTGGAGATTTCCATTCAGTTGAACGTGAAACAATCAAAAGCATAAAAGTCTCCCTTTTAACGGATTTCTTAATGAAGCAAAGAATGTTACCAAATGAAACTATCAAGTACATACAAAAATATCCAACTCAATATCCATAAAGACCACTTGGGTTTTTTTTGCTAAAATGGTATTTTTTTTTAAATTGTGAAATCAACTTCCTCAACTTCTTTCTCCTCAAAACAACTGTTTTCAATGTGTTAGTATAGCAACAAAAATGTTAATGTAATTTACTTCTTCCTTGAGTATTTGACTCCACATTGTGTCTTTGAATTTAGCACGGTCTAGTCACTTTGATGTAGTTTACAATCCCTGTAGTTTAAGCAATTCTTTATCTGACAAGTTAAGCAAACCAAAATTAGTTCATAGAACACCAGATCAGTTAAGTATTTTAATCAATATACATATGCATATATTTTCATTACCACAATATCTTCTTGCATTTATCCTGAAGACTCCATAGCAGTCTTTCATCCTTAAGGATTCCCCAAACACTGCACAATCTATGCAGGAATCACTTCACCCAGCACTGAACTGTCAACACTTTAGGGAGCTGCTAAGCACACAACACTACACTACTGTTTAGAACAGGAAGTGAAGAACACTGTATTGAACTGACAAGTGTAGGGGAGACTTAGGTGGGCAGGATGCAATTCTCAACTTGGAATTTGGCAAGAAAACCATCATTAACTTCACTAACTTTCATAAAAAGGACCATGAGATCTTTACTACAACTGGTCAGAACCTTGGTTTTCACCTCTCATGCCCAGGAGAGCACTACCATGTTTTTTCAACATCCTGCTGGGACACTGATTTAGTGCTAACTCAGTTAGAAGGCCATCTACTCTAGCACTAGCGCCATTTACTGTCCCAGCCTTTGAATTCTTTCACATAACCAGGACCAATCCTACTTAGTTTGTGAGAGCTGAAAAGAAAAAAAGAAAATTCTACGAGTTTACAATGAATGACAGTTCTCTTGAAAGCACACAAGATGTGTTTATTTTATTTGAAGCCACTGCTAAAAACAAGGACAAATTTAGTGCAACCTGAAGTTCATAATCTGGTAACTGAATACATTATCAAAATAACTAAAATGGCAAAAGATGTCACTTTTTTACAGTACAAGACCTTCATATTGTATTCATTTAGTATAGTTACATAAACATTTAAAGTTATTCACTCTGCTTCTGGTATACAATTGAGTCACTAAACTGGGCTGTGAATTATCATAAGAATGCACAAGTAACCAAATAAGCAGCAGTTACAGCTAACAACAATAAAGTTTGGTATTAAATACTATTCAGACATTACAAAGAACAATGACCCTCTAGAACTACAACTCCAGCTATACAACAGGAATGTACAAAGATGGTACAAAATAAAGTGACTACAGTGGTCAGACACTGTACCTACCTCTTCAAAGCTCAAGTACAGTATAAGTTTGACAGTAGTGGCTCTTGCTGAAAAGCTGAAATTGTTAAACTAAAGCAAAAACAACACAAATTTCTGAAACCAATATTTTATTCCTTCAAATAATGCTTTGTAAATAGCTAATGCAAATACTAGCTCCTCTTGTGCTGGTGACAATGTTTACTACTTACTGCGTTCCCACCTTCCCAAGTCTGAGCATCTCTTTACAGAAGAGGTCCCATAGATACAGTTACATTAGAAAAATGTAACATTCAAAATCTGATACATCTTTGAGAGACATCGTAAGTTCTGGAATGGTGATTTTTTAGCTCAAAGAGCACCAAGGATAGATGTACTATTTATATCACTTTTAAATAAGTGCCTAGGCTTGAGTTATTTCGTGTTCTCATTTTGAAAGAGAAATACTAGATCTTGCTAATGGCATTTTACCATATGGGCTTGTTAGAAATGTTTTTAAAAAATCCTAATATTAAGGCTTTTGTTTGCATCTTGTTTTACAAATTTGAAGAGAAAATATATTTGTTTTAACATTGTCATTTTCACTGCTATTTTATAGAGGGACCCTTCTTAACGTGCTTTAACTACAGAATCTTATAAAATATATCAAAACATTACCAATTTTCAAAATACCAAAGATATATTTATAATTTGGTTACTAAATGGTATTCTGGAACAGTGTAGCTATTGCATATATTTCTATCAATCTAAAATTAAAGAATAACCAAAACAAGTTTCCCTAATTTTAGTATGCCAATACATACACACAGTATACATAGTGGGATAAATTCTGCTCTATTAAACTGGTCTAAATCCTGGAGATACTTCAGATTTGCTCTGGTTTGAGAGATCATCATTTGGCCCACTGTCTCGTTCACGGTGAATTTTCATTTCATTACACTTGTACGCTGAAGGGAATGGTTTAAATAAACTAGTTTATGGAATAACCTTTGATTCACTTTAGAATAGAAGACAATTTTCCTCATTAACAGGACAGATTATGTCAATCAGATTTGTTCAGGATAAGGATTCCCACGAAATGTTATAGTTTTGTTTATTTAATGACAATTGTATGAAAGTTAAATTATCAGTAAACTTGTCTCCTATTTTTAATATCCAACTGGTAATTGAAAAGAGTCCTGAAGCCAGATGACAATGCCTTAACATAAATGTAAAGAAGATTTGTAAAAATATTATCTACTTTAAAGTAAAAATTAAGCATTTTCCATCAAAAACCTACAAACATATATTTGAAATCTGTGCCAATTGTTACTTAGAGAAAAAGCTAATGGGTCAAATTCATTCCTGATGTACCACTTAAGTCAATGCAGTTAAACCGTGGATATATTTGGGGCCCAAGTCTCCAAACAAGAATCACTTTTTAAAAGTTATACTATCGTTTTAATGTAAATGAACTATTTCCTGCTTAACTACGGTTTAAACCTTTATAAATATCAAAGAACCTGCTCATCTGTCTACCTTTTGTAGAAAACCAACCTCATAAAAAAGTGATAATCTGTTAACCGACTTTTTAGAAATCCATCATATTCTACACATTTGTTAATCTGTTGATGCTGCATGGAAATTTTTGGAAAATTGTTCTTTTTACAGACAGTTGTGTATTTACATTATTTTTTGTATTTCTCATCCCTGTTTTAATTTGGGACACTAATAGGGACTTGGAAACCCTGGACCAATATTCTGTGCTGTCCTTCAACCCTTGAAAGATCACTAATGGGATTGCAAAGAGCGTAAATCAGAGCAGAATTTGGCACAGTGGAATTGTTTTTAAGATTCATTTGGCTCGTGTTGCTTATCACTTAAAGTCAATTTTCTATTTGTGATAATTCTATTGATTGCTCTGGCAAACGGGAGAGGTCACAAACAGAGCTTGGTTTCAAATGAGGACTAAGCAGAAAGAGCCAACGTTCTCAAAAAAAGAAAGAAAAAAAAAAGAAAAAAAGAAAACAAAAAAGACAATCAACCAACCACGCACATGCACACATACCAGGAAAACATAAGCCCCTGAAAAATATCTTTTTTTGGGAGGGAGGGGGGAGGGGCTTGGGGAGGATGACAAAACAACAAACCTTAATTCTTCATATTTTCAAAGCACTGTAAAAAACAATTGTCATTATTTGCATTATACACACTGGGGGACTTAAGACAAAGAAGTTAAGTAATTTGGGCAAGGGCACACAGCAAATCAGAAGCACAACTAGGATTAGAACTGTCTCCTTGTGCTATACTTAAATCAACTAGACCAAATTGCCCATATGAAACAAAATTATCTCTAAATAGATTTTTTTAAAATTTTGCCATGAGGCACCAATTGTTTTTTCAATTAATGAGATGATACAGCAACATGAAATTAAACTCAGGTAACAGTACCTGAGCAGACATAAGAAACTGGACATTTAAACTGGTGTCAGTGGTCTAGGTTGTATACATTAATTTTTTTATAGATATATTATACACATACATACACACACACACACACACTCACACACATAAAAGAGGACTCCCATTAAAAGTTAAGTCATCTTTCAGTTTGGTTTGAAGAAGGACCTGTATCTTAACCACATTCCAATGTTGGCGGGGGGTGGTCTTTTTACAGATTACTGTAAATGGCTAAAAGACGAGCACTCGCATACTTTTTCAAAGCACAATGGCACTGCAAGGAAAGTGCTGGTGGGCTCACCAGCTCAGCATCTTTCAACCAAAGATGAAATTGTGAGAGTTGCTGAGCATATGCAATTTCCATTGTAAGTTCTCAACTTCTCAGGATCTGGTTCTAAATTTGGTGATTTAAACAGCTACAGTCCTTTAAAGTCAGTTGGCTGTTTAAATTCCTATAGCCACCCAAAATAGATAAGGCCCCATGATTCTCTTGCAGTGACATCACTTTTGAGATAGCATCCTGGTATTCGTCAGGGAGCACTTTATCCCCTAAAGGGTCTGTAAAACAAAACAAGATGATGAACTATTAGCACTTACAAACCAATAGGCATGTAAAGACAGACAAAACCTTCAACAACAGGACAAGTAGACAGCATTAGTAACCAACCTCTCAGTTCCATTTGTTAAAAGACTTGATTGAATGGCTTCCTTTAAAACAAGAATTTTAGCAAAAGGTATTGAAGAAAAATGACACAACCAATTTGCAAAACTTTTCTCTTTTTATATTTTAAAAAAACTTACTATTTTAAAGTGGTCCTTATTCAGAAGATCGGTTTGTGACACAAAAATCATTTATATGTGGAGGATTAGGGATAAGGAACTGTTTTTCTGAAAAGATGGCAAAATTCCAAAAGGAAAATCTCTAACCAGTACTTACTATTTCTAACGCATTAATATGGCATACCAACATATTAAAATGCTTCAAAACATAGAATTTGCAATAAAAATGGTTGCAGGTAAAATTGAAACATGTTTCTTTAGCAATTCAAACTTAATAATGCTATTAATATAGTATGCCTCCAATTATAAACAACTATACCAATACAGTGGGAATCCCTGTATATCCTGTTTTATCACCTGTCAACTATTGTCCATGGACAAGATCTTTCTTCATACACATTCTATAGTCTGAACACAGCAGTATATACAAATATGCGTGGATGGACACAATACCCTGATATCAATTATGAAGATATGCACTGGATAAACATACCGTATACAGTGTCACAAAATACTTACAGAACAGCTATATTTACTTTCACCCCAAAGTCTCTTAAAATGCTGACAGTTAATAGACCATTCATCAGTTAAATTTTAACGCTATACATCTTTGTCCTTCATGTCTCCTTCTAAAGGAGGAATGAAGGGAAGAATATTGGGTCTTTGGATTTTTCAGACATTTTCCAGAAGCCAGCCAAATAAAGGTTTATTCAGAAGTCTATCCCCATCAGACATCTTCTCCATCATTTCACAGTATTTCAGCACTGCTTGCAAGAGATCTCCCACTTTCCAGTCTCTCTCTCTCAGTCTTTTTGAAAGCTAGAGAAACAACAACAAAATATTTAAGCTAGTGAAATAAACAGCTTGAATAATTGACAGTTATGAAAATTCTCCTTGAAACATCAGGTCTTATTAGAAAACCAGCTGTGAAGAGTTAAACATTATTCCACAGCTATAAAAACAAAACTTCCTCAAGGACCAAAGCTAGTTTCCATAAAAATTTCTTCTCAAGGAAGTGACATTTTCAAGTGATATGGTCCCACAGCAATGTGGTCTGTGGTTCATGGGGGTTGCAGAAAACAGGAAATTCTGAACATAAGATTAATACATTTGCCACCACCCCCAATAGTACACATGTAATACTGTAAAAGACAAAAGTAAGGATTAATATAAGGATGTGGATTTTCCTTTCACAACATATAGTGTGGTTTGGTTGGTATATATACACTCTGCCCTCAACGGAAACACAGTCTCCAGTTAGGAAATTTCAGTGTCTCCAAAGAAAACAAACAAACAAAAAGTATAAGTTGAACTTCCACTTACAAGCAGAGTCAGTGTAGTTGGAAACTACTTTTCCCTCAGAGGTCTGAACCAGGAATCCTCATATATTAGATATATACNGACAAGAGTGGTAGATGTGCTATAAATCTGTTTCTTTTGTATTTTAACTTCCTCTTGATGTGGCATATTTGTTAGAGAGGGGATTCAAGCTGGACTAACAGCCTTCAGTTACTGAAGACAAGCATGGATGAGCTAAGTGTAAAGAAAAACAATGGGTGCAATGGTGGAAGAAACCAGAATAAAAGGTTGTAAAACTGAAGGCTTGCAAAACATGTTAATTTGTCACTGTCTCACAGTTCTTAGTATCAAGTATCAGAGGGGTAGCCGTGTTAGTCTGGATCTGTAAAAGCAGCAAAGAATCCTGTGGCACCTTATAGACTAACAGACGTTTTGCAGCATGAGCTTTCGTGGGTGAATACCCACTTCTTCGGATGCAAGTATTCACCCACGAAAGCTCATGCTGCAAAACGTCTGTTAGTCTATAAGGTGCCACAGGATTCTTTGCTGCTTTTACAGATCCAGACTAACACGGCTACCCCTCTGATACTTGATACTAAGAACTGTGAGACAGTGACAAATTAACATGTTTTGCAAGCCTTCAGTTTTACAACCTTTTATTCTGGTTTCTTCCACCATTGCACCCATTGTTTTTCTTTACATTTAGCTCATCCATGCTTGTCTTCAGTAACTGAAGGCTGTTAGTCCAGCTTGAATCCCCTCTCTAACAAATATGCCACATCAAGAGGAAGTTAAAATACAAAAGAAACAGATTTATAGCACATCTACCACTCTTGTCTAAATGAGGAGAGTAGACCTGAGCAAATATTAAAAAACTGGCAAATACTAAATTTAATTTTTCGAGGCACGGAAACTATTAGCAAATGATGTCGAATTTGGAAAACAGTTATGGCCAACCAAAAAAAAGGAAAAAAATTCAAAAAAGTCATAACACATTTTTTGACTTTTCACTTTGAAACAGCATTTCATTTAGCTCAGTTAAAAAAAAACCCAAAACAAAAACAAAAGGCTGAAAATCACATAAAAACAGCCAGGTACGGAAAACAAAACAAAAATTCAGTTTCTGATCAAACAAAATGGCTCACTTGATCCAAACCAAAAAAAAAATTCAAATCAACTACTTGCTCTAGCAGGGAGTGCTCTCTTTAATGCACTAACCTGAGTGAAATTACTCATGTAAAATTCCTACAGAATTCAACCGGAAAGAAGTCAACAGGGTTCTACAGAAATTACTGTTTAAATCTGTCGAATTATCTAATTGTATAGGTTTTTTATTATATCCTATAGAATCCTACAAGGACACAACTCTGATGCATGTATACATGCAAAAACTGACTAAACTATCTAGAAAATATCTGGGCATCAGATTTAAAATAATGCAGAGTGACCAAACCAAGTTTTATATTATACAGCATAACTATTTCATGAAGATTCCAGAAGTGAGGCTGCTCATTTGTCATAATCCAAACATAAATTTGGCTGATGTTCTTAAACAGGATTATTTTCTAGAGGCTAAGTAAATATAGTGTAAACACTTTCCCAGTATATGAATTACAAAAACTGATAAAGTAAAAATATAATAAAACAAAGATGCAAAGACGGCATCTGGCTCTTCTAAATCTTATTGTTTCAATTCAGGGTTCAAAGGTCAAGCCCATACTTTCTTCATCAGTCTGGTCTATTTCCTACTGTCATCAGAACAGCTATATATTTCAGTTTACTCAAGTAGAAATGAGGAATTTTTAAATGGGTGGCTGGAGGCCAGGACGCCTATAATAGTAGGTCCAGTTTTGTTCCTTTGAGTCAGCAGTTGTAATTATTTTTCCCTCTATAAATGACTGTTATCTTTATTAAAAACTATTTATATTGCTCACTGTCTTTTTTTAAAATTGTGCATTTTCCAGAACTCTCTTGAGCTTCCTGTTACTGCATTTGATGAGTGGTAGCAAGTGTTAAGAATAATGGATTCTTTGTTGGGTTTACAGAAAAGGGATATGGTAGCTTTATTAAGTGTGCATGATACGGAGATGAGAGTTGTTTTCATTAAGNTCCCCTGCTGTTTATAGCTTCTCTTTATTAGCCACTTACAGTTGGTATGGCTACTTCCACCTTCTCATGTTCTCTGTATGTATAAATATCTTCTTACTGTATGTTCCATTCTATGCATCCGAAGAAGTGGACTGTAGTTCACGAAAGCTTATGCTCAAATAAATATGTTAGTCTCTAAGGTGCCACAAGTACTCCTGCTCTTTTTTCATTAAGCGAGTTATCATTGGTTAAAAAAACAAATTTGATTATTAAATCAAAAATTTGATTATTTTTTCCCTTTTTTAAAATAGTTAAGGGCCTGATCTAATGTGTATTAAATTCACTGTGACAAGCCCCAAGACAGTAAGCCCAAAATGGGAAGAATATAGGTCATATGTTCACATTTTATGAGATCTTTTAGTAGGAGTTGCTCTGTTCTCTTGGTGTCAAGGATTGTCAATTTCAATTTAGTGGCATCTCACCTGACAGCTATTTCAGAAGTACTTCTATTTATATATTAGGATTCAAGTTATGGCCAGTTGGGGCGGTGCTGTGTACTTCTGAATAGTAGGTAACTTAAGTATCTAAATAAGGATTTAGAGGCATGAAATTTTAGGCACCCATTTTTGAAAATCAGCTTGTATGCCCACAACCCTCCCCCCCCAATGAAATACTGTATTTAAACAATTACGTCATATTCTTTATAAAAAGACCTTGTGGGGTTAAAACACTGTCCTGTTTACTTTTAAATCTTATTTATATTATATCATCTTCAGGGCAGGAACTGTCTACTACACTGCATACTACTACTCTACCACTGCTGTACAGAGCCTAGCACAATGGGGCCCTGTTCATAGGCACAAAAGCAGCAAACAGAATAAATACAAAATAAAGAAGTGAAATGCACAGAGTTTGGAAGTTTGGTGTTTTGTAATTCACTGAAAGAACTGAAATCAAAGGAGTTACTCTAGGTCCTAGAATTAGGACCAATATGCTCGGTGTTTACTGGTTGATATATCTGATTGTTTGTTGGGAATGTTAAAATCTTTTTATGGAAGGTTATCATCATATCTGGATGAAATTATTTAGTTGGGGATTAGTCCTGCTTTGAGCAGGGGGTTGGACTAGATGACCTCCTGAGGTCCCTTCCAACCTTGATATTCTATGAAATAATGTTAATAAATAATAAACAACAACAACTAGCGTTTATGCAGTACTACATAAAGTGCTTTGAGAAGCCAGATAAGCAGCATTTCCCATTTTACAGATGAAGAAACTGTGCATAGGAATCAAGGGGGTTGGTTTGTTTTTTTAAGGAAACCTCGAAATTAAGAATAATGCCCTGATTCTGAAGTGGGGCTCTGGATAAACTGTCCACACTGAAACTATAACAGGAATGAAGCCCAAATGAATAAGAACAAATGAAATTTTAAGAATCACTTTAGAAAATCTTCCATCCTCCAAATCCTCTGACAGTTTTCTGAGTTATCCAGAAATGACACTGATGCTACCTTGCTTCAAACCATAGGAAGATGATAAGTGTTACTGGGTCAGACTGACCTGGTCGTCGTTTGTTAGTTAAGTTCAAGCATAAATCTCACATGGTGCATGAAAAAGGTTACAAATCTGCGAGAGGCACTCTATTTCCCCAGTATATCCTCTGACTTCCCATTGTTATCCCATTTGATTTCACCCAGCATGTTACTACAGTATTCTAATTTTTTTACCTGTGGTAATTCAAATATTTCAACCCACTTCAAAATAAGGTACTGGGAAAGCTTAATCAATATACAATATCTGGTTACAGTAGTCAGATCATATTCTGATGCTTTCTGGACTGTGTGACCACTACCTCCCAGTGTAGCACTCATAATGGCATGCCAGGATTATGTTTACGTGAGCCCTGTCACTTAAATCTATTGCCCTATCCCTTTAAGGGTTTGGAGCTCTGCTGAAGAGATTAATGATTACACAATTGGGAAGCAAGGTGTGGTCCCAGGAGAGTATGGTGTGCTCTACTGAGACTGTGCTGGAGTGGGGATTGCACAAATTATGTTAGTTTGGAGTTTTATTCTAAGTTTAATAAAGTCCAGGTTTTAAGACCATCCGTGGTCTGGGAATGTAACACCTGCAAGTTGTATGTTGCATCTGAATGTGTCAATTCAGTGTCATCTTAAAGTTGAGAAGTGGCAGTGTCATATGGGATAAGCCATATGTACTGTCTTGCCGCTCTCCTGAATCTTTAGGAGTGTATATTCACCTCTTTTCCAGAGTGTTCCTCTAAATACAAGAGGTATCTAAAGATAGAATAAATGTTGGCTGAACATGCATCTAACACCAGCTGATCTAGATCCCTTCCTGTGAGAATCCAAGTATTAGTACCCCAAGTCTGACACCTAAGAAAATGAGAGTAGGTAAAGGGATGAGGGTAAAAGAGAGATGTGCTAAGTATGCAGAGGCTTCTACCATTCAGTTGATCTTTTCCTGACTGTCATGTTCACTCAGTACAAGAAGTATTACTATAAATACGGGCATTTATATGGGTCCCATCACCATGCCGTGGGTGCTATATAAATGCTTGAAATAACAAGTAATAATAAAACAAGTATGAAAGGAAGGGAAAGAATGATAGATGAAACAAAACAGATTCCCAAGCAGGAGTATAGGGTCTGATCCAAAACCCATTCAATTCAATGCAAAGACTATCACAGAACTTGAACGGGCTTTGAATCATGCATATGACAATTGAGCAGTGAAAAACCATCCCTAAAGCACTGAGGAAACTGACAAACACAACAGGAAAATGAAATGAAATTTGGAGAACATCTGCACAGCTAATGGAGGCAAACAGAATGCAGAAGATAAATCCTCTTGATAAGATCCCTTTTCAAGTTCACAGTAGATATAAAATTCACTGTTACTCCTAATATTTTGATTTTCATTAGAAATATGAGTTTTATGTTGTCTTTTAAATTATTTTTATCTACCTTCAAGAAATGGAATACTGAACACACATTTTTCAATATGCCCATTAATTATTCTGCAATCTTCTGGACTTCTTTAAATCAGTACATGAGTTTTTCCACACAAAGAGTTTAGAAATAAACACTGGTTTTTCATCTACCTGCTTTTCCTGGGACAGCACAAAACAACTGCTTTAGCTGCTTGAACTTCACAAAGCACCAAATAAGCTGAAATGTCAACACATCTAGCAATCGAAATGATCCAAAACACAGCAGTCTTATGCTTTCTTAGATATAAATACACTTATCATCAATTATCCTGCCAAGATCTTCATTCTAAGATGAATGGCATTATGTTAAGGGGTAATCTCTCTCTTTACATGTCAACAGCATGAAAAGTAGAACATTGACAGGACACCATTCTTACCAGTCTCACTACTTGGAAACAAAAGAAGTCCATGCTTTCATTAAATGATTCACTTTTTATAGACACTAATTTTGTGGTTACATTTCCCAAACAGGCTAAAAGCCACTATTTCCCAAAGGTAGCTGTCTTCTCAAAGGTGACTTAAAAGACTGTAATTTAACATATTTTTATATTTAATACAGTATTTAATCATGAATAGGAGTGATTGTCACTGCATAATCATAACCATAAGAGGAACACATTTCCAAAGCCTATCAGAAGTGGAGGGATCCCCAGGTTAGTCTCCATTACAATACTTTGGCTTTCCCCAAAGGAACATGCAAAACCCTGAAATCAGCTGGACTTCTTTTAACCTTCCTTCATTCTTCTTGGTTACATAATAAATGCACGGTGTACAAACACACAATCAAAAAACTGTTTAAATAGGAAAATGTGGATAATTTATTTGAAGCCTTTTCTTCAAACTAACTATTTGCTTTATAATAGTCTCTGGAATGAAAATACACTTAAAATCAAATTTAATTAGCAGTTAAACTTTTTCTTCTGTTGCTAATAAATGTACATTCACAACTGTGATAAGATTTGTACAATCAACATATTGAACTAAGCTATAAACCAAATAATTGCAATTTAAGTTCACTGGCGTGGATAAGGTCTTGGCAATGGCAACGGTCAATTTTTTGCTAACTGAAATAAATGCTGCAAAAATAATGCTTGAAAATGCAGTCTTGTCAGTTAAAGGGAAGCTTTTATATTTTATCTGCTTTTGATTAAATTTAAATGAAATAAGTCATTAAAATATATGGTTAACTGAGCACTTGATACAATTCTGTATATGCTATATTCAGAGACAAACAGGCTCTCATTCTCTCTAAGGATTAAAATAAATTAAGTAATTTTTCTGAATATCTCATACTTCATTGGCAAATGCAGTAGAAACAGATAATAAATACTATAAAAAATCTAATCACACTTTGCAATCACATGGCAACACCGCAGTACTCACGAGAATTAATTCCTTCGTAGCAGTGTCATGAAAACGAAGCTCAGACACTTCTGTTTCTGAAGCCGCCAGCCACTGCAGGGTCGTTCTCAGCTGGGGGTCCACCATATGTGGTTCCATGTCAACATTCACTATTAGCAATGCCTTTCCTACCTTCCCCACACCTAATATTAAAAATAAAACGCAAACGATCAAATCTGCAAGTCAACCGCAGACTCTTTTGAGACAGGTGATATCTGTATTTAATGAGACTGTATATATTAAATACCTCATTTTTAACTCTCATTTTAACAAACATATTTTGATCAAGTAGCAGAGATTAGAGAACACACTGGCCTGAAAGCGTCCTATTCTCCTATATAGGTTGGGAGGGGGAAGGGAAAGCACCACTAGCTCCACAACCTGTGGCTGAACTAAAGCATACCTGAAGGCAGAAAGAAATCTAATCTTGATTTAAAGAGTCCAAATGATGGAAAATTTACCACATCCCCTGGTAATATGTTTGAATGATTAATTGCCCTCATAGTTAAAAATCTGCATTTTACTTCCAGTCTGAAATTTGCTAACTTCAACTTCCAACCACTGGCTGTTGTTAAACCCTCAACTGCTAGATTAAATAGCAGTATAATATAACTTTAGTATAATACAACTTCTCTCTGTGCAAATTACACACTGATCAAACTGCCTCTTAACCTTCTATACAAAACACTAAGTTGACTGAGCTCCTTTATCATTTCACTGTGAGACACATTTTTTTCAGAACTCAAACCATACTTTCTACTCTTTTCTGAGTCATCTCCAATTTTTCAAGATCCTTTTTAAAGTATAGGTACCAGAACTAGGCGCACTATTCCAGAAGTCATCTCACCAATGCTAGACAGAGAGGCAATAGCCACCTCCCTACTCCTGCTTGATGTTCCGCTATTAATACAACTAAGCATCTTGTTAGCCCTTTCTGCCACAGCATCACAAAGGCAGCTCATATTTAGTTGGTTATCTGTGATGATCATTGCATCCTTTTTGGAGTCACTGCTTTCCAAAATACAGTCTCCCTTCCTCTAAGTATGGCTTACATTCTTTCTTCCTAGATATACGACTATTTGTATTAAATGCCTGTATTAAAGTACACAGTTTACATCAGTTTAGCTTCTATTCTGTGAAAGCCTATAATTTATATAATTCTATTGTAGCACACAATTTAATTGAAATTCACACCAGTGTGGCAAAGCTCAGCAAGGAGGAAGAGAGATACTGTAATGAAGAGGACTGCCCGCCCTCTGGGAGAGAAAAAAGAAGAAAAAAGAAAGGAGTGTAACTGACAATGGGGGAACCAAGAGTTAATAGTAGGTACACATTTGGCAGGCAATGGGAAAATGATCTGGCTATATGCCTGGAAGCTTGACATGTCATAGGAGGAAAATACTAATTTCAGAAAATCCCTGATACTCAAATGGATTGAAAGCGATGTGGTAACGTCTACATATGATGGACTTGCCCAGTGATTACATGCTTTTGGGTTTCATATGCTAATTATTCACTGAGGAAATTGAAGACCTTCACCCAGAAATCCTATAGCTGGAAAGGTACCTCAAATAAAATTAGTGTAGAGAATGTTCGCAGTGTTGTTGCGGCTGTGCTGGTCCCAGGATATTAGAGAGACAAAGTGGGTGAGGTTATAGGTGCCGACTCTGTGGGTGCTCTGGAGCACCCATGGGGAAAAATGGTGGTTGCTGAGAACCCACTGGCAGCCCCCTATTGGAACCTCCCCCTCCCCTCAGCGCCTCCTGCCCACCAGCGAGCCCCGCCGATCAGTGCCTCCCCCTCCCTCCCCGCGCCTTCCACCCGCTGCAATCAGCTGTTTCACGGCCTGCAGGAGGCTCAGAGGGGGGTGGGGGGGAGCGAGGAAGGGGTGGGGTGGGAAGAAGTGGGTGGGGGTGGAGCAGGGGTGGGAAGAGGTGGGGCGGGAGCCTTGGGGGAAGGACAGGAGTGGGGGGTGGGGTCTGGGGTCAAGCACTCCCCAGCACATTGGAAAGTGGGTGAGGTGATTTTTTTTAATTGAACCAACTTCTGTTGGTGAGAAAGACAAGCTTTCGAGCTAACACACAGTTCTGACCAGAAGAAGAGCTCTGCATAAGCTTGAAAGCTTATCTCTTTCATCAACAGAAGTTGGTCCAACAAAAGATATTACCTCACCCATCTCTTAGTTTAGAGAAGACAGAACTAGTGACTGACATGATACATACTGTGGCATACTCTAATGTTCTTCAGGGCAGGGATTATCCTACCTGTGTGTTTGCTCAGCATGCACAAAGGGTCGTAATCCTGAATGTGGTCTTTGGGTGATACCAGAACACAAGCAATAAAATGATAAGAAACAACAATTCTCTCCATTGAATGATGAGTGGATAACTTGGTAAAATGGAAATAGCTGCACTAGAAAAATGGACCACAAAATTCCATAATAAAAAAGAGTAATATATTAAACTCTAGAAAACATTTTGGAATTGTGTAAAAAGTTAAAGATCAAGAACTGTTTTACTTATAAGCCACTTGATGGATGCTACAATTTAAGGCTCTTTCAATTAAGTAGGAAACACAAGGAAAGCTAACAGTTTAATATTGAAAGCACTGCAGTATACCTACAGAGCAGAATACAATTTGATTACATTACACAAAAGATATTAGCTATTAAAAAGATAATTGTGTAGATAAAGACAGGAGAAGCAGGATTAATTTAGTCAATCATCTCCCTCAGATTCTTGCAGATGCTTAATGGCAAGCCAAACTTTCTTTACTTTTCCTTAACATCTACTAATTTATTTTTTCAAAAGACTGTGGTTGTATTCCACATCAGAAAGTATGTTTCCCCACATCAAGTCACTCTGAAGTTGTGCAGCAAAATTCACTCCTTAGTGGAAAGAGTTAACTAGAGGTTTATTCTTTCACACTTCAGAGGCCTTGTCACTCAGCAAACTCCTTGTGGTCCCATCTAAAACATCTTCCCAATACATGGGAGTGTCAGCTGGCACAGAGATGTCATAACCAGCTCTAACACAAGCCCCCCCTTCATCTGGCCCTGGGCTCACAGACCTATAGATTTTAAGGCCAGAAGAGACTGACATGATCATCTAGTCTAATCTCCTGTACATCACAGAATCTTACCCACCCACTGCTGTAACAGACCCATATCCTCTAGTTGAGTTACAGAAGTTCTCAAAATGATTTAAAGACTTTATGTTACAGAGAATCCACCATTTACTCTAGCTTACATCGGCAAAAGACCCATGCCCCAGGCTGCAGAGGAAGGCAAAAACCCCCAGGGTCTCTGCCAATCTGACCGTGGGGAAAATTCTTTCCCAACCCCAACATGTTCATCAGCTGGACCCTGAGCATGTTGGCAAGACCGACCAGCCAGACACCTGGGAAAGAATTCTACGTAGTAACTCAGAACCCTCCCCATTTAGTGTCCTGTCTCTGGCCATTGCAGATATTTGCTACTAGCAGTCACAGAAGGGCCACATGCTCATCATAACACCCCCTCCATAAACTTATCAAGCTCAATTTTGAAACGTGGGTTTTTTGGTCCCACTGCTCCCCTTGAAAGGCTGTTTCCGAACTTCACTCCTCTGATTATTAGAATCCTTTGTCTAATTTCAAGCCTAAACTTGTTGATGGCAGTTTGTATCCATTTGTTCTTGTGTCAACATTGGTGCTTAACTTAAATAACTCCTCTCCCTCCCTCATATTTATCCCTCTGATGTATTTATACAGCAGTCATATCTCCCCTCAGCCTTCGTTTGGTTAGGCTAAACAAGCCAACCTCCTTGAGTCTCCTCTCAAAGTATGTTTTCCATTCCTCTGATCATCCTAGTAGCCCTTCTCAGGGTCAGGGAAGGAGCATGCCCGGAGCACAGTGTATTCTAGCTATCCTCTGCTGGTGTAAAATCCTTTGGCAGCTCACATCTACACTGGAGACAGTGCAGCGTTACCCTCAGAATTAATGAGCTGTAACAAGTTCCCTGACGGATCCTATTCTGTGCTTCAGTAAACGGAAACAGCACAGCAGAGAATCTGGGCCAATGTGCACTCAATACAGTCCTTGTGGAAATGTTAAAATCACCTCTATTTAATATCTTCCACAGAATGATGACACACATTAATTTATACTTCCAATGAGCTAGACAGAGTTCAATGGCTTATGTGAATAAAGGTACATATTATCTGAACAGCACTGTAACCTATATTTTCCATATACCATAGTTTAAAGGGCATTAGAAAGTGTTTATAGGTATGTCTACACTGCATCTGGAAGGGAGCCTCCCAGTCCGGGTCCACAAACTCACACTAGCAGAGCTTTGCTAGCATGCTAAAAATAGCTGTGTAGACATGGTTTGATGTTGCAACTCAGGCTGTCATTCAGGCTCTCAAGCCCACCAAGATCCAGCCTGAATAGCAACACCAAAGCAATGTCTACACAGCTAATTTAGCATGCTAAGCCCCGCTATTGCAAGTTTGTGGAGCCACGCTGGGACGCTCCCTCCGAGATGCAGGGTAGACATACCCTAAATGGTTCTAGATTAACAATATCCCTTTACACTTATTTGATGTGTGCTATGTAAACGTCCTTGTATTACAAGGTTGTCACATTGCTGTGTGTGTACTACCAAAGCAAAATAATTATTAAAAATAACCCATGTAAATTACAAAAGTCAGTTATAGCAACCTGTACTGAAATCAGCATTACCTTCTACAGCATCCTTGGGGTCTTCATCTTTATCTTCTGTTCCATCACTGGATTTTAAAAATAAAATATCAAAGAATTAACAGATACCCAATACATTCACGATGGATGGAGCCAATCCTAAGAATCAGTGATGAGTGTTAAAGAGAAAAGGAACATGACCATGAAAAAGCATCTTTGCTTCTTACACCATTTCATGTTGTAGTTGGGTTTGTTAACAAGTTCCCAAGGTTTAAAAAAAACTACTAAAGAAATCCTACCTTAATATGAAAAAAAATTCTAAGGGATTTTAAAAAGGAAAAAAACACGTTGCTACTTTTGAGTAAGCAGGAAAGTTTATTTTAGCTTCATTACAAAAAACAAAATAGTTCACTGCATTCTTTCAGTTTATATTATTCATATTAAAGACCCCACTATAAAATAATTTTAAAAGTTTTCATAAGCTGAAGCAAAAGAAAAAACAAAACAGAAATCCTGTAGGAAGCAAGCTCTCTTGTTTGCATGACAAAGCAAATGAACGACTTATAGACTAGCAAAGCAGAACATGCACAAAAGGTATTTTTCATTTTGCAATTAGACATTTGCATTGTAGCACAGCAGAATTTATCCATTCAGTATGAATTCATTGTCATGATTAAGTGAAAAAAGCATGTTGATAATGTATCAGATTAACACATTAATTGTATCCCTCATCTTCAAAAGTGATGATTTCATGCATTAATTATGAGGAACCTATCTGTTTATGGACTCGACCAACCTGTCTGATGTTGGAAAGGATAAATTCTCCTCATACATATCTCCTTCTAAACCAAGACTGCTCCAGCTACTGCTGTTACCATTACTGCCAGGGGAAGAAGAGAACAGAGCTGAACTAGAAAAGAACAATAGCTCAAACTAGAACCTTTATTTTCCTCAAAGCTGCTTTGTCAAGATATTTGATGTAAGTAGGTTTGCTGGAACAGAGTATAAGCATGACCATCAGGGCTGTTCAGAATAGTAAGCTGCACAATCATGAAATCTGGTGAGCGCTATAAACAGGTGACAAGATTAATTTGTACTCTCACATTTTCCAAGTCACTGTTTACAGTAATTCTGTCCTTGGGCCCAAATCTACAGATCTTTATTTGTGCAAATAGTCTCATTGATTTCAACAGGACTACTCACAGGAGTACAGGTCACAACGTAAGCGTATGCATTAAAATATTAGGCAAGAGCTTGTACAAGTATACACTGTGAAGAAGGCTTCACAATAAAAATATTTCTGTAAATCTCATTCCAAAACCCCAGCAGTGATCTACAACAGGTCTGATTAGCAGGAAAAGTTTAGAATTGAAAAATGATTAATATGCAGAAAATATTTTACTTCATCAGAACTATAAAATTCTTTACAGGTGACTTTTTTTAAATTGCTCTTTATTGTTTAGAACACTTCTAAAACATGACTTCTTATTTTGCTACAAGGTTTTATTTCACTAGTAGTTGGAGATTCATTCCACAAACAGATTGAATTTATTTTTATGTTTCTACACAGGACAGGGCTAAATTGGGTAAAACACCACCCTAGAACAAAGAGGTGAATGCTAATTTAGCTTGAATGCCTGGAACCTTCCAATATATTTTTTAAAAATATTGCAGACCTCTGATTCAGCCAGTTTGGTGCACTTAACTAAGAGCATGCTGTGTTTTAGTATGTCTGTTCACTATTCCAATAAAGAAAAACAAAAGCAGCGATTTCTAGAGTCTCCAAAGAAAGCAATTAAGTTCTAAAATTGCAGCAAACCAACTAAAATGGCACAGCTTTAAAAAAAAATTCTCAAATTCACAGAAGTATTGGACATGCAATTACTACAATAACATGGATAATTACAATACTACAAAAACTAATTATTATACAGGCAGTTGTGAAAATATTTCTCAAGCAACAGTGTGCTATATACTATGTGAACATTTTCATTTTTATATATACAAAAAAAAATGAAGTTTTTAGTTCTGAATTACAAATATAGCATTCCACAGCACAAACATTAAATATAGTTTATTCAGATGACTGCTTTACACATACATATAGCACCTTTCATCTAGATATTCTGCAGTGTAACTAAAAAACAAAACACAAACTAAAAGAGATCAGTAAAAAGTGACTAGGGTCTCAGTCAGACTGTAAAAGAGAAAAAAAGTATGATGCTTGGAATCTAACAGAATTATCTTGTACATAATACTGCTCTGATTATGGAGCAGCTTTATATATTTTCAACAAGCCACACTAATGTTTCAATTACTCAAACTAGATACTCAGCCACGTGGCTAGACTGTGTAGTAGCAAAGTATTTGTTTTCATAAGAACATAAGAATGGCCATACTGGGTCAGACCAAAGGTCCATCCAGCCCAGTATCCTGTCTGCTGACAGTGGCCAATGCCAGGTGCCCCAGAGGGAGTGAACCTAACAGGTAATGATCAAGTGATTTCTCTCCTGCCATCCAGCTCCACCCTCTGACAAACAGAGGCTAGGGACAGCATTCCTTACCCATCCTGACTAATAGCCATTAATGGACTTAACCTCCATGAATTTATCTAGTTTGCTTTTAAACCCTGTTATAGTCCTAACCTTCACAATCTCCTCAGGCAAGGAGTTCCACAGGTTGACTGTGCGCTGTGTGAAGAAGAACTTCCTTTTATTTATTTTAAACCTGCTGCCTACTGATTTCATTTGGTGGCCCCTAGTTCTTATATTATGGGAACAAGTAAATAACTTTTCCTCATTCACTTTTTCCGCACCACTCATGATTTTATATACCTCTATCATATCCCCCCTTAGTCTTCTCTTTTCCAAGCTGAAAAGTCCTAGCCTCTTTAATCTCTCCTCATTTGGAGAGTTCCCGTTCCAAACCCCTAATCATTTTAGTTGCCCTTCTCTGAACCTTTTCTAACACCAGTATATCTTTTTTGAGATGAGGAGACCACATCTGTACGCAGTATTCAAGATGTGAGCTTTCCATGGATTTATATAAGGGCAATAAGATATTCTCCATCTTATTTTCTAACCCTTTTTGAATGATTCCTAACATCCTGTTTGCTTTTTTGACTGCCGCTGCACACTGCGTAGACGTCTTCAGAGAACTATCTACGATGACTCCAAGATCTTTTTCCTGATTAGGAAGTCACAAGAAACCCTGTCTGCCAGTAATGGTATAACCCGCCAATAAGAGAAGTTTCTTCCTAAAAGTATCAATTAGTGGCTGTTTTGCGCTCTGAGGCCTGAAGATTTTCATCCTTTATAAAGCAATGCAATTGTAAATAAATGCCAATAAAAAACTTGTAAAGTGAATTTTGTGCTGTTGCTAGATGCTAGATTAAGATCCCTGGAGAATGAAGTCATCTATCCACAGAACATGCAGTGAACAGAAAGGAATATTATAAAGTTCCCTCACACTGCCCTCACCCATGACTGATAGAGAAACCAGTAGAATAAGTAAAACTTGTTGGTCTGTCACGTAAGTATCTTTTGTATTATGTACATGCAGTAGCGGCGCCAGCTCTTCCGGCGCCGTAGGCGGTGGAAGGTCCCGCCCCCGAAATGCCGCCCCCAACAGTGGCGGCGGAAGGTCCTGCCCCCAAATTTCTACGGGCGGCGGGGGTGCCGGCGCCCCCAAAATAGCAGTGCCCTAGGCGACCGCCTAGGTCGCCTAATGGGTTGCGCTGGCCCTGTGTACATGTATCCACCAGACATTGAACTAAAAGCTACCAACTACCTTTACAAAGGCTATTGCATTAGAATTATCCCAGGTCATGTTCACCACAGTAAATTGGAGATATAAGGCTTTGTAACCAATTACTACTCTTTCAAGGCATCCTGTCTCCTAAAGCAGGATGCCCATTCCTGCGTCTTCAAAGGATCTGCATGAATCCAATCTCTTTTCAATCCAAAAGCTGAACAAACCTCTCTAAATCCCATCAAGATAAGTATATATACTGTCAGGAGATTGTTTAAGAGTCACTACATAGAATGTACTCTTCCCATAGAAAATATTTAATAAGAGGAAAGCAAGACACACTGGACAGGACTGCAACAGCTTGAGGTGCAGATGCTTTACTCTGGGGAATTCATCCTGTGCATCAATACCTAAACCAATAAAAATTATGAGTCTAGCTCTTATAGTTATGAAGATAACTAAATATAGACTTGGCAGGATTCAATGTAAATTGATAGATGTCTGTAAACGTCAACTTCAGCTGAAACACTGGAATTGACTAAAAATATCCATTGGTAACAGTCAGAGTGAGTGCAGCCTCCCCAGTGCACCTGGTGCTGCAGGAACTGAGAGTCATCAGCCCTGCAGCAGCACAGAGAGCCATCTGCAGCTCCGCAGTCATGGCCCTGCTCACCCACTCTCTAGCAAGGAATGTGGCATTGTTGACAGGCAGGAACCGTTCAGCAGCAACCTGAACAGCTCGTCCTCCTCCTTGCAGACCTGGCCAGGGGGTCTCTGCTGTGCCGGGCCAGGACACAGCCTCCTCTGCACCTTGTACCCCAGTGTCTTGGGCCCCTCAACTGTACAGGGAGCCCCCTGCAGCTCTGCTGTCAATGCTGGGCATGCCCAGAAGCTCCGCTACCAGCACTGCCTGAACCCTAACCCCAACACTACCCAGCATAATTTCCCCAACTGTGAATACTAATAGTCAAAATTGGAAAAAAAAAATATTTTAAAACTGATATTACTTATTGAAATTGCAAAAAAAAAATAACTGAGTTCCGCCAAGCCTAACTAAATGTAACCTGTGCGTTTATACTGTCTACTCAGTTCTGCAGACAGCCTGACATCTATCAATTTCTTACACATGGAAGATTACGTCTGAATGTCTACTTCCAATTCAGTTTCAGAACTGAGTGAATGTTCGTATAAGAATTGAAATCTAATCACAAGTCACTAAGCAAAACTTGTGAACCACACTCCTGATTGGATAAAAACTCTTGGCATTGGAAGACAATTTAGAAACGTCAAAAGGAAAATACATGTTAAGTAAGGTAGTAGGGAGATAGCCTCTATTTATGGCTGTGCTTTGCTTTCTGAATGTGCTGGCAAACAGGTCTATTGCTTCTTTAGAAGATCTATGATAAAAGTTATGTACTGGGGTCTTTTTAAATTTGGATTAATATTAGTGATACTGATAACAGTTCACAGTGCTACTGAACCGTACTGTATCAGCGCTATGGATAGAAATCATTTCTACCTACAATGCCAAAGATGGTGTCAGCAAGACTACCACACACAATCTTTGATGATGTGTGACTTACTGGTACAGCAAGTAGCTATAAAAGAAAACAAAGCTGTTTAGCACTAGGTCTGAATGTCCTGAAGTGATGTGGTCTATATATGACCAATACAGAAGTTTTTAACAGGTAGCTTCAATAATGAAACAGAAAAAGGAGTGAACTGCAGTGTCTGTAAAGTAGATCTCCCTAGCCCAGGGGTCGGCAACCTTTCAGAAGTGGTGTGCCGAGTCTTCATTTATTCACTCTAATTTAAGGTTTCGCGTGCCAGTAATACATTTTAACATTTTTAGAAGGTCTCTTTCTATAAGTGTATAATATATAACTAAACTTTTGTTGTATGTAAAGTAAATAAGGTTTTAAAAATGTTTAAGAAGCTTCATTTAAAATTAAATTAAAATGCAGAGTCCCCCAGACTGTTGGCCAGGACCTGGGCAGTGTGAGTGCCACTGAAAATCAGCTTGCGTGCCGCCTTCGGCACGCGTGCCATAGGTTGCCTACCCCTGCCCTAGCCATACACCTGTTAATCCTTTCAGTGGAAGAGTGAAGAATTCAGAGCTCTGAAAGAGAGAGGGCTACAGGATGCTGCTGCCACAAAGGGGCTTTAATTTCAGGGTACTTTGAATAGAGAATGTATGAAAATCAAGTTTAAATAAAAGTGGGCCCAACCAGTTCATCTTACCACTTTGGAGGGAGGGGCGGGAAGAGATGCATATTTAGATAAATAAATTCAGAGTAAAGGAAAGTCACTTACCACTTATATTTATGAGATATTTGGGGATGATGGGACATGACTTAGTTAATTGATGGAGGGCTGTCTGTCTATAAAATGTTTCACAGGGGAGATTAGAAGCAAGACAGAGGAAATTGAATCCAATGAAACCTGTTTAGTAAAACTTTACAAAAAAACTATTGCAGCAAAGACTATTAAGAATGATTAAAGCACTCTGCTGTTCAAAGTAATCTTTCTGTTTCAACACAAAGAAAACAGATATTTGATGATGCAAACCTAATATGTAAATTAGTGCCTCAGGATAAAGTGGAAAAAACAGTTACCTACCTGTTCTTCGAGATGTGTTGCTCATGTTCATACCATTCTAGGTGTGTGCACGCCCACGTGCACAGTCGTCAGAGATTTTTGCCTTAGCGGTATCCGTAGGGTTGGCTGTAACGCCCCCTGGAGTCCCGCGCTCATGAGTCGGTCTATCAGGCGCTGCCGGCCCTATGCCCTCTCAGTTCCTTCTTACCGGCAACTCCGACAGAGGGGCAGGAGGGGGGGTAATGGAATGGACATGAGCAACACATCTCGAAGAACAACAGTTACGAAAAGGTATGTAACCATTGTGACCAAATGTTCTGCTCTTCAAAAATAAACTTTAACCTATTCTACACTATGAAAAACAGTCAATATTAATACTGCCCATCGCCCTCCATGCTAACTGAAAACTGACAGCAGGAAACAATCACCTATAAGCAAACTTTAGGAGCATATGAATTAGATGCTACTAGAAAATAAAATGCTTTAAAATGTTGCTTTTACTCTTTTTTTCCAACTCCCTGAATATCTGTTTCTTTGTATTTTGACTTCACACACTTAAGAGTCCAAATTCTGCTTTTAGTTCCACCCATGCATTCTCAGTGAATTACATGGTGTTGCATAACTATCACTTAGGGCAGACTTTGTTACTGAATTAACACACTGATCCAGCAGCATAATGAAAAGCAAATGCAAGAAAATACTTCAAAAGTTTAAGTGAGAAGTTTCACTTTAGTACATAAAAATGGCGATCATAATATTTTCGTAGTGGAAAGTGTATTAGTTCTAGATCATTTGAACCAATTTCTAAAATAAATTTAACTCTATTCTTCATTATGTTTAAAGCATAAGTTGCAAGGATATATTTCCAGAACATATCTGTACCTACGACAGCAAGGAGCATAACACTGAAGTCATTCTGTATGATTGACAAGTCAATCTCCTCATTCTTTAACCTACTGCTTGCAAAAGTTAGAACGGCAAATCTCAACACAATCTTCAATGATGGGGGGGGAGAGGGGGGGGAATACGATTTTTTAGCCTGTTCTATTTCCTCTTCACTAAGATAAGATTCACAGTCAGCAATGCACCCAGCATGCATGCCCCAACTGAACATAAACAGAGGAATCTTTTCAAAATATTAATTATGAGGAACTAAATCTGTAAGTGAACAAAATTACCAAATCCTCCCTGAAAATTGAATTAACATAAGAACGGCCATACTGGGTCAGACCAAAGGTCCATCTAGCCCAGTATCCTGTCTTCTGACAGTGGTCAATGCCAGGTGCCCCAGAACGAATGAACAGAACAGGTAATCATCAAGTGATCCAACTCGTCACCCATTCCCAGCTTCTGGCAAACAGAGGTTAGGGATACCATCCTTGCCCATCCTGGCTAATAGCCATTGATGGACCTATCCTCCATGAATTTATCTAGTTCTTTTTGGAACTCTGTTATAGTCTTGGCCTTCACAACATCCTCTGGCAAGGAGTTCCACAGGTTGACTGTGCGTTGTATGTAAAGAAATACTTCCTTTTGTTTTAAACCCGCTGCCTATTAATTTCATTTGGGGACCCCAAGTTCTTGTGTTATGAGAAGGAGTAAATAACACTTCCTTATTTACTTTCTCCACACCAGTCATGATTTTATAGACCTCTATCCTAACCCCACCTTAACTGTCTCTTTTCCAAACTGAAAAGTCCCAGTCTTATTAATCTCGCCTCATATGGCAGCCGTTCCATACCCCTAATCATTTTTGTTGCCCTTTTCTGAACCTTTTCCACTTCTAATATATATATATTTTTTGAGATAGGGCGACCACATCTGCACACAGTATTCAAGATATGGGTGTACCATGCATTTATATAGAGGCAATATGATATTTCCTATCTTATTATCTATCCCTTTCTTAATGATTCCCAGCATTCTGTTTGCTTTTTTGACTGCTGCTGCACATCGAGTGAATGTTTTCAGAGAACTATCCAGAGTGACTTCAAGAGCTCTTTCTTGAGTGGTAACAGTTAATTTAGGCCCCATCATTTTATATGTATAGTTGGGATGTTTTCCAATGTGCATTACTTTGCATTTATCAACTTTGAATTTCATCTTCCATTCTGTTGCCCAGTCACCCAGTTTTGAGAGATCCTTTTGTAGCTCTTCGCAGTCTGCTTGGGACATAACTATCTTGAGGAGTTCTGTATCATCTGCAAATTTTGCCACCTCACTGTTTACTCCTTTTTCCAGATCATTTATGAATGTGTTAAATAGGACTGGGTCCAGTACAGACACCTGGGGGACACCACTATTTACCTGTCTCCATTCTGAAAACCGACCATTTATTCCTACCCTTTGTTTCCTATCTTTTAACCAGTTACCAATCCATGAGAGAACCTTCCCTCTTATCCCATGACTGCTTACTTTGGTGAGGGACCTTGTCAAAGGCTTTCTGAAAATCTAAATATACTATATCCACTGGATACCCCTTGTCCACATGCTTGTTGACCCTCTCAAAGAATTCTAGAAGATTGGTGAGGCATGATTTCCCTTTACAAAAACCATGTTGACTCTTCCCCAACAAATTATGTTCATCTATGTGTCTGACAATTTTGTTCTTTACTATAGTTTCAACCAGTTTGCCCAGTACTGAAGTCAGGCTTATCGGCCTATAACTGCCGGGGTCACCTCTGGAGCCCTTTTTAAAAATTGGTGTCACATTAGCTATCCTCCAGTCATCTGGTACAGAAGATGATTTAAATGATAGGTTACAGACTACAGTTAGTAGTCCTGCAATTTCGCATCTGAGTTCCTTCAGAACTCTTGGGTGAATACCATCTGGTCCTGGTGACTTATTACTGTTTAGTTTATCAATTTGTTCCCAAACCTTCTCTAATGACACCTCAATCTGGGAGAGTTCCTCAGATTTGTCACCTAAAAAGAATGGCTCAGGTTTGGGAATCTCCCTCATATCCTCAACCGTGAAGACCAATGCAAAGAATTCATTTAGTTTCTCTGCAATGGCCTTATCGTCCTGGAGTCCTCCTTTAACATCTCGATCGTCCAGTGGCCCCACTGGTTGTTTAGCCGGCTTCCTGCTTCTGATGTACTTAAAAAAATGTTTGCTGTTACTTTTTGAGTCTTTGGCTAGTTGTTCTTCAAATTCTTTTTTGGCCTTTCTAATTATATTTTTACACTTCATTTGCCAGGTTTATGCTTCTTTCTATTTTCCTCACTAGGATTTAACTTCCACTTTTTAAAGGATGCCTCTTTTTGCCTCTCACTGCTTCTTTTACTTTGTTGTTTAGCCATGGTGGCTCTTTTTTAGTTCTCTTACTATGTTTTTTAATTTGGGGTATACATTTAAGTTGAGCCTCTATTATGGTGTCTTTAAAAAGTTTCATTGCACCTTGCAGGGATTTCACTTTTGGTGCTTTTAATTTCTGTTTAACTAACCTCCTCATTTTTGTGTAGTTCCCCTTTCTGAAATTAAATACTACAGTGTTGGGCTGCTGTGGTGTTTTCCCCACCACAGGGATGTTATATTATGATGATTATATTATGGTCACTATTACCAAGCAGTCCAGCCATATTCACCTCTTGGACCTAATCCTGTGCTCCACTTAGGACTAAACCAAGAATCACCTCTCCTCTTGGGGGTTCCAGGACTAGATGCTCCAAGAAGCAGTCATTTAAGGTGTCAAGAAACTTTATCTCTGCACCTATGCACCCAGTCTATATGGGGATAGTTGAAATCCCGCATTATTATTGAGTTATTTATTTTAATAGCCTCTCTAATCTCCCTGAGAATTTCACAGTCACTATCACCATCCAGGTCAGGTGGTTGCTAATATATCCCTACTGCCATATTCTTATTATTCGAGCATGGAATTACTATCCATAGAGATTCTATGGTACAGTTTGGTTCATTTAAGATTTTTACTTCATTTGATTCTATGCTTTCTTTCACATAAGTGCTACTCCCCCACCAGCACGACCTGTTCGGTCCTTCTGATATATTTTGTACCCAGGTATTACTGTGTCCCATTGATTATCCTCATTCCACCAAGTTTCTGTGATTAATTATGAATTTGGTGCTCTAATGTATTATACACGTTGAACTTCTCTAGTCCGGCACCCTCGGGACCTGACCAGTGCCAAACCAGAGAATTTGCCGAACCATGGGAGGTCAATGCAGAGTGCCAGCGGGTCTCCATAGGCATGGGAAGTAGTAAATTATTATCTGTTTTCAGAAGCTCATAACTTTCTGGAAAATATTTCTTTCCAGCTAAAATTTTACATGCATAGGTTAAGCCCCAACCTACAGTTGGAGTTCTAAGGAAAGTTTGGGGGGAGGGGGAAGTTCCCCTGCTTATGAGTTATGAAAGGTGAAAAAAACCTCATACTTTCCCCCAAATTTAAGTAACCTGAGATATAATTTGCTCTTACAACTAAAACAAAACAAAAACAGATAAAACTATAATCTGAAATGTTCATGTTAACTAGTCCTCAATAAGGATGAAGCCCTTACGTTATTTGAAAGAAAAAATAAGTCAATTATATACATGTACAGTGGAAATTTTTGCTAATGTTGGAGCTACTATACTACATTAGCTCTACATTAACATACTAATTAATATCTTTGCAGATAAAATGGATTCTCTACTGAAATCTTAATTCTCCTGTGGAACAAATGAGCTCTGCAGGAGGGAGCCCCTATTCTGAAGAGTTTATAAATCAGTGTAAGGGTCAGTTTTACAACGTTGAAAGCAACAGAGTTTATAAACTCTCCAAGCTCAATCATTTCCATCGAAAGAATTTATAAATTCAATCAACAAATCCAATGGATGTGTAAGCTCTTCAAGCTCTGAATTTTTCTTGTTTTTTTTGTTTGGTTTCTTCTGTTCTGGGCTGGTTATTTATTTATTTATTTTTGGTAAAAACAGGCAAATTAAAATACAAAATCTTAATGATTAAGAACTTAAGCATTAAAAATTAAGAAAATAAAAGTTACTATATTCATGTTATCCATGCCATGTTACATATACATTGCATTTAGCAGTCCTGTGTTGCTTTTAAAATTAGTATATTAATATACTGTCATTATATACAGTATTCAGATTTTACTCATGATGTGTCACCATTACTATAAAAACTAACTTGATTTCTTGCCATGAGAGTTTAAAATTCATACCCTAACTATTAATATACAATTTGTATAGGTATGAATGTGAATTCACACTAGAAAAATCCCCTTCTGAAGGGCAACACTGATTTAAACATAATAATGCTGAAGTCAATTTTAGTGAAAAAGCATCTCTGTTCAATGGAAAATAAACCTTTCTGATGAGAGAGAAAGCTAAACCAGAACAACATACATTGAGGTGATTGTGTAAGCAGATAAACGTGTTTACAGTTACCTGTCACTGAGGTGAAGGAAACTGCTGCTCTCATCGGGATGTTCATCTTCAAAGCTTAGATTGGACCAGCTGCCAGTGCTATCATCACCAATACTGAGACTCATCTGCTGGCTAACTACAGATTCAGCTGAGTGAAATCCTTCTCTTCCCATAGAACTAAACAAAAATTAAGATGACAGCATTACTAGGTGTATTTCACATGGTTCTGCAAAAATTCACTTAGCCTAATTAGCAAAGCAGGGGACATTTGTCAACTGACTCAACTATTCCCTTTTGGATTTACAATTCTCAGAGACTATATATTACACTTTTGTAAGGAGATTCAAATCTGGGAGTACCACTTAGGACCATCTTTCACTGGGGAAGTTGGGCAGTAGCATGGACACAAACCCTAATTTGAAAAACTAGTTTGTAGCATTCCAGCATTGGCATAGCCCTAGTGCCTGGGCAGTTCAGTCTTGTAGACTTCACATTTACTACAGCGACTACACCTACACAGGGAGGACCTGGCATCTTTGGACTTGTCAGTGTCGCTCTGACCAATTCAGCTCCATCAAGGCTAACACAGTCACTGACATTTTAAGCACCCTGTCATACAGAACTGCACAAGGGTAGACAACCTGATGCTTAAAATGCTGGTGGCCCCCTACAGCCCTCTCTGTATTAGAAAAAATGTCCTAGTGTAGACATAGGGTTAGTCTCCCTGTTTCAGAAAAAATAGGCATGTCCATTTATTTATAAGACTTTTCCCCTCTGCACAAAAAGCCTGAAAAATCTAGACTTTCAATACCCTAGAACCAAATCAAGTGAGCAGGCTTAATTTGCATTAAAGGTATTTCTAAAACCCTTCATCAGGCCCATTCTAATAACACAAAAGAAAACTGAGGTCATTTTGCAAAGTGGCTCAGTCTGAAAATTTGCCTGGCAAGTGCATATAAACTACTCTTAGGGACATATTGTGGCTGCCCACGTGCAGCTGTGCTATGGCTAGGCCAGGGGTTGGCAACCTTTGGCACGCGGCTCGCCAGGGTAAGCACCCTGGCAGGCCGGGCTGGTTTGTTTACCTGCCCATCTGCAGGTTCGGCCAATAGCGGCTCCCACTGGCCGCAGTTCGCCGCTCCAGGCCAATGAGGGCGGTGGGAAGCAGCGGCCAGCACATCCCTCGGCCCGTGCCGCTTCCTGCAGCCCCCATTGGCCTGGGACGGCGAACCGCGGCCAGTGGGAACTGCGATCGGCCGAACCTGCGGACGCGGAAGGTAAACACACCGGCCCGCCAGGGTGCTTACCCTGGCAGGCCACGTGCCAAAGGTTGCCGACCCCTGGGCTAGAGTGTACAGAAAGTCCTATTTGCTCACCACCCCTTCAAAGGAAACAGTCGTAATACGGCTGCTGTGTTCACAAAGTACAAAGATGACCATGATTGTGCTACAGGCAACACTTCACATTTTAAATGAGGTATGTGGTTCTGAGGTGTGGCAAGAGTCCTTTTCCACAACATTAGCTAATACCATTAAGGTGAGTGCTATGAGGGGAAGGAGGGAAAAGGGAGAGACAGACAGACACACTTTTTATACCATGTAGTAAGTACAAATGATGAATATGCGCCTCACAGCAACCTTTGAAGTCTGTATATCTTATAGAGCCACAATGTCTCCCTCTGACATTACTGGACTGGTGCATAGCTGCTTCCCCAATCCATCATTCCCTTGGGCTCTCAGCGCCATAATTAAACTTGAAACTTTACATGAAGTTTTGATTAAAAAGCTGCATTTCTGAACCTCTTGCTGAAAAATGACATTTCTGACATCAACAGTATAAGAACTCAACAGCACTTTATTTATAAGGTATATTCTCATTTAATAGCACATGTACTCTGAATAAGGATTCCAAATAACATAAGTACAAGGGCCAAGTAATATGAATTCTCAGTCTTCTATCTTTATATGCTACAGGGAACTTTTAGTGGAAGGTCTATACTAGAAGGCAATCAAAAAAGGAGAGGAAAAGTTCCTTGAGTTTTGGTAGCAGTTCTGTGAGAGAATGAAAGATCTATCTTTTAGAATATAAGCTCTTCAGGGCAGAGACCATAATTTATTATGTGTTTATACACATCATAATTTTGCATTGAAAAACTGGGAGTAGCCTGGTTGGAGCTATTAGGCACCACCACAGTAAGTTAACATATCCAGGTATTTACATTATACATCACCAGACCATCTCAGAGTCAAGCAAATAAAACATAGTTTATTGCCAAGCAGATTTCACTCCAAGGTCATGATGAGAGAAATACATTGTTATTAATTATTACTCAGTGAAAAACTACGCTGAAGAGATAGGTCTTGCACTTTGGACATGAAAATGGTGTTATTTGAAGTCACTCTGATCTTTGTAAAATCTATTTTCATTAAGAACTAGATGTTAATGTACCTTCTCATTTACTAATTCAACCACATTCTGTGCCATCTTCTATCAAGATATTTAAAGACATTCATTTCTTTCAATATAACTAAAAAATATGACATAGTTTAAGGACTTGTAATACATCAGTCCTTATCAACAATGTAGCAAGAGCCTGCAAACCAGTTTCTAGTCTGCTTTAATAATCCTTTATCAACTAAAATCATATATAAAAATAAAATCATTATTTAATATTTATTTCATATTTCTATTTTCAAATATACACAATTTTTTTCTTCCAGAAATTAAGACAGTGCTAAAGTGCAATTACAATCAAAAGAGACTATGTAAACACCTACTTAATGTAAAACGTTTGCTCTTGGTGTACATTGCAAGTCACAGATTCTGTAAGTCAGTACTTTAGAGCTAATGCAGCTATAGACAGAATTGGATTATACTGTGGCTCACAGATCAACTGAATTGTCAACTAAATTCCAGTAATTTATATCACTGATAAAACAATCTGATCAGGATGTTAGAGAAAAATCACGGAATCCCATTTACCAGAGTCACCCATCAGAGCAGAAGTACATTCTAAAGTAGGCTAGAAATCAGTTTGCACTGACATTGAGCTCCTGTAACTGACAAGATCATTATTAAAAAATTCCGAACAGCCTGGAGGCCACCAGCAGGAGGTTCCAAAATAAACGTTATAATTTAAAATTATATTTTCAGAATGTAATTGTGGCAAAAAGTGCTTCTGACCATATAAATTTTCAGATTAATAAATTAAGCAAAGTGGGTGCCATTTTCTGGTAACAATAGCAAGAGAATAAGAGGGAGAGAATGTAATGTTACCTTATGTTAACAGCCTGACCAATATTAGTCATAGCTGAAGTCATTATTTCTGTAGTAAGGCTTTCAGCAAAGCTGACTCCACCATGTCCAATACCACTATCAGCTGTCAGACTTGTGTTACTCAGCTCTCTCTCTGCTTTCTCAATAGCTGCACCAACCACCTTCTCAGACAATACTGTCTTCTGTTCCATGTCAATGTGAATTTTGGGAATATCAAGGTGAAAAATTCTTGATTTTTGACAGACACCACCCAACCCTGAATTGGGGATCTGCCTGATTTTAGGGAGGGGTTCTTGTCCAGGCAGGTGTGGAGATGAACTTCCAGTACAATACTGATATTCCTTCATACTACAGTATCTGCAGGCTGTTCCAGAAAATGGAGACAACTTTTCTGCGTAAGTGAATCTATCCCCATTTTTCCTGTTTTCAGCAGCTTCGAGAACAGCAGACTCCAAACTCATTTCTAAGGTGTCATCCACTACTTTTCTAGCATACTCTTCTATAGCTTGAATGATGCCTTCTCGATAGCCATATTCATTTAAACTGCCTGTGCTATGATACAGTTTATGTTTCTGTGAGAAAGGAAGAACGGTTTTAGAAAGTGTTGTTTTAAGGCGGTCCCCTGTGGCTTCATCAAATTTAGATTTTCTATACAGACAGGAATCTGTTAAAGATTTTGGCAAGCAAACTGCTGACATTTTCAGTTTTCTTCTGACATCACATGTTATACGATGAGCAAGGGATTCAGAAAAATGTAATAACTCTGTACCTTCAGTTCTGTGTACATTGTTTATTTCACAGGCTTGGCCTCCACACCTATGAACACCACTTTTCATTTGCCATTTTGTATCCATATCTTTGTTCAATATTTTGAACAGCTCAAGCCTACCATTTACCTGTGTGTTCTGTACAGGAAATATTCTTCTGTTGTATGTCAGTTTGATTTTCCTGGCAGCTTGTTGTAGGCCTGATTTTATAGATCTATAAGCAAGTCTACTAGCATACTGATCCATTATTAACTCACTGTTGCCACCTTCCCTTTTCAGAACTCGAATGATGTGATCTGCATATTCATCGGTCACGCTCTCACAGCTTGGATACCTGTAAGTCAGACCAGTTGTTCCTAAACTCTGAGGTAAAGAAAGTACGGATGAATCTACCTCTCTGGACCACTGGTTTACTACCGGACACCACCTCTCTTTTGACCTACAGTCTCTATCATCTTTTCTGAGAGAAAGACAATCTACATGACAGTTAACCCGCTTCAACCTCAGCAGCTTGCAATGCCTTGATTTTATCATCTTCTTAGCCTCATTGATAACCTTTCCAGCCATATCACCTGCATAATTCCACAACGAATGTAAAGTTTCTTCTGGGATATTTATAAAGGCAGTATACCCACATATTTTGTTTTGTGCATTTAATTGGCAGTGTCTGTCAGCTTCTCTTTTAATTGTTTTATCATCTAAATGGGAAGCAGCCATTTCAGTTGCCATAGAAATGATATGACCAGCTAAATGATCAGCATACTGTACTGTTTTCTCTGAATGTTCAGTTTTCTCCACAAGCATTTCAGAGTGTTCTTCGTCTTCACTGCTTTCAACTTCTTCAGAAAGTGATCGCATGAGTTTCAGCATAAACTCTTCCTTTTCCAAGGAGTCATGTTCAGTTGCAGACAAGGCAGCAGCAGATGAGTTATAAGGTGTAGAAGGTGGTGTCGCAGGTGCAAACTCCTTTGCTAATTCTCCCTTGAGTTTCTTGGTTAGCTTCCTTAGGTTCCATTCAGAACTAGTCTGAGATGGTACTAAAGGAGTTGGTGGTGGTGTATCAGGTACTGCACAGACATTTCCATCTCTGATGCTTGATTTATCTTCCATCTGCAAAGAATCTTCACAGCCAAACATCACCAAAGAAAGGTTACTTGCATGTAGAAAACAGCTCTCCTGCCCAAAAGCTGAAGGAGCTAGCGTTGTTTTTTGCATATCATGTTTTTTCAATAGTTTACTTTGGGATTTTATTGAACAGCTTCCTGAATCAGTAAACTCTTCTACATTACACCTAGCGAGAGTCACAGTAGGACAAGGAGGTGGAGTGCTTGAAGAAAACCTACATACTTCATTTCCTTTACGTTCCTGAACACAATCTTTAGGTACTGAAAGTAAACACTGAGCAGAGTCAACTGATGTAACAAGAAAATTAGGTGAGTTATTCAGAGGCAGCTGTTGCGGTTCCACAATTATAGGAACAAATTTGTGTTTCTCAGATTCTTGTTTCTTTACTGCACTACGCAGTTCTTTTTTACAGTTATCTGTGTTCATCTGTAAGCCTCCATTACATTCTACAGTCTCATTTGTGTGGGAGAATATAGATTTAGTTTCATCTACAGACTGTTTTACAATATACTTGGACAAATGATCAGCAAAAGTATTCTTAGGGATATCTCCACCAACACACTGCCAACGAGGTGTTTTTCTAGTTACAAAATCTGTATATTCCTCCACTGTTTTGGTAACCCCAGATGAGGTTATTGCTTCATACGCCTCATTTACTATCATATCTACCATTGTTCCAGATAAACTGTTGATGCTTGTTGGCCCAGTTGTTAAATCTGAAATATTATTCTCTCCAGGATTGTTGTTTGGTTGTTTGAAATCATTCTGGTTAAAAAAACATTGCGCACTACTTTCAGTACTTTCACTGTGATCTGCAGTCAGGTAAATATTTCTAAGAGAAGCCACTTCCTCTTCTCTCTTTTTTGTTGTAAAATATGGCTGAGTAGCATCTTTGTACATTTTCAGACTGCCATCTGCTGTCGGACAAGTCCATACTTTTGCCTTATAATCATCAGATGAGGTCTGATGTTGACAAAGTGCTGTTCCAGCTAAGGGCACTGGTATTGAACTTACAACACCAGAAGTACAAAACAAGGCTTGTTGTACAGTATATTCTTTTCCAGTTTCTTGTATTGGATTCAATGCTAAAAGTGCATTATCATGAAAATTAGGAAAAGCAGTGGTAGTCTGTGTTGACTGCAATGTACTTTCTGCACTTACATATTTTATATTGTCCATGGAAACACTAATTGCTGCTTGCGTTGTGAAGGTAACATCAACCTGGGATAATTCAATGAAAGCTTCCTGAATTACAGATTCAGACAAATCTTTGGCATATGATCTCACTACTTTGTCTTCATAATGAAAGGGCCAATCCCGTGCAGTCGTTGGTGTTGATGGATGTGAAAACTGGCAGACTTCCATGATTCCCTCAAAAATAAGTTCCTCAGTGAGGTCTGCTGCAAATCTTGCAACTGTGTTAGTAAATATTTGTTTCTTTACGTATCGCATTTCTTTTAAAGCACTTGTTATAGCTTCACTGACCAAAAAGTTTGCTAGCCCATTAATGGCACGTTCCTTCAGTGACAAGGCTCGTCGCCTTCCTATCTCATAAAAAGCCATTTGAAAGACTGAAGAAGTCAATCTAGCAGCCAAGTGACACAGTGCATTGGTGCATGAAGAAACTCCTTTTTGTAAGTCTTTAAATGCACTACCAAAACTTTTTTCAACCAGTTCTGTTGCAAATTTTTGTATGCTGTCTTTAATCATTAGTGATTTGTGTTTAGATTTAACTTTCTTATCTGGCTCCTTGTCAGAAGTTTTCCTCTGAAGTTCTGCATTTTGACCTTTTTCCTCTTTTGTGACAATCCTATTATGGCTGGAAATGTTTTCAGCATGTTTCTGTAGTGATGTAGACTGAGAATGAAAAACAGAACCCAGTATTTCAAATGAAACATTGTTTGCATAATCTGAATATTCACTATAAAGTGTATCATGATTTTGATTAAGCCCATCTCCATTGATATCCATCCGACAAAGACATTCAGTTGAAGCACAGCTCCCTAGTGGGCTGAAAGCTGATGATCTTATAGGGCTGAACAAACCTCCGTTGTCTTCTCCTGTTTTCACTGGCCGAGGGGAGTCTGGAACATCAAAGAGGCTACTATAGGGCGATTCTGGTTTACGAGGAGTTGGCTTCCTTACATTGGCTGGAAGAGTGGGACGATCAAACTTGAATTTTTGAGGATTCATAGTAGTAGTTTTAGAATACAATTGTTCAAGGGCAATCTTTCTCTTCTGGGGTGGATTACCAAGGATGGGATCCCTTATAAATTTACAAGTACTTTCCAGAGTCTGTTCCAGTTCATCAAACTGATCAAAACTATCAAAAAATTCACTTACTTCTGAGTCTGAGTCCTCTATACCATCTTTCACTACTGGAATTTTTGGTAGCTGAAGTTTTGCCTTCAAGCTTTTTTGATACCCTTCTTCATCTAAGAAGATAACAGGGCTAGGGCTGGAGCAATCTGACTCAGATGATTCAGCAGGAGAGGAAGAAAACAATGTTTTATGCAAAACATTAACACGTTGATCAGAGGAATTACATGGCTTGTAAAAACTCCTCTGTATCCAAGGATCAGAAATAGAGGTTGTGACTGAATTCTTTACAGATGAGGACAGTTCTTTAAGTCCCAAGATATTTATCAGAGAAGCAGAAGATTTGACAGATGATTTTCGATGCCCAGAGCTCACAATGATCTTTGAGTCAATAGCTTCTAAACAATGAGCAGGGATGGTCTGTGAAGCAGCATCCCGGTGATTCTGAGTAGTATAGGTTGTGCCTAAAAAGAAAAAGGAAATACTTTAAAAACAAAAGAGACTAAAATAACAAATTGCGTAACTGATTTTGACAGCAATATCTAGATTTGTAATTATTACAATAGGTTAGAGGGTCTTTTAAGACTAGAGAAAATTTTAAAGAATAAAGTATTCCATAAGCACTTTATTTTGTCAATGATAGTTCCCCTACTACTGCAGGTCTTCTTCTTAGCATATGCGCAATGTGCCTCAGGTGGCGCATGGCCAGGATTCTTCATGGAATTTGGTCCACTGGTTGGATCATTAGCTTCCCCAGCCCGGGCTGGGTACTGATGCGGAGAGTGAAGTGAATAGGACTAAGAGCTCTCGCCTTCATATCACAGATTCTACTTTTTCTGGATCTGACACGGAGTCAAAATCTTTGCTTTATGTCACATGCATGCTGCTGTGGAAAGAATGGTGAAATCTCAAATTATTCGTTTTTGTTTTGTTTTTTTAAAAGGGGTCTTGTATGATGGTAATTAGCAAAAAATAATTCAATATGGGTTTCATGTAGTTTACTACAGCATGAAAATCCCTCTTTAGCCTAAATTGCAACAAATGAGCTCTGCAATCTATTTCAACAGGGCATGAAAACTAACCAGCATTTTGTATCTTTGAAGGTTCATCCTCATCAAAATGCTCAAAAGCAGTGACAAAATCATCCTCAATTGAAGACACCGACTGATTAGTGTCATCATCCTCTGCATGGGACATCTCTGTTTCATGTTTCTGTAATGAGTATACTTCCATTGTATATCTTACACCAGTAGCATATTTGCTCAGTAAGGTAAATACAGAATCAACTTTGATCCTTGGGAACGAAGGAGACAATCTCATCACACAAAGGACTCCAGAAAGGTGATTCTTGATAAAGAAAAACAAGAAAACAAAAGAGTGTTCTCAATAACATACTTTCATTTATAATGTAAACTTGGAATCATTTAAAATGGCAAGAACAACAAGAGCACAGGTCAAGGACATAAACTGTAGTGAAATTGTCACTAAAGACATTTGTTAATACTACTGTAATTTAAAAGGTATAACAATAATTTAAGTCTTCAATGCATATTACAAACAAAACTCCATTTTACAGATGAGGAGAGTGAGGTAAAGAGGTTAAGTGATTTATCCAACATCTCTAGAGCCAAGTTTTGAGACGGTTTAGAGGCCACTCTTATCCTCTAAGTACATTCTGAATATAGGAGTTCTTTAGAATGAATAAATCACTACACTAAACAAAAACAAACAAACAAACAAAAAACAGAACAAACAGGAAAAAAAACAAAGAAAACCCTGTTGGTTTGTTCTAAGTAGTTTTACTCCTGCAAGTAATACACTTACTTCATTATACATTATTAGTCAAAACAGTTTTAACAAGTTCTAGCTATCTTCACTGACATTTGGAGAGGAAATGGGAAGTATCAAGTGTTGGGAGCACCTAACCTATCCTGTAACTTCTCTCCCGTTTGACAGAAGAATAGCACTATATCTGAGAAGAGTTGAGAAGACTAAGGGCATGTCTACACCACAAAATTTAGTCGGCATAAGTCGACATACAGCCACCACAGTAATGAATTTGATTTTTAATGTCCACCCTATGCTCCTTCTGTCGGTGGTATGCATCCTCACTAGGAGGACACTGCCGTTGACCTAACTACATCGACTTAAGTGCTACACCTCTCAGAGGTGGAGTTATTAAGTCAGCATAGTGGGTGACTTACATTGGCGGGAGCAACATTTTAGTGCAGACGCTTACAGAGTTAGGCTGTTGAGATGCCTTACATTGACCTAACTCTGTAGAGTAGACCAGGCCCCACTCAACCAGTTTCATCTTCCTTCCAAATGGCAGTACAAAGGGACTATGGTGCACATACCCGAGCAGAGGTATGTGGACTACTGGATGAGCACACAGGCATTTTGCAGAGGGCAGCTGAGCATGCAGTTTAGCTGCTTTCACTGCATGCTCACTGTCAGGCAAGTCTGCTGATGCTCAGCCATGTTCAACACAGCAAACTGTGGTTCACTTTGGGGATGTCTCCAATTTTTTTTCCCCTTGGCCATCGAAGACTCAGACTTTTGAATGGTGAAGAGCAGTGTTTCCCAAACTTGGGACGCCGCTTGTGTAGGGAAAGCCCCTGCCGCATCCGGCCGATCACGGCTCCCACTGGCCGAGGTTCGCTGCTCCAGGCCAATGGGAGCTGCTGGAAGCAGCGCGGGCCGCCAGGGGCTTTCCCTACACAAGCGGCGTACCAAGTTTGGGAAACACTGGTGAAGAGGAAGGAAGAAAGGGCCCCACAGGGACTTGTTCCTAGCACATTTTCCTGCACAATTTGCTGTTGCCTAGTTCAGTGCTTATGGCTTCCACAGCAGAGTATCTTCCTAGAACTAGGAAGGAGAGAGGAAAGTACCTATGATAAAGTACCTTGCATTTCTTAATATTTCATAAATTGCAGCAGGAATGTCTTTAGTCAGTATAATATTTATACCACTATTAAAAATATTTAAAATACCATCAGACAAGGTGGGTAAACTCTATGTAAGCTCGAAGGTGTGTGTCTTTCACCAACAGAAGTTGGTCCAACAAAAGATATATTACTTCACTCACCTTGTGTCTCTAATATCCTGAAACTAACATAGCTACAACACTAAAAATACCATAGCACTTATATAACACATATAGCTTCACGCATTAATAAAGTAGCAATACATGGCCAGGTTATTGCCAGGATTACTTTGTAACACACATTTGAAAGATGAAGAAACTGCAAAACACATTAATATTCCGTGTACCTTATAAAAAGGATTAGGAATTTTACCTGATGTTTAGAGACATCGCTGGTTTCCATGGGTTTATTTATATCCTTCAGAAAAATAACTTCATTTTCATTTAGACTACAGAAATGGAGTGATTTCAGAACATCTGGGAGCTCTACAGAAACAGCAGCCAATTCCTAATTCAAACACAAATTCACACACTAAGCATAAAACGAATATGTTAATGGTAAGGAAACTTTTTGATCTGGAGCACTAGAAAGTTAAATAAATATCGCCAGCCTCTAAGTCTGTCAAAATCACCACTCTCTTTCCCTTCAGTTTTCCAATTATATTCCCACACCAAATTGGAATCCTGCTTAAAGGGCTAGTTTACAACAGTGTTCTAATTCAAATCTCAAGATACCTCTACCAGAAGAAATATAATATCACTGCCTCTCAAGACTCAGGGAAACTTTTAAAAGCACCAAGGAGAGACTTGGGAGTAGTAAAGAGCAACAGAACATCACAGCAGGTATGTAAACACACAGAGGGAACATTTACATGTAACTGTTTCCATCTGGTAATCTCCACATGCTGTAGGTTCACCATTATCGGGTTTGTATCTGAGCAGAATATTTAAAAAAAATAATCAGTTCAGGCTTATGTTTAACTAGGATCTTGGTCAACATGGAATTATGTTTACCTAAAATAAATATGCCGAAAAAAATGAGTGTTTAATATTATATTACTTACTTTTTATACGGCATTAACATTGAGAAATTTTTAAAATTATGCTTAATCCAATATAAATTATTGAACACAGTGGACCCAGCTTTCTCTTAGTAAATAGAATTATTTGTGCAACCTCAAGTAGAGAGCCCAAGGTTTGGACCTGTGTGATTAGAAGAATATCTGTAAAGTGATTATTTTTACAGCACCCTTAGTGTTGCACTGAATGCAAGTCTGAGCACAATTTAACTCACAGTATTTATCCTTTTGCTTTTACCTACCAATGGACCGTTAACTATGAAAGCCTCTATATTTAATGACTAACACCTTCCACCATACACCTTGTGCTTTATATTAGCTGTGGAGAGGATAAGTCATTTTGGGGTTCATGACCTAATCAGCAGCCTCTTTGGTGTGGTTTTCTAAGACATCTATTATTTTCCATTACAAGAACACACACACATACACACACAGTAAAATGTCTAAAAGGTACAAGTTTTATATCTCCTGATTTTCTTTTACACTTTATTGCACATGTTTAAATGCAAATACTGACACCCTGAAACCAAAATAATTTAAAAATTAACCACAATGTACTAATAAAATCAACAGCTCAGTGATACTTCTAATATTTATTTCACCCCAGTCTACTTCAAATTACAAGTAAATCATATTTCTCACTTATTTGTAAAACTGCACAGTAATCAAAAGTTCTACTTTGATATGACCTAAAACATGCTGGGAAGGAGGAAAGCGTGAATTGCAAAGTAGTTTAATATATGACCTATAACATCTGGAGAACTAGTAGTTTAAGAACAAAGTAGTTTAAGGGCTTGTCAACACAGAACGTGCACGTATTTAATGAAAGGTAAGTAGTTAAACAGATTTAGTTGAACTAGTACAATTTTGTGCCTGGAGTTTCTTACATTGTTTTAAACTTGTCTGATATCATTTTAGCTTGTACCTATAGTTTACAAGAGTGTTCACATACAAAGTAGCACTGATTTATCCTCACTTCTAAAGTTAAACCAGGCCTGAGACTAAACACACACGAGGGTTAAATCCCTAATATTCTTTATAGTTGCATGAAATAGTCATCATACTTTTGTTACACTCTTGTTTTAGAAACAAGAACTGCTTATCTAACTCTCCTAAGACTATTTCAAAAAGCACAGATCCCAAGGCTGGCACTCAAGTTAACAAAAAAAATAATTAAAAAATGGAGGTTTAAGATTTTCCAGGGTTCTATATTCCAAATGAATACAAAACACTGGAGGTCATACGAAAATAAAAAAAGTAAAACTGTTAATTACAATGTTTAAAACAGACCATTTATTTTAAAAAGCATGTTCCACGGCATATTCTTGAAGTAAAATAAGTATTAGGGCTCCCACACCAAAAACATGAAATATCTCGGTTATAACTCAAGTGCTGGAGACAAAGTAATTATCTTGTATATACACATTACCTGCATATGAGCAGCATCTGTCTCTCCAGCAAAACCTAGAAATGTGATCTGTAAAACAAGCATACAAACAATTTGAAATACAAGATCCAGAAAGAGTCTCCTGGTTTTCTAATTATAGAGAAAGCTGCTTAGAACTGAAAAGTGTAATGACTCTATTTAAAGTAAAGCTTCATACTGTTATCATCAAGATCCATTATGCCAGGAGAAATGGCCTTGCTAGGAGAATATAAATTGGTTCTGTTTTGCTCCAATAATTTAGGAGGAAAACCTATCTAACAGTTTGTTTTGAATCATAAGATTAGAAAGAAAAAAAAAAGTCTCATCTAATGCTTTGTTCCAAGAGCTAAATAAAAATACTGTTTCAGGAAGGCTCTTGGTCAATCTCAATGGTCACTGATTCCCAAAGGAAAGAAACTCAGGTGCCTGAAAACCAGTCACATTTGCAGGGTGTAAGCAATTGGTATCCAACATGTCCCAGTCTAGGAGTGGAAAAATCATGAGATTCCATCCCAAGATAGGTAAAAGTCAGAGAGTATGCACTCAGAGACCAGAAAGGGGATAGCTAGCCTGTAACCATGCCACAATCTCAATCTTAATTCCATTTTAACATAGGTTTATTTTTTTGTTTGGGAATGCACTATACAGATTTCAATACAAGTGATGCTAAAATATTTACTAAAATAAGAGTCACACCGCAGTTTAATATTAAGGTCAAAGCTGTGATCTATTCTGCAAAAATCCAAGATCTGCAGAATTTGATGTTATTTACCTTGGTAACCAATACTCAGACTTCAAATATATTACCACCATCTCAGATATACTTTAATTACACAAAAACTAAATTTAAAAAGATTATTAAGGTTGTAAAGTCATGTAAACAAAAAAGTTAAGAAATGCCAAAATTACAGTTGCCTATACAACCTTAATTTTGCCTCCTGGTGCATATTCAGTAGGATATCTTTAATTACACGATCACATACTATTTTAGCCACAGGACCAGGCCTCATTTAGTGCACAGGACAGTGCTCATTTAATTAGCAGCTATTTAATATTTTGTTTTAGTCTCATTGTTCTATATTTATCACATATTATTATTACAAACCCTGCTCTGAAGGCAGAATTATTCATTTTCTCATGGGTTCTTCTCTGATGTTCATCACTATAGTATCTTAGTGCTTCACAAACACTAATGAATTTAAGACACCCACACACACAGTAAGATGAGGGAATATAACTATCCCCATTTTACAGCTGGAAAAGGAGTCTCCAGGGTAGCATTCAACTGCCTTAGCCTGGAGACCATTCTTTCTCTTCCTGCACTCCCCTGCCTCATTCACTGCATGCCTTCCAGCTTCTGGAACATATGAGACAGGAGTCCTATGGACAATAGCCTCCTTCACTATACAATCTTGATTCATCCCCAGAACAGGTCCATCTTGTGCACTGAATGAGGCAAGCAAGGGTCCTGTGGAAAAAACAGTATGTATTTTAAAGATGGCACTGTAACACATAAGCACAAAGCAGCTGAATTAAGGTTGCACACGCAAACTTAACTCTGGCATTTCTAAGTTTGGATTGCTTGATTTTGCAATCTAATATTCCCATAAAGGTATATTCTCATAGGGTTGGGGGGGGAGGGAGGGGGTTTATATAATTTCCTAGCTTTTTAAAAAGGCTAACTAAAAAAGCCCCCAGGAATTTCCATCATGTGGCATTCATATTGGGTCCCACATAGGTCATCAGCAGAGCTGGAAAATTTAGATCCACCACACAAACCTCTATTACTTGAGCTAACTGAGTAACTGATATCGGTAGTAGGTTGTCATCCTCTGTGGACCAGCATTAGAGATGAGTCACACTTTGCCAGTGGGCTTCTCAGCTATTTAATGACAGCAGAACAATAGTGACACTCAGGAATTTGGGGTGCTATTCCAAGCTCTGGAGGGAGTGTGCTTTAGGGGGCCCAGATTATTTTGCCCATCTCCCACAAGCTTATCCCCTTCTGCCTCATTCCCATCAACCTGTCCCAGACCCAGTCCTGTCTCTTCCCAACTTCAGACTCCTTGTCCCAGTCTCCACCCCTCAGGCTTATCACCCCAGTCCCAATCTCCTTGCCTAGCCAGTCCCTCCAGGCTCACTGTTCAAGCCCCAATCTCCCCCACTCCCAGTCCCTCCCACTCCCCACGCCTAGTCCTAATATCCTTGCTTAGAAAGTCCCAGTTCTGCTCTCTCCCACCACAACTCCCGTTACCCAGTCTCCTCGCTCAGTCTGTTTACCCCTCTTGGCTACTCATACTATCTGTCCTATCTATCCTCCATGCTAGCTCACAGTCCTACACTCCCTCTCCAATCTCTTAGAATCATAAAATTGTAAGCTGGAAGGGACCTCAAGAGGTCATCCAGTCCAATCCCCTGTGCTCAAGGCAGGACTAAGTATTATCTAGACCAGGGGTCGGCAAGCTTTCAGAAGTGGTGTGCCAAGTCTTCATTTATTCACTCTAATTTAAGTTTTTGCGTGCCAGTAATACATTTTAACGTTTTTAGAAGGTCTCTTTCTATGTCTATAATATATAGCTAAACTATTGTTGTATGTAAAGTAAATAAGGTTTTTAAAATGTTTAAGAAGCTTCATTTAAAATTAAATTAAAATGCAGAGCCCCCTGGACCGGTGGCCAGGACCCGGGCAGTGAGAGTTTCACTGAAAATCATCTCGCATGCCGCCTTCGGAGGTTAACAAGAACAAATTTTCTCCCTCCTCCTTGTAACAATCTCTTATGTACTTGAAAACTTATGTCCCCCACTCAGTCTTCTCCAGACTAAACAAATCCAATTTTTTCAATCTTCCCTCAGAGGTCATGTTTTCTAGACCTTTAACAATTTTTGTTGCTCTTCTCTGGACTTTCTCCAATTTGCCCACATGCAGTGTTTATAATATGCAAATTTAATCTAGGAAAATATTTAAGTATTTACATAATAAACAAACAACCTGGATGCTGAAAGACAAGCTATTATTTTTCTGTTACATATCACTAGTAATAAAGATGCTGAAATTGGACCTTGGTTAATAATTATGTTGATAAGCAAGTCAAAGAGAATTCAGCTCACTTTCTAATAATTTCACTGGTTCTGCAGTGGTAATAAGAGTTAAAGCTAATAAAAGGCTGTCAGTAAGGTAAGTAGACAGAATATATACAAAAAGCAGATCTGTTAATTGAGGTGCTATTTTCATAAAACATTGAAGTTGATAATGCCTCTTCAATTCAGCCAATATGCACAGATTTGTACTGCAATTGTTCTATCTCCTTTACTCGCCATATGATACTATATTTGAAGAAATATATTTATAAAATTCAAATAGTTTTGAATGAATGCAGTTTGAAAGGTTCAAAAGATACTAAAAAAAAGAATCCAACACAAGTTGTTTTTTAATCAAACTTGTTCAGTATACCTTATGTTGAAATGCAATCATACAGATGAAATTAACATTTTAATCACCCTGCTCATCAGGAAACCATAGAATGTAGGGCTGGAAATGACCTCAAGAAATCATCTAGTCTAACCCCTTATACTTAATCCTGCCTCAGTGTATCTAAATCATCCCTGTCAGGTGTTTGTTCTTTAAAACCTCCAACAACAGGAATTCCCTTGGTCACCTGTTCCAGTGCTTAACTATCCTTAAAATTAAAATATTTTTCCTAATAAAAAATAATATATAACAAATAGAAGAAAGCAGAAGTTGATAGTAATGAATATAGATCATATAGAAGCTAAGAACTCTAGAAAACCGCTAAGGGAAGCAAAGGGACACAGGAGAAATCTAAAGCCAGCAGAGTTAAGGACAATAAGGAACAAAAAGAATCCTGACAATAGTAGAATCAACTAATTTCTGACGTCTTTTTTGAAAACTGTTCTTGGGTTTTTACTCGAAGTGCAATTCTATTTTGACAAATGTATTAATTGGTTTGTGGGGTACCACATTTATTGTCTTCATGATTTAAAAAAAAAAAAAAAAATCTGCTCAGTTTGCAAGTAAAAGTAGAAGGCTTTTCTAACTGCCCAAGTGCAAACTCACCCTGGGGCTCTGAAAATCAAGCTGGATATTTTTCTTCTCATACAGACCAGATTCTGCTATTAGTTACACCTGTGCAACTCCATGTTATTCAAATTATACCCTCATTTTAATCTGTGGAACATCCGTGTTAGATTTCACCAGGATTGCATAATATAATCGAGGCAAAAATTTGGTCCTTCAATTAAAACTTTAACACCTCTGTTGATAATACATGAGCCAGAAGAGAATCCAGCTCCAACTCTCATAGCTGTATTACCCTTACATTGTCAGTAATGTCAGCAGATTTGACTATGAATGCACAAAGGGGGAACAGATTTACTGAGCAAGAATATGCCATTTTTACAAAAAGTCACTTTTCAGATGAGAACTAATCTCTACGATGAATCCAATGTTTTCTCTGTTTTGGTTACAGGCAAATTTAAATTTCATGAAGGCTACTATCATCTCTAATATGTCCTGCAAGATCTTGACAATGAGGTTACTTTCTTGTATCTTGTTAGATTTTGTTAGATACTCAGAAATCCCAACATTTATGTCCTGAGAAATTTAAAACCAAACTGGACTAAGTCCTTAAAAGTATACTGTAAGGAATATCTACCCCTTTCAGTGGCCAATCACAGTATCACAAAACACAACCTGTTCAAATGCATTCATGGTATGATCTTTAATTATACAGTTTAATACTTTGTATGCTGTATTAACCGTGACAGAATGCAGACTGAAATACTTTTTAATGTAAAGAAAGTTTACTACATTTTACATTAAAATAATCAGGACAACTTCAAGTTATAGTCAAGTTAAAAAGAAAGTCAACAATGTTTTAATCTATTTGATTTCTAAATAATATAATTTAATTGTCCTAGTTAAAGAAATGAAACAGTATAATTTAAATTAACCTGGCCAGTAATTAAGTTAATTCATAGTAGTATATGTAAACAAAGCCAGGCCATCACAATCCATTTTTGGATTAAATTAGTTATTGCATCTTCTTTTCTTAGACTTTAGACCACATGATATTTCTCAAAAAGCGGAAATGTTTATTCTTTTGGTCAACTCCACCACTCTTCAGGTGAACCTAAAACTAATTAATTAGGTATGAGGGTGGAGTTTATTTGCAATTCTACTGCACATTATACAATCCTGCAGCTTCTGATTCTGTTGTTAACTAAAAGCATCCTTCATATTTATACAACAGTGTAAGTAGACATGCCATGTCAAACCTCAATAAAATTGTCCTGTTCCTCCTGCCTTAAACATTCTTCAGCGGACACGTTACATAATTCTTTGCTGCTCTGCAGCAATGATTTCACAGAGCGTAGTACACCATCAGTGAAATCCTGAAAGACAATGGAGAAACACATAAATGTACAGCAAATGAAAAAGCTGAGCAGAATTTTAAATGTGGGGTATTTTTTCCACAAACATACAACTGTTTTTCTGAACACTGTTTCAAACTATTGTGTGTACACGCCACCAGCCATCAGCTGCAAAATTTAAATGCTACTTATGATTATGGGGGATCATGCAGTTTTCAAACTGCCAACAGACCTACAATTCTCTCCAACCAAAAGAATACCCCTCAATGCAAAAAAGCCACATTCTTTCCAAAAATCCCAAGTCCTAGCTGAGATGGTCTATAACAACAGTAGAGAGAAAACAGGAGTTGCTATTGATTAGTTCAAACAATACCTGGACTCTTAGGATGAGCAGGGAATAAAGAACCAGGCAAAGAAAGGCCCCCTATATCACTCTGTAACTGCAAATGGAACCTGTACACTTTTCTTTTGCATAGGCAACAATTTAAAATTGTTCTTCCTATGGTAAACAAACACAAAAAATGAGGAGGCTTCAGCAGTTAACAAGTAATATATTCACTCGGTCTCTCACGTAGCCACTGAAAGAATGATTAAAGAACAGGGTTCATTGCGTTTCTTAGTGCAAATATTTAACAGGAGAGGCACACATGAACAGAAGACTATTACAGATGTTTGTAAAATAGGTACCTAAAAGCCGGTAGAATCTGACAATTCTGTAATTAAGATAAAGAACAAAAGAATCAAAAACTTGTTTATTATACCTGGAATTTAAAATCTATAGGAAAAAAAGGTTGGTAAGACCAAANGGGGGGGGGGGGGGGGGGGGGGGGGGGGGGGGGGGGGGGGGGGACTTGGTGCCATCTCATTTTACTGCAAGAAAGTACTTTGCAGAAGGCAACCAGTTTGAAAAAAAACCTAGGTCTCCTTTATTTCTGTAAGAAATGCTAGGGTAATTCCTGAAAGAGAAGGACTGCAGTTAAGCAGTAATTGGAAACATGTCTGCAAAACTAGCCAGCCAGATCTAAAGTTGGTGCAAAAAAAGAAGTAAATGAAAAAATAAGTTGAACCTACTAACACTGAAGTACAAAATTAACAACAAAGTTACCTAAATTTTGAATAGCTTCTGAAAGATCAGCAAAAGTAGCAGAGACACAAATTTAATCAGGGAATGTTCGAGCTGTCGACATACCATCAGGAAAAAATCATCACTTTATGGTAAAATTTTGTCTGATGTCTTACAATTGAATCTTAAACATGGCTGCAGAAAAATGGTATAACATGCCACTCCATAAGATGCCTGATAATTCCAGAGTGAGCAACACTATTATATTTGTACTCCCTGATATTGGAGATTGAGGTAGCATCTTCAAAACTGTCAGACAAAAGGAGAACGTAAACCTAGATTAAGGATTCTTAAAACTGTTCAAGTTGTGGAACACATTTTGTTAGAGTGCTTGTCTCCTGTAACACTTGCCCTCTCACTGGAGATTATACAACATCCCAACAACAATTAAAACAGTTATTTACAGAAAGGTAACGGTAAGTGAAATATTTTAAAATGAAATTAATACTGTAAATGTTTTGTCCATTTGATATAAATTAGTCAGTGTCTTATTTTGCTATTCATTTAATCTTACTACTCCCATTTAATCTTCATACTCCGTCCTTGAGTGATGGCATAATGGCTGGAAAAAGTATGTACAGACCCCCATGTTGCTGCTTTGCAGATATCAGCTAGAGGGATATTGCTCAGAAAGATAGATGAAGTGGACTGAGCCCTGGTGAAGTGAGCCATTATTCTTGGGGGAGGAAAGACTTTAGAAAGACCATAGCAGAGGAAATCCAATGTGAGATTCACTGAGCAGACACTGACTGACCCTTAACTTTGCCTGCATAGACTATAAAAAGCCTCAGAGATTCTGAAGGACTTAGTGCAGTCCAGGTAAAATGCCAAAGCACTACAAACAAAGCTCTTTCTTCAGCTCAGGAAGAATGAGATTTCACTGAAAATACCAGGAGATGAATACTTTGGTTCAGATGGAAAGCTAACTTTACCTTAGGCATGACCTTGCGGCGTGGCTTAAGGGAAACCTTGTTAGCCAGGAGAGACTGAAGTTCTGCAACCCTCTTTGTGGAAGTGACTGCCACCAGAAAAGCTGTCTTCATAGTCAATAAAGATAGTCAGGTTGTAGCCATAGGTTCAAAGAGTGAGTGGGGGAGGAGGGAATCCTTCCAGTTTGCAGATGACTAGATTGAAATCCCATACAGATACAGGATCACACACAGGAAGGTAAATGTTGAATAGACCTTTCAAGAATTGGGAAGCAAGATGGTTGGAGAAAATTGAAAATCCTTCTATTGATAGAAGCAGTGCAGAAATGGAAACTAGTAGATTCTGACAGAACTAATGAAAGGCCTGATGACTTCAGCTGCATCAGACAGTCCAGCACATATGCCACCTCTGTGGGATGGGACAAAACCTGACAATTGAAAATCTCTTCCACTCTGCTCCATATGAGACTCTAGTGAATTCTTTTCTGCTGCTCACCAAGATGATCTGAACCTCTCCAGAGCACAATTTCTCATGAGAATTCTACCATAGTTAAGCTATAAAATTTCTTAAATAAATGTATATTAAAGTGTATACGCCTAGGTAGCAAAAAAAATGTGCCAAATCTAGTGTTACGGTTCTATTTAGTTGTAAATCATCATGTTTTAATGGTTATATCAACTAATCAGAATGCACCTTTCTTTAGAAAACAACTGAGGTACACATGGAAAAGCTGATTGAACTCAATGATTTAAATGAAGGCTTTCCACTTGGTGATTTAAACTGCCCTGATTTAAATCAATCCACCCCACAGAGATTGTCCATGCCATGAGGTGGAGACATTGGTGGTTGGGATGTAGAGACTTACCCTGGTTCTGAGACAGGAGATCCTCGACTAGAGGTAACGTTATTGGCAACCAGACAGAGAGATGATACCAATGCTGCCTTGACCATGATGGTGTGACAAGGATTACATGTTGCTTTGTCTTTTTTCAGTTTCCTGAGTAACCTTGGAATGAGAGGAACTGCCAGGAAAGCATAGAAACGATGACTGGACCCAGGGAGAAGGAAGGCATCTCTGACTGAGCCAGGTTGCAGACCCTTCTGGAGCAAAATCTCCTGCACCTGTTGTTCAGGTTGGTTGCAAACAAGTCTAATACTTGATACCCCCGTAGTGGAAAATCTGAAGGAGAACATCCTTTCTGATTGACCATTCGTATTGGTCTACGAAAACCCTGCTGAGAGAATCCACAACTGCGTTTCTCACTCAAGGAAGGTGGAACACATTCCAGGAGACATAGTTTCTTATACACAGAATCCATAGAAGGACAGCTTCCTGGCATAGCTGAGATGATCTTGCACTTCCCTGCCTGTTAGATAAATCATGGCAGTGGTGTTGTCCCTAATAACTTGTATCACCTGGGTCTTGATGGTGGACCATAAACATCTTGCAGGCCCGATGAATAGCTTGGCTCTCCAGCACATTTATGTGGAGTAAAACTTCCTGGTGACCAAAGAGCTTGTGCCTGAAGTTGACTGAGATAGGCCCCGCCAGCCTTTGGTAGATGCATCTATTACCAGTCAGAGTGGGTTCGGGGGGGGGGGGATAGCTCAGTAGTTTGAGCATTGGCCTGCTAAACCCAGGGTTGTGAGTTCAATCCTTGAGGGGACCATTTAGGGATCTAGGGCAAAAATCTGTCTGGGGATTGGTCCTGCTTTGAGCAGGGGGTTGGACTAGATGACCTGCTGAGGTCCCTTCCAACCCTGATATTCTATGATTCTATTAAATGGATCTCCTTTGCTTGCATTTCACAGATCCAGCCACCAATCCAGAGACTGAAGCACTCATGCAGGTACGCAAATCCGCATGTCCAGAGGGTGCCTGGAAGGATGATCCCTGTCTGCAGGCCTTCATTCAGCATAAGAGGAAGTCTGGTATGTGGAGTTATGTATGTGCACAAGGCCATGTGGCCCAGGAGCTATACGTAGGCATGCACTAATGTCATTGGGTTGGACTTGAGGTTTTCTGAAAGAAACCAAGCACTCTTATGCCTATCTGTGACAGGAATAACAGCCCTGCACACGGCAAACTACTTAAATCCTGGTGATTTTTTTTATAATAAATTCTCCTGATAACTATTAAAAATACTATCTAAACTAACTAACTGTATACACTAAAAGAGTTCTGAAAAGCTGGCTAAATGAGGCAAATGCTCTGGGGAGCTCCAGCTGTAACCATAGGTGGTGAGAAGGAATTGAGAAGGAGGCAGCAGACGTGCCCATTTTATGCACTCATCTGATAACACAAAAGAGAATAGGGCTGTATGTGCCACCTAGTCCTACTTCTGGGGGGAAAAGTCCCCAACTCAAGTGCACTGGGCATACTTATACCTGCAGTAGAATGTATATGTGCACAACCACTCAAAGGAGAACTCAGGTTTCAAGTAGAGGTAGAGCATCTTCATCCACAAGTCAGGAGCAGGATTTGTTCTTAATAGCAACCAATGCATATAACCCCAATTCCCAGTTATGGCCAAAAACATGAGTATTCTCAAAGCTGCACTTGCTAGTTCTGCCTATTCCTCCCACACAGACAACCAGAAAACTGAGAGATGTTCGGTGAACAGTCCTAGTTTCAGGAACTGATCAACAAAGGCTTCACTCTTATTAGTTATACTGAGGATGTACATATTTCACCCTGAGAATCATTTGGAGCAAACCAGTGCTGATCAGTGAAGTGCTGTATTCAGCAAGAAAAAACTGTATTCAGCAAAGAAAATCCTTGTCACACAAAGCAGCAATTCAAAACTTTGCCACATCCTCTCAGGGGACAGTAAAACAGGAAGTCCACATGTACAGATGCTTCCCACTCATACTGAACAAATGTTAAAAAATGAACAAAAGCCATCTCTACTTTCATCAGATTGTAGTGAGGGCTACTGGCTCTCTTGAACTCTTCTAAAGAGCTGCTCCCAAAGTTCTGCAGCCATGTCATGAATTTATCAGGTGACCGTCACTGTAGAGAGGAACTGATTTAACTGACTAGCTGCAGCAGATACCAACCATAAAATCAGACACAAATCAGACACATTTACGATTACATGAGGCTTAGGAGTTTCACTATTTGCAGAAACACCAAATATGATGGTTGGAGTGCTTTCACTTTTACAATGTTGCCCCTTAATTAAACAATCTTCCGATCTAGTAAACTCTTAAGCTTTCACTTGAATTCAATGAGTTTCTTTTGTAAAGATGGCTGCTTGGGTTCCAAATGATAGAGCACTCCCAAGGCCACATCCACGCACCTGAATGCTTTGGCAGATAATGAAAAACTCCTTTGAAGTATCACAGTAGTTGACAAAAATTCTTGTACGTGTTTTGGTCCGAGTCTGCAGAAAAGGAAAGCCAGACTGTAAGGAGGGGTTCAATAGGAGAAAAAAAGTAGGGTGGCTCATTACCACCATACTGGCTGGCTCCATGGAACAAAGCAAGGAGCATGCACTATAATCCAATTAACTTCCCTTTTGGGGAAATGTGGAGAGCAAGAGGGAGTTGTAGTCAGATCCCAGCAGGGCTAGCAGACAGAAAACAATTTGGTGGGTTCCTGACTGCATGAAAATGTAGAACTCCATGGTAAAAAAAACAAAACAAAAAAACAAAAACAAAACAGAATTTCATGGCATATCTGAAGTGCTAAATTCAATGATGCATAATCGCAGAGTCCACAGGATCCTGATTGAGACTAGCATAACAATTCATACCTCTCGGACCTGTTGATTCAGGCAGGAATCACCGCATTGGTTCACAACCTGTTCTCATTTTCAGGGATCTCTCTACAACAATAAGGGCTAAAATTGTAGTAAAAGGATAATAAAGGAAGGGTAGCCAAAGCCCCCTAAAACTCACTGGACATCCAACCTGAGAACCGCAACAAGTAAGTTAATGTAGTTCAACGATCCTTTCTAAACTACCAGTTTCTCATAAAGCAATATATATTCTGGAACATAAATTCAGCTTTAAAACTTATTAAAAAATGTACAACAGAATGGAAAGACTACTATGCCTTGTATGTCAATAATAGTATCAAGCTCTTTGAGGGCAGGGACTGTCTTTTTGTTCTGTTTGTACAGCTCCTAACACAATCTGTTCCTGGTCTATGACTAGGGCTCCTAGATGGTACGATAATACAAATACGAAATGAAAGGTCTCCAGTGACAGCTCATGTCATTCCAGAACATTGGGTTCAGCAAAACTCAAACTTCAGAAAACCAGGAAACTCAGTGAAGATATATGCCTGTGTAAGCTTGACAATGCCCCCCCTGCAGCTAGCAATAGCCACTGGCAATTATCCACAAGCACTGCAGCTTCATTCAGTGTGTGAGCTGTACTGAATGGTTTGAATGTTGGAGCCTGTAGGTTGGGCAGGTTGGTAGAGGTGTATTTGTGAGCTAAGCAAATGGAGATTAGTTTGAGGAGTGTCTCAGTGCTGTGATTGCGATATGAAGAAATCAGGATCTGCTCCCACCCCAGGTGTACGAGCAAAAGAAAGAGTAGCATGTGAACAATGAGGAGCTAGTCTGCATCATTTTGTTGCAAAATTGGGTAGGTTGTCTCAGTACCAAGGCATGGGAGGGTGCTTGTGGGGGAGTCTCTGACCATGGGAATTGTCAGCAGCGAGATGGGATGTGAGCGCAGTCGGTGTTTACTGATGGGTAAGGTGAAATACAGGTTTGGATGGCACGCTGTAAGTGTGAAGTAGTGCTAAATTTCATAAGTGTGGTATACTGTCAGAAGAGCAGACTAAGTGTAGGCAGGTGCAGGTAGTTCCTTACTTGTACAGTGAAAGACAGAGTGGGAGTATGTGTATTAAGGGTGTTTTGGGTCATTGCTTACAAATGGCAGAGTTAAGGTTACATAAGCGTGTACCTTAACTCTGTATTTCCCAGTTTTCTTAAGTCTGAGTTTTGCTGAACTCAAAATTCTGAAAAGAGACAAGATGTCACAAGGAAACCTTAATTTTACATTAATATTTTTCGCCATTTTATTTCCTAAGGTGTTGGGAGTTTTTTTTAAACAGAANCCCCCCAGCCCAGCCACCCGCACCCCCTACTCCCCAGAGCCCAGGGATTCAGAGGGAGAAACAGCCTGATGCTGGGTCCCAGGCTTTGTTGTATGGAGTTTCCTGAACACCGCCTCCTTCCTTCAGGACTTCCTGAGAACTGCAGCAACCGGGAATCCGTCAGCTCCCTCCCCATCCCTCTCCCCCTCCGGCCGGCAGTGTCTTCTATTTGCGAGCGGTGTTCTGCCGAGTCCAGCGGCCCCTAGCGGCAGCCAGCAGCTCTGCAGACCACTTTGAGGGGGAGGAAGAAATTCTGCGCAAATTCTGCATTGCTCAGTGGTACAGAATTCCCCCAGGAGTAACCTCTCAGCCCCACCAACCAGCCCTGTCCCGTTGCCCTCCAATCTGACCCCCACCAAACAATTTTGTTCCCACTTCCTCTCACCTCACGATGGGGGGGATGGAGCATGTCCCTAATTGGTCTGTGGCAGTGAATCCAGGTTTCCCCTTAGACATGGCCTTGGAATCTGACTGTCCCCCTATGGATGATGAGAGAGCCCAAAGACTCTTAATAGCCACCACAATTTTCTGAAAAGAAGCTGTATTCTGTCCCTGCTTGGCCAGTCTGGGTTTCCCCTCACATCACTCCCATATTCTCGGTAAATGCAGCACACAGCTCTATACAGGAATCTGCAGCCATAGGAGCCTCAGGGAGGTATGAAGTGGCCCATTCATCTCAATGTGATGGTCTCATGAATGAGAACACCTCAAGGAGATGAATACAGCCTAAAACAACAGGTCTGAGAAATGTGAATTGCTCCATTCATGTCAGTGGGTGTTCTCATCCCCCCTCATGGTGCTGGAGAGCTTCTGACATGCATCAAGGGTGCCTGTTCTTAGCTCCTCACCCCAGTTTCAGCCATGGGTATGTATACACTGCAATTAAACACTCATGGCTAGCCCATGCCAGCTGACTCAGGTTCAGGCTAAGAGGCTGTTTAATTGCAGTTAGACATCTGGGCTCGGACTGGAGCCCAGGCTCCAGGACTCTGTAAGGCGGGACGGTCCCAGAGTTCAGGCTCCAGCCCGAATGTCTACACCGCAATTAAACAGCCACTTAGCATGAGCCCCGCGATCCCAAATCATCTGGTATAGGGCAGCCGCAGGTTTTTAACTGCAGTGCAGACATACCCACTGTGTTGTTTGTGCATGCTCTGAGCTTGTCCATTCTGAGCTGTTATGACTACCCGACCTCTAAACTGCACCCCTGTTGTGAGCTCAAATGAAAAAAGTATGTAAAAGATCATAAGGTGTTACAATAACTATGAAAAACGTCAAGTTGTTTACAATGTTGAAAGTTGTAACAAGTGCAAGAGAACAAGACAATGAAGCTAGATTAGCCTAAACCAAGGACTGTTGAAATTATGCTTGGTCAAAACAGAAGACATGGAACCAGAAGTGAATAGACCAAAATTGGTGTGACGGGTATTAAATCTAATTGGTGGACAACATAATGAGGGGGAATGAATTATGTTGTCCCTTTTTTCCCTTTTGAGGTTTCTTGAAAAGGGACTTTGAAAAAAGATCAGTTCAGTTCTCCCTCTCATCTCCCATCCGCCAAACCACCAGCACTGCAATTCATCTGAGCTCATCATGGGCTCATCTAAAAGGACCTTCTTCCTGAAAGGAAAGCTGGCTGGCCAGCATTGATCTTGTACAAGGAACTTTGTTTTCACCTGCGAGTGCTGAAAGTCATCTCATCACAGAGACAAGGTGGGTGAGGTAGTATCTTTTATTGGACCAACTTCCGTTGGTGAAAGAGACAAACTTTTGACAAGCTTCAGAGAGCTCTGTGTAGCTCAAAAACTTGTCTCTCTCACCAACCAAAGTTGGTCCAATAAAAGATATTACCTCACCTTGTCTCTCTAATATCCTGGGACCAACACAGCTACAACACTGCAACTCACATTATACAACCCTCTGCCCATCAGTGGGATATCTAATTGACTGCACTGCAAAGGCACATAAGACCCTGTATTGTTTTCTCTTCCCTTGTGTTATTTTCTACCCCCACTACCTCTATCCTCTCTCTCACTCTCTTGGCTTTTCATCAAATCCTGAAGTCAACTATTCTGTATTCATCCAAGCCTGCCTTGTGTAAGAAGAAAAGATATAATCAGATGACATCCCTGACCAGATTGTAAGCCAAGGTCCAAGCAGCAAGTGTCATGGTCGACTTGCCAGCCAAAGCACCAGCTCATAACTAACCAGCAATCCAGTGTTCCAAAAGCATCCAAAAAAGCCGTATTTCACACCTCTTTCCTATCCTGTCTCTCCATCTTGTCTATCTAGAACAGAATAAGTAAATGTCCTCTATGCATCAGGACAGAATAAAAATACCTTTTCCTTTTCATCAAAGAAAGGTTGCTCTGAAAATAAGAGACTCATATTTTGCATAATCACTCAACCACAGTTTCAATATAAATGCCTGTTTTAATTTCTTGTTCTTTCTTATGTTTAATCAATAAACTTTTAATTTGAACTAGTGCTTTTGGGTGTCTGCTATGTAACGGAGTAAAACCAAGGCCTCTGATTAACTTACCTATCTGTTTAATGTTGACAGTCAAAGAGTTTATAAACAGCTTTAATTCTTTAGGCATTTGAGATCAATATCAATACAACAGCTTCCCACCCAGTGGGGCAGGGCTTACCCCAGATCCTGGCACACACAAAAGGAGGCAGGGAGTAGAGCTCAGACACCCCATGTGGGCAGGGACCCCCCCAGATCCTAGCTCACATGAGATGGGGAAAGGAGAGGGGCTCAGACCCACCCACAAAGACAAGCCCTCCAGAACCTGGCTCATATGAGGGGGCACATGGAAGGAGGTCAGACCTCCATAGATGGGCAAGGGATCCCTCAGATCTTGCCACAGACACCCCGGGGGGTGGGGGGAAGAGAGGAAGGCTCATACCCCCAAAGAATCATGGCCTCCTCCATATCCCAGGTCACATGAGGGGGGCAGGGAGAGGGGACAGGGACCCCCAAGACCATGGCGCACACAGAGAGGATCAGGGAGTGAGGCTCAGACACCTCTGAGGGCAGGAACCCTAGATCTCAGCTCACATGGGGCGGGGAGAGAGAGGGGCTCAGACCTTCCCCTGCCCCCCCCGCCCCCCATCCTGACACGCACAGAGAGAAGGGAAGAATGTGGGGCTGACAGGCTTCCCAACCCCTCTCATGTCCCCTACCACCTATCCCCGTTTATCCCCCTCACCCTGATGCAGCCGCAAATCCTTTGCAGCCGCAAAACCCCTATTACCTCCACTACTCCACCCCATAAAAATGCCTTTATCCTGCCAGCAAGCATTCACATTGGACATTGCCTGGGGTGGGTCAGGTTCAAAGGACTATTGTATATTCCCTTGAACATCCAGCTCGTGTGCAACTTTGAAGGCCAACAATTCTGTTAACTCTTCTGTCCACACATGCTCATTGTAATCCAGTAGGCACGCAAAGACGTTTGTCAACATTTGAATTTGACTTCCCCCAAAGGGCTGGTCGATGCCATGCACTCTGTTGGGGGTAACTCTGAGTATGTGAAACTGTGATGCAATGATCGGAGCCCTGGGTTGATCTCTATCTGTGAGCAAAAACAGGTTGCTAGAATCCGTCAACTTTTAGAAAAGCTGTTTTTTTCAGGAGCTATATTTTGGGAACTTGTTGGTGAGAACCCTGCACCACCATGAGGCACACCAAATTTCAAGGCTATCTGAAGTAACTGTAGATTTTAGAGCACTTAGAAAAAAAAATCTAGTTTTAAACAGAAAGAAAATCATTGAGGAAAGACTTCTGATATTCCCCAAGCTAAAATGACTTATTTCAAAAAAGCATGTAAGATCATTAAAGCATCATACCCTAAATGAAACAACAACAAAAATTGTAATAAATACCCTCCATAACAAATGGAGGACAGATTTTATTTATTTTTATATTTTGAGCATAAGCCAGTCAAAAACCTAGGGTGGAATTAATTTTTGTAGATATGTCTTCTTATAACATCCTTAATACAAATGTCACGAAATAAGGTTTGACTGTAAACAACATATTTATGATTCTTTTGTGGTAGGAAACTGTATACTAATATAAATACCTATTACTCTCAAATACAATATTTAAGTTTGCTAAATAAGGTAATCATCATCCAACAGTTGCAATTTTTCTGAAAACCTTCTAGCTTTCATAAGAACTACAGAAAACATGAAGCAAGAGGTAAGTCCACTATGTCCTTTGTTTAAGTTACTCAGTTTCCCAGATTTAGTCACATAATAGTGCTTCAACTGATTACAAATGTACCAAAGCAAAAGCAGTTTGAAAACTACTTGCCTCCTTAAATCTTTAGCCTACTAAGACAAAACAAAGAATGAAAATTTAGCGGACCTGTCAGCTTATTTTCTTCAATCTAAGTCTCAAGATTCAGATCACAAAGAATTAGGATTTTTTTAAAAGAACAAAATAGCTGTTTACCTTTTTCACTGACACTTTAGGCTTTGTTTGACTGCTTCGGGCCCTGGTATAAGTATCCATGGTTTAATTGATCTTAGTAGTCATGGAAGAATGTCAGCTCAAAAATACCTACAGAAAAACATTTATCACATCATTATTTTGTGCTTCCCATTTACCTAGCATATATTTAGAAAACTAATTTTGATGAAACAAACAATGAATCCACAATTTTGTGATAAAAGGTATCTTAAAACTGAAAATTAAAAAATGTTAATCCATGCAGATGTTGCCTTTTAGATACTGCCCTTTAAAGTTTACATTTAGTTTCTTTTAAAGAAAAAATGTTTGAAAAACTTATAATAAAACCAATATACTTCCCTCAAGTCAATAGCGAGTGGGACAAGTTCCCTTGGTGAGCAGTGCCTGGTGAAAATGACATATACTTTATTTTTAACATTTCACTTTGTCGTCACTGAATGGCCATGAAACTTACCAGAATTGTGTCACTGTCATTATTGGTGCCGAATAATAATAATTACAATTTAACTAGCTGTGCACACATACTCAACATATCTATATTCAAATGCACGCCAGAGAACATAAGGAAATTTTCGATTGTGCATTCTGCACACATCTTTGTTAAATCAAAACAATTTTTTCCAAACTAAACAAAGACTTTAGTCCTCAACAATGAGAGGGATGAGGTTTTGGAGCAACCTCTCAATAAGAGCTGTGGGGCAAACAACAGTTTTGAGAGAGAGTTGGACCGTATGAAAGTGTGATTGTATGATGGAGTTGCTTAGGATGATAGGGGACAGGGCTCAACAGCCAAGGGGCTCACTTCCGGTTTATGTCTTAAGGTTCCTAAACGCTCATACTTCAAGATTTCAGCCAGTCACCTGCCAGAGTCAAGAAGGGATTTCTCCACCCACCCTCAATGTATTCTGGAAGGTTTTTTTAAATCTCCCTCCTCTGAAGCATCAGGGATGGTCACAGCTGGAGATGGGTGACTGGACAGAGACGGACAGGGTTCTGAGGTGTCACCAAGCATTCTCTCTCTCAGGTACTTGGCTGGCTGGTTCCAGCTCACATGCTCAGGGTCTAACTGATCGCCACAGGTGGGGTCAGGAAGGAATTTTCCCTCAGGTCAGATTGGCAGTGACCATGGGTTTGCGGGGGTTTTGTTTGTTTGTTTTTTTGCCTTCTTCAGCAGCATGTGATTATCTGGGCATATCTCACTTAATCATTTCCCTGCCATAGCAGGGCTTCTGCCACTGGTGCACCTTGGTCCTCCTATTTTCTGTCTGTGGCACATAACAGTCTAATATACTGTGGGCTGTAGTACTTTGGTCTAATTTTGGTTGTTGGGTTTTGTGTGCGGGTACTGGATGGCTTTGAAGCACTATGATATAGAGGGAGATCAGACTAGATGATCTGGTGGCCTTCACTATGACAACATTATGTCCATGTCAAGTTTCAAACCACAGCTTTTTTACTGTAGCATTATCTAAAGAGGTGTATACAGATTTTGAATTAAAAATTGAAGATTTCCCCCCCCCAAATCTAAAACAACTAAAGGAATGTTCCTCAAAGTTTCTGAAAAAAAATTCACCTTTAGGCAGGGACCAAGCATGAAAAACTTCAATCTCATTATTGAACAGTTCAGAAAGTTATGAAAGGAGGGAGAAAACAAACTCTTTTGCAACCTTACACTATAACATCAAGTTTAACAATCCTGGATTGGCAATAGGGTTGATTAGAAAGTCTAGAACAGGGGTCGGCAACCTCTGGCACGCAACTCGTCAGGGTAAGCACCCTGGCAGACCGGGCCAGTTTGTTTACCTGCTGCGTCGACAGGTTCAGCCGATCGCGGTTCCCACTGGCCACAGTTCACTGTCCCAGGCCAATGGGGGCTGCGGGAAGCAGCGCAGGCCGAGGGATGTGCTGGCCGCGGTTTCCCACCGCCCCCATTGGCCTGGAGCGGCGAACCGCTGTAGGAGCAGGATTTTATAATGTCCCATAAGAATTAATGTATGATTTGATTTCATCCTGTCAGCCACCCTTTTTGAATAGCAGAAAGGAACGACAGACCAGAACAATCCTTATGACTGATTATGGTCACCTTTTTGTTTTAGGATAAGTTATAATGTATACTATGGTTTCCTATGTGTATTACAAATTAGGCACTCTAGTTAAATATACATTTCTTTGTTTTAAGGTTTTAGTAAGTAAGAGACAGGATCTTGTATTGTATCTATGTTAAGGAGATTAGAGGAATGTTGAGGGCCTGAAGCCCCAATGTGAATTGTTTTAATTATAAGATTTAGCAAGGCTTGATTTACAATGTATTCTGCTAAATATACAATACTGCTGTCTGTATACCTTTGAAGGTTTCTGTAAAAGATTGTTTGTGTAAATGAGGAATGCATGCATCAGGAAAAGATAAGGTGTGAAAGCCATCACAAATGTCCAGATGGTCAAGAAAAAGTGAAAGCCTTGGAAAGACCAGGAGACAATCAGAAAACATCCATTGTATCTGATGCTAAACATGTTAGCAGCATTGACGACCTCAGAGGTAAAGCAGGCACCCCCGAAGGCGAGACAACAAATAGGAGATAACGATGGGAAGCCCAACAATAACCATCAAATGATAACATCACTTAAGGACTAATGATTACAGCAGGGGTCGGCAACCTTTCAGAAGTGGTGTGCCGAGTCTTCATTTATTCACTCTAATTTAAGGTTTCGCGTGCCAGTAATACATTTTAACTTTTTTAGAAGGTCTCTTTCTATAAGTCTATAATATATAACTAAACTATTGTTGTATGTAAAGTAAATAAGGTTTTTAAAATGTTTAAGAAGCTTCATTTAAAATTAAATTAAAATGCAGAGCCCCCCCGGACCGGTGGCCAGGACCTGGGCAGTGAGAATGCCACTGAAAATCAGCTCGCGTGCCGCCTTCGGCACGCGTGCCATAGGTTGCCTACCCCTGGATTACAGGATGACATTGCAAAATGCATGGACTCAAATGGGAATTTACAACTATAAAGCTGGGGTGTTTTGCCATGGAACTCTGGATTCAGTCCTGCAAGGCCTCGGAGCATTGGACTGCGACCGACAAGAGCTCAGCTCCACACTCGTGCTCAATCTAACTGGCCATTAGCTTGACTCGAGCTACAACAGACTGGTAACTATAAACATCATTGCAGGACTGTGTGTGTGTGTGACTGAAAAGCATATGCTAACTGTTGTATTTTCAATAAATGCTGTGTATTTGCCTTCCTCTATAAAGATCCCGTGTGCTTTGTATGAGCATAAAACCGTGGCTAGTGGGAGTCGCGATCGGCCGAACCTGCAGACGCGGCAGGTAAACAAACTGGCCTGGCCCACCAGGGTGCTTACCCTGGCGAGCCACGTGCCAAAGGTTGCTGATCCCTGGTATGTAAACTGAAAGTTGAGAGAGTCAGTGTTTTTGACAATAAGCAGTACATCTCTTAGAATGAGAACATACACCCACAGTACATTAAAACTGAGGATAAATACACTAAACGCTTCAAAATCTTCAGTCTATAATTTGGACTTGACCATTCTGCTATTTAAAAAAAATTAACAAAATTAAGTTAGAAAACTGTCTCCACTGCAACTGCAGTCTATATTTGTCATGCTTTATCACAAAATATAACATTTTAGGGCATGTTCTAGCTGCATAATTACCTGTGAGGAAATGTTAAATTTAGTTATTCTTCTTCTGCCTTCTTAGAATTTTAAAAATAATCTTTCTTTCACCATTGTAAACACCAAGTCCTCATCTTTTTCCCCATGTTAATGACAGAGTCAAAATTAACATGGCTATTTTTGTTTATTTCCTGGTAGTGTACACAGATGATAGCATCAGTCATTAAAATAGTATAGTGTTCTTTATTCATAAACTGCTTTAGTTAAAAAAAAAAAAAAAAACTAACAATGTTAGGAACCATTAGGAAAGGAATAGATAACAAGACAAAGTATCATAATGCCACTATACAAATCCACCTTGAATACTGCGTGCAGTTCCCATCGCCCCATCTCAAAAAAGATATGTTAGACTTGGAAAAGGTACACAGAAGGGCAACACAAATGATTAGGGTGATGGATCAGCTTCCATCTGAGGCGAGATTAAAGAATGGAACTATTCAGTTTAGAAAAGAGATGACTAATGAGGGATATAAAAATCATAAGTGGTGTGGAGGAAGTGAATAGGGAAGTGTTATTTACCCCTTCTCATAACCCAAGAACCAGGGGTCACCCGATGAAACTAATAGGCAGCAGGTTTAAAACAAAAAAGGAAGTACTTCCTCACACAACATACTATCAACCTGTTGAACTCATGGCCATGGGATGCTGTGAAGGCCAAAAGTATAACTGGGTTCAAAAAAAAGAATTAGTTAAGTTCCTGGAGAATAGGTCCATCAATGACCATTAGCCAAAATGGTCAGGGATGAAACCCCATGCTCTGGGTGTCCCTAACACTCTGATTACCAGAAGCAGGAACTGGACAACAGAGGATGGTTCGCTTGATAATTGCCCTGTTCTGTTCATCCCCTCTGAAGCATCTGGCACTAGCCACTCTCAGAAGACAGGATACCGGGCTAGATGTACCACTGGTCTGACCAAGTATAGACATCATGTTTTTATGCAGTACTAGCAAAGGAACCAGAAGAACCCTCAAAAATACTTATTATTTTACAGTTTTCCTGAAGTAAAACGGTAGATGTAAGCAAAAGTAAATGGTTTTCCTACCTAAAATATACATTTTTAAACCATTTTAAGGAAAGTCAAATGTTTGCTTAAACTAAACAAACTCTACTTGATCCATCTGTGAAAACGTCATAATTACCATCAGAAATGTTGAGAGTGGGGTTGCTTCTGGATATGAAATTTCAGATCATCAAATAATTCTATTTTCTTTTGCTGTCCATCCACAGTAAGAGTAAGTAATATCACTATTTTTTTTCATCATCAAGTGAATAGACTTCTAAATTTTGTGTAGGACAGTGAAATTTCATAAGAAATTTACAAAGCTGATACACATGAATAGTTAGCAATATAATTAGGCATAAAAACAAGACATGAAAAATCCACTTGCCTACTCATTCAAGACTGGAGACCTTGCCCTGAAAAATGGGTCCAATGTCACAAATTTACATATAATTTAGGATCTCAAAACCAAGTTTCTATTTTCATCTTTATAGTGCCCATTACCATATCTAAGTGCTAATCCTTACGGTTCTGAAAGAATCTTTCAAATGTGAACAGATGCAATGCTGTCTTCCTGAATCGGAGATGGACAGCTCCAATGCCTCTACTATACCACTCATATCTTTCCCAAGAAGCAGCAAAGTGAAATTAAGAAGACTAGTCATTTTTATTACGCTTAAACTTTATTATTTGTATTACAATAATACTGGAGAATTCCAGTCAGGATCCTGGTGTGGTGTACAGATGTTATTCAGAACTGTTGGGCAGAAGTGAAATTGGCTGCCTGGGAAAGTTACCAGCAGCCATGAGGCAGACACCACCACTAGCAGGGATCAACTCACAAAAATAAAGTCTAGGAGAGCGAAATAGAAGGCTCTCTCCCCCACCCCCCACCCCCCACCAGGAGGCCCAGACCTAATAGGGGGGGGGGAAAGGAACCAAAAGCCCTTCACTTATAGAGCAGAGCCAAATTTGGGGGGTGGGAAGAGATTTCACATTTACTCAGCATCCACTAACCAGAAGCTGATCTAAAGATTAAACAGGTGGGAGGGGGGAGGGGAGAGGACAGTCTCTGCTCAGACTCCCAACACCCTCGCACTTGCCAGCAGCTGGAGGGGGCCCTGCCCCTCGGGCTCGCTGACGGGTCCCTCAAACTAGCTCGCCATCCCCTGCTATGCCGGAAAGCCCCAGGGAGCGAGCCCAGCGCTGCTGCGACACGCACCCGGCCAGCTCCCAGATCGGGGGTTTCTGCCGAGCGCTCCGCGCAGGGAGGCGGCAGCGATGTTTCCCTTGCGATGATGGGGAGAAGCGCCCCCGGATCCAGCCGTTAGCCCTGCCTCCCTCCCCGCACGGGACCCGGGAGCGAGGGACCAGGGAAGGGGCAGCGCCGCCGCTGCACCCAGCCCGGATCGTTCCCATCCCCAAGCGCCTGCGCTGCCCGCCCGGGTCTGTCACGGGCAGCGGGGCCGGAGGCGCCTCGGGCGGCGGAGGGGGGAGGGCCGTACCTGACTCCGCAGCGTCCGGCGCCTGCAGCCATGTCACACCCCCTCAGCAGCGCACAGCCGCCGGGCCCGCTCCGGCCGCCGCAGCGCTCTCCGCTCCGTCCCACCCCTCCACCGCTCTCGCGCGACTTCCAACCAACCGTCGCGAGGTTCGCCGGGCCGCGCTCTCGCGCACAGCTACAGCGCGCACTAGGTCAGCAAAAGGTCATGTGAGAGTTGCCCTCGCCTCCTATTGGGCGAGGGGATCGCGCGAGTCCCCCCTGGCCTGAGCTAGAGAACGCAGCGGGACGGGAAAGGACAGGTGGAGAGCGAGGTCAGCACGCGCCTTCCAACCCAGGCGCGGCCCAGACCAATGGAGGCGCGGGAGGGGGGCTGAGCCAGCACGAGGGGAGCAGGGCACGTGCAGGGAGGCCGGCCCACGCGGGGGAGGGAGGATTCGGAGAAGCTGTGCAGAAGTGACAGCGCGCACCGTAAAAGGCTCCCACTGAGACACGTGTGGGTCTGAGCCTCGGGCTGGGGGCCGGCCGGCTGGACGGAGAAGGGGCACCCTCGTGCATCAGGCATGGGGGCCAGGAGTATCCCCGCCACCAGTAGGCTACCCCACGCTCCAGTGATCAGTCAAGGTGGGGGCTGGTTAGCTGTTTCAGCCCCACTCTTCAGGCAGGTGGAAGTTTGTGTGTCACTAGATCCTGCTCCCAGTCAAATTAATGAGAAGGCTGCAAAAAATGGCCCCAGGCTAGTAAAAGACAACCACCGAAGCCAGCCAAACGCCAGTCTTCTAATAAACCCGTCCCAGCCTCTCAAAGGCTTCACAAACAATAGGGCATTGAGAAGAGGGGACCTGTACTGACTCCCACACAAACACTCCCTTCAGCTCTAGCCAGGCTTTTGATCTCTCTTCTCCCCCGTGCCCGCCTCCCTGAGTTTAGATGTCCTTTGGGGTAGGTAAGCACAAAAGTTTAAAAGCCCCACATCTTTTCCAGATTCTTCAGCTATGGCCTGCCCCCAACTGGTACTGAACTCAATAGAAAAAGTCCTGTTGATGTCAGTAAAAGTTGAATCAGGCCCCTGCTACAGGGAGAATAGGAAGCAGAAGATTCTGTTCATGGGAAGTCTATGTCGAGGGACGCTCAAACTGAGGTAATGACAGCACAGTCTCAACCCATTCTCTCAAATTTAGCCTGAGAACTTCTTTCTTCATTCCTCCCCAACCATTTGTTAAATTCAGTGCTGCAAGAGAGTCTCCAGCCTGTACTCCAAGTCTGATGACATATTCAAAGTTTACAGTCAATATCACTTGCAGGTTCTCATGCACTGTTACAATATAGCACTTAATTGTATATGCTGCAGGGCCTCTTGCTCTCTTTTCTTTTTGTGTGTGTATTAAAAATGGTGTTCCAGTTGGATTCATTTTTCATTTTATGGCAACATCTATTGATTTAATAAAAAGTTTATAGAGGCTCCCCTATCGTTTTAGCAGCCTGTAAGCAGGAGCTGTCCCACAGACACAACACAAGCAGCAGCAGGAAGAAATTACACAAAGTAGAACGGTTGCTTAACAACTTTGAGCAGGATCCTCTGAGAATGCTCCAAAATGAAGGACTCCCCCCAGAATCCCCAAAGGTTGGCTTAACCCACGTTCCTGAGACCAAAACAGCCTGAGAGGAGAAGGACCTACAGAACCAGGGACCTGACCAACTACAGGCCCAAGACAGCCTGAGTATGGCTGGGGCTACCCAAACATGCACAGTGCGCCTGAACAAGCAGTGGTTGAGAGAAAGAAGAGAACTGCTCAGTTGCTCTCAGACCCAAAGATGATATCTGTGGCTCCGCTAGCCAGGAAAGAACCAACTGCCAGCCGTGTGGCTTCCCTTGTACCAGGGGACTCCAAAGAGTGACCTCTCTATTTCACAGTGAGAGATACCCCGCCTTTCTACCAAGCTCCAATACACTTGGCCTTGTGCTTGATTTTCATACTTTTCCCTTTCATTCCTTGTTCCCACCCATACCACTCCTAATTTCACTCTATCCTTTCCCTTAATAAAATGTTAGTTTCTTCTTCCTGCTGTTTAATCCTTCGTCATTTGGTATTTCTCAGATGCATCATAATTACCATTCTAGAGGTCAGAGGCTACACATTCATATATTTACCCTACTACTACCACCACTTGCATCTTAACCTGTATAGTCCAGGAAATCTAGCAAGTTAGGGGCTAAAATCTGTGCATTTGCTGAGGCTTGGACAGAGGTGAAAGTAAGCCGGTACGGTCCAGTACGGCATACCAGCAAGAGCCAGTATGCTGTGCCGGACTGCACCGGCTTCCGCAGCGGGGATTTAAAGGGCTCGGGGCTCCGCTCCGGGCCCTTTGAGTCCCCGCCCCAGCCCAGCTGACGGAACTGCGGCGGGGATTTAAAGGGCCCGGAGCTCCACGGCAGCCGGAGCCCCGGGCCCTTTAATTTGCCCCTGAGCCCCGGGGGCTCCCAGCCACCTCTGCAGCTGGGAGCCCAGGGGTGATTTAAAGGGCCTGGGACTCCCAGCCACAGCCGGTGCCCCAGGGCCTTTAAATCTTGAGAGGCCCCGCCTCTTCCGGTTGAGGTCATGCCTCTTCTGGGTGAGGCCACGCCCCCGCTCAGGACTCCGTCTGTACCAGTAAGTCCTGTAAGTTACTTTCACCGCTGGGCTTGGAGCATAAAGAACCAGGATCCCATTGATCCTAAGGAGGTCACAGTGGTGGGACAAACAAGCTCCACCACTCTTGAGGACTAAGGAGGAAGTCAAATACACTGGGAGTCATTTACATATTCTGTAAACTTGTCATCCCTACAGTAGATAAGTTTCAAAAGCTCTGCAGTTCTCCAGTTAACAAGCTTATGACGGAAAGTTCCTCATTGTTTCAACCTCTTTGTTTTAAAATACCTTTCAGTGTTCAGGACAATTGATAACTCTATCAGAGTGGCTTTTTCTGAATGTCAAGACTTACTTAAAGTAAAAAACATTTCAGAACAAAACAGGAACTAAATATGTGAAGAAAAGCTTTAAAAATAAACTCTGACATCTTTTTCCTTTGTTCTACAACTCCCTTTAGACTATTCAGTGATAATATATTCTTATGGCACTTTGCCAAATCTTTGAAATTCAGGATTTATAACCACCAGGAAACCATAAAAACATGAAAACATAACCTACAGTACACCATTGTTTGCCCAGAAAATTGTTTTCATACATCATGTTAGAAATGGAAATTATTGACTGTACTGAAATGTTGATATTTAACAGTCTGATATAAATGTTTCATTTGTGATTACACAAGAAAATTGGTTAGTTATTGGACGCTTATTCTCTATGTTGCTTCTGAAAAGAACATCTCACAGCAACAGTTTCTGGGCTCCCAAAACTGGCTGTTCTATAGGATAAATCTAGTTTTATTTTTCATGTATGCATGGGGAAAAAATACAAACTTATCCATTGCAAATGATTGAAAATTCAGAAGTTGGTAATTTTATTTATATTCTAGAATCTTCCATTCCTAGATGTACTAGAGCAACCTGAAAGGCAGCAAATAATTAATTGCCTTTTACATTCAATTCATTTTTTCATTTTAAATACAGGCATACAGGGAAAAAAGACAAACAAAACTTGTACAGTAACTCCTCACTTAACATTGTAGTTATGTTCCTGAAAAATGCGACTTTAAGCGAAACGATGTTAAGCAAATCCAATTCCTATAAGAATTCATGTAAATGGGGGGGTTAGGTTCCAGGGGAATTTTTTTTTTTGCCAGACAAAAGACTATATATATATATACACACACACACACTCTCTCTCTCTACATATATATATGTAAGGTTTAAACAATTTAATACTGTACACAGCAATGATGATTGTAAACCTTGGTTGAGGTGGTGAAGTCAGAGGGTGGGATATTTCCCAGGGAATGCCTTACTGCTAAATGATGAACTAGCAATTGGCTGAGCCCTCAAGGGTTAACTCATTGTTGTTAATGTAGCCTCACACTCTACAAGGCAGCAGGAATGGAGGGAGGGGAGATAGCATGGCAGACAGAGACAGAGACACACAGTGTGTGTGTGAGAGAGAGAGATGCGCATTTCCCCTTTAAGTATGCTGACTGCACTCTTAAGTACACTGTAGGGTGACCAGACGTCCCGATATTTCGGTCTCTCCCGAACAGAGACATGGGACAGAGATATCCGCAGGCAGCACTGTGGTGGGTTTTTTTTTTTTTGCTCAGCCGGGACTCGAACGGCTTTTTTTTTTTTTTTGCTCAGCCCCCCTCCCCCCATGTGTCCCGATATTTTCTTCCCCTCATCTGGTCACCCTAGTACACTGCCTTGTTAAGTTAATCAGCAAGCTGAGACGCAGCTGCTGCCAGGAAGCTCCCTCCATCCTGAGCCCTGTCGTGTGTCCCCCCTGCTCTATGGAGAGAGATGGGGTAAGCGGGGTGCAGGAGCAGGGGGATACCCTGACATTAGCCCCCTTCTTCCCCCCCCCGCACAGCAAGCAGGAGTCTCGGGGAGCAGCTCCAAGGCAAAGGGCAGGAGCAGCACCTGGCAGTGGGGGGAGGGACACAGCTGAACTGCCGGCAAGGTGGGTGGCTGCTGCACAGGGAACTTAGGGGAGCTGATAGGGGGGCTGCTGGTCCACCCTGGTTCCAAGCCCCCACCAGCTAGCTGCAACGGGCTGCTCTTCCTGCAAGCAGTGGACAAAGCAGACGGCTGCCAAATGACATTAGAAGGAAGCACTGCACAACTTTAAATGAGCATGTTCCCTAAGTGATCAGCAACGTAACAACAAAACAACGATAACTGGGACGACTTTAAGTGAGGAGTTACTGTATGTAACCTAACATAAATAAGATTGGCTGATTAAGACCACAATATGCTGGGTATTACGCTGCCCAAGCATCAGCTACCTTGCTAACTACTGCTCAAGAGTTTGTAAATCCATGTGGACAAAATTCTGAGGTAGAGTAACAGGACTTAAAACCCATGTTGGAAATAGTTTCAGATTTCAGAATTGTGTCTCTTTCTCTTTAGATATCAAGCGAGGCCTACTTACATATACCTACTGCTGTTTTGTGGCAGCTCCTGCCATCTTTACTAGCTATCTCCATTAATACAATAATTTCTAGTGCACATTTTAGGATCAAACCAGCCTCAGTCATTTTGGATTGCTTCATTTGCATAGCACACCCAGCAGGCCTTTAAATTAGTATCATTTAAACTCCAAACTGGAAATGCTCTGTTAATTTTCTTAATTCACCCACATATTCATTTGCTTTTTGACTCAGCATATAATTCACTTTGCAATTAACAGTGGCTTTGAGAATAGGTGATTTTGTAGAATTTCCACTATCTCAGCAAATGCTTTGTCTGTGGATTTGGTAGGAGCAGTTATACCATGCAGCATTTTATAAGTTGAGCCCATTATGCTCCATAAGACCACCACGTTTTTTGCATCAATTGAATTGGTAGTTATTATGTACCATTGTAGACTCTTGACACAGATGAGCCATTCCTCTACTAAGCTATCAAGTCAGTTTTCCCAAACAACCAGACATTTTTAACGCTTTACTTTCTAAATGCGCAGTTTACTCAGTCCTGGGGGCTGCAGGTTGCAGTTTCCTTTTCAGTTTCACTAGAGCTCATGATCACTATTTCACTGTATTCCTGGATTAAGATCCTCATTGCCAATTGTGTCTTTTGCTTTTTACAGAGCATGCAAAGCCTACCTACATATATACACACTGCTGATCTGGCAGGTTTTGATGCATACAACACTGCACACACTAGAGGGCACTCAAACTATTTAAAGGGATACTACCAGATTCCAACACACTAGAATAATGTTTGGGGACTTACTAATTGAGGGATTGTCACAAAATCTTCCTTGATTTCCCTCAAAGATACCAGAGGTACCAAGATTTGAAATATCTACAAAATCCTGGAATGAGATCCTCATCCCTGTTTCAGCTCCTTTGGGCAGACAACCTGAAAGCCCCATATCTGATCAAGGGAGAATTTTCCCAATGCAGGCACTGTAGAAGTTGGCCATAAAGTTGTCTTGCAAGGATCCCCTTGCAAGCCCTCATGTAGGGTTTGTGCTGGGGTGGGGCTGTGGGTAAGAGAGGAATGTCAGGGGAAGTGCTGCAGTACACAGCACTGTGGAGATTCTGAACAATGTGTGATACAGCATGGCCAAAGGGCAGCAGGAGAGAGTTATAAGGGAGCCTTATTCCCTGTAGAGGGAAGAAAGTTTGCTATAGATTAATTAGAGCACCTGAAGCCAATTAGAGCACCTGATTAAAAAACCCTGCTTCAATCAGATAGAGGAAGGAGTTGGAGCAGAGAACAGTTTGAAGGAGTAGAAACAGAGTGGATTGGTATTGGAGCAGAGAGCAGTTTGGAGAGAAGCAGAGGAAAGTTTGGAGAAGTGCTGTGGTGGGCTAAGAAGACCCTAGGTAAAGGACACCTGGCTTGTGCAGAGGGAGGGCAGGAAGCCCCTACAAGCTGAAGGGCAGGAGAGGGAAGTAGCCCCAGGGGAAGGAACCGCTAGTTCAAGTGTTTTACCACTATCCCCTAGGGAGGGACCCGGAGTAGAGGGTGGGCCTGGGTCCCTCCCTCTCCCCTCCCCTCCTCTAGGATACTAGTGGGGCAGTTAATATCCTGGTTCAGGGGCAAGAAACAGTGCCCTGAACCCCCCTCCTCCCCCCCCAAGAAGAGAAAGCGTGAGACCCATCATAGTAGTGCCGGCAATTTGCCACACATGCTATAAAAACATAGAAATGTAGGACTGGAAGGGACCTCGATAGGGCATCTAGTCCAGGCCCCTGCACTGAGACAGGACTATAGTCTGTATGGCAGCCTAAAGAGGCTGATGCAATTTAGACAAGCCCATGGCCTATGCTAAGTTACACTTGAGATCTCTCCAGCCTGCAGAGCAGCCCAGGATCAAAAGCACACAGAGGTGATTTAAAGCCATCACAGGCTGCAGTACATAATCTCAGCCCTGGTAATTAAAGTTGTCACAGATGGTAACTGGAGACTAACCTGGTCACTTTGCCATTTTCATGACCATGAAATTTTACTGTGATTCAGTTTAAACCAGGGGTCGGCAACCTTTCAGAAGTGGTGTGCCAAGTCTTCATTTATTCACTCTAATTTAAGGTTTCGCGTGCCAGTAATACATTTTAACGTTTTTAGAAGGCCTTTTTCTCTGTCTATAATATATAACTAAACGATTGTTGTATGTAAAGTAAATAAGGTTTTTAAAATGTTTAAGAAGCTTCATTTAAAATTAAATTAAAATGCAGAGCTCCCCGGACTGGTGGCCAGGACCCGGGCAATGTGAGTGCCACTGAAAATCAGCTCGCGTGCTGCCTTTGGCACACATGCCATAGGTTGCCTACCCCTGGTTTAAACCATGAAGTTTACCAAAACTGTCATTTCTAGCTTCTCCAGAATCTGTTTTATCCTAGAATCCTAATTAAATTCCAAATTTAAATGCCAACACCTTGTAGATAACAGCTTGACTGCCATTTGATGATGGTCCACCTGTGGGTGTCTTCACAGTCTTACAACTCGCACTGGGGGTGGAGATATAAAAATAATTAAATAATCCCTCCAAATATACAGTACTGCGCAGTAATCCCTATGCACTGCTATACTGCTATTTGTAAGATGTGTTTTGGTTCATTATGGAGAGAGACTTTATATATACTATATATTAGTACTTTTTGAAAAAAGACATGAGGGAGATTGTGCTGTTCTTTTAGACTGCATCCGTCATGTAAAAACTCCAATACTTTAATCTGAAGTGACACAGGAATGATCACATCCCATTTCATCACACATCCTTGTACTATGGAAAGTTCAAGAGGGGTGAGAGATTATATATCTTACTGACAGGACTCTGCTGATCAAACTCATGGAGAAGTGTCCAAGGTTCATTTTATTAGAAATAACAAAATATTCAATCAGGTTTACATAAAAGATCTCTATTGAAATAGCTCCTTGATAATGAAGACATTATGCAGAGCAGCATGAAGTCCTCTACATTGGAATGCAGTTTGCCATTTTACTGTTGCATAATTCAAGACTGACTTTAAAATCTGGAGGAGCCCAGGAAAGACTGGAGGAGCCCAGTCTCATTCCATCCATCTCTTTTCCCTTCTCTTGTGCCATCATAGGAATTGCCATATTGGATGTGTCTATAATATACTCCTGTAACTTGTCCCTGACAGTGGCCAGTTACAGCTGCTACAGAGAAAGGTGAAAAGAAACCTAATAATTAAAGAATAATCAGAACATAGGGGAAATTTCTTCATAATCTCTAGAGAAACAAGGTTGGTGAGGTAATGTCTTTTAGTGGAACAACTTTTGTTGGTGAGATAAACCAAGCTTTCGAGCTACACAGACCTGAGGAAAAGCTCAAGAAGTTCAAAAGCTTGTCTCTCTCTCACCAGCAGAAGTGGGTCCAATAAAAGCTATTACCTCACCCACCTTCTCTCGCTAATATCCTGGGACCGACAGGGCTACACCACCATTGCAAATTTCATCTCTGACATTTAGCACAATCATCTTGTGTCCAAAGCATGAGCACATATCTCTTTTCTTTGAAAAAGATATCCTATCTAATGCAACTATGAATGTTCTCACTATTCATATATGGGCCTGATCCAATAAGTCTCATTGACTTAAATGGGCATTGGATCAGGCCCTAAGTGACTAATCTAAATAATATCTCATGCTAGGGAGTTTCACATGTTAAGTGTGGGCTGTGTATAAAGCAATGCCAATTTATCAGTTTTAAATATGATCCCTTTAAATTTCAATGAATGCCACTTTGTTCACTATGAAAAAGGGTAAATGGAGCATCTGATTTACCTTATCAACACCATTTTTTATTTTGTTTACCACTGCCAGGATCTAATGTTGAAAGGAAAGGACATTAGGACACTGGATATGAAGTTAGAAATTGCTGTGAGGCATGTCAGGGGGGTTACATGATGGAAAGAGGATGAGAGGAATGGAACTTCCTGTGCGTAGCTTAAAAGGAAACAACCAGGGAATGAATGACATGTTCCTATCATCACCCTGATCACTTTGCTTGGATGTTGTATCCCTTTTCCCTGCTCTTCAGCTGCTTTTGCCTTTTTAAAGCCTTAATTCTGTGCCCTGATTTGCACACATGGACAGTTATAGTCACCCAGAAGTCAGTGAGAGCTCCAGGATGCTCAGCTTCTTTGAAAACCAGGCTTCTAATTCAGGTGCCTAAATATGGAATTAGGATCCTATTTTTGGCACCCATTTTGGAAAATCTTGTCCTAGAGTTGTAAGTGCTAATGCACTTGCCTCACTTAAGAGCTAGCTTGCTTTTAGAAGCTGCAGATTTTAAATAGCTCAAGAGGATCAAGCTAGGACCCTTAGATTCCAGTGTACTCGAGAGTTTCTAAGATCATCCAGGCATCATAGGCTACCTGGCTATTCCACCCTTAGTTCTCAATGCCCTGATTACTTTTCAACTTTAGTGAGGCAGGGGACACTGCATAGGGTTGCCAGTTTTGTTTGGATGTATTCCTGGAGATTTCATCACATGACAATTTTTAATTAAAGACTAATCTTTAATTTCTGGAGACTCCAGGCCAATCCTGGAGGGTTGGCAACCCTAACACTGCAGAAAGCAAGGCATGGCGACTATTGCCCTGTTGATCTCAAAGTGTTCACGTTCTAGCTGTTCAGGACATTGTGAGCTACTAAGTGATATCTGGGTGCAGACTTCACAAAGAGCCACAGCTCCTCAAGGTGACTGACTAGCAAAACTCCTCAATTCAGTCAGAGCAGAGACCAAGCTTTTGAGGCTTTGAGCTTTGCCAAAGGACTGACCCATAACTCTGAAATGCCGGCATGTGGATGTAGAACATTACATGCATCGGCATTTGACACTGAAAATGTTGCTCATCAATTTTAGGTTAATATTATTTTCCCCATCATCTTCCTTGGCATAAATAGAAGCAGTATGGTGAATAATACTAATAAATTTGTTGTTCTTACTTTATTTATTTTAAAATTAGCCGATGGATGAGATTTTATTCAGATCTACCTGAAGTTTCACTAGTTAAATCTATTTTTAAAGTAGAGGGATCTGAAAAACATTAGACAAAATCCATAACATTTCAAAAGGGGTCCATTGTTAACACTTTCCAATTTCTAAACTACTGAGCAGACTTGTGTAACAACAACAAAATGAGTCAATGGTGTAATTTTGGTGGTGAAATATCATTCATCCTTAACAAAGGGATTTAAATCTCTGCATTAATTGTAAAAACCTCAACAATCTTAATTATGGACCTTCTAATGATGCCTCCATGATATTATAATAAAATAATGACAAACAACATATTTATACAGTACCTTTCATTCTGAAAGATTCCAAAGCAATCAGGGCTGGAAACTGCAAACCTCTAAGCACCCATTGGCTTTGATGGAAGTTGAGGGTTTACAACACCTCTTGGAGTTACTCAGCTCCTTGCAAAAATTGAGCTGGTTAAAGATCTCTTCACTCATTATTGAAATGCAGCTCTCTCAGGGTTGAAACACAGTCGCTATTTAACAGCAGGACAGAAAATGACAAAGAATATCATATCCACTTGAGACTGCTGGGAGAATTTAAACTAGGGAAGTCAGGGCACTGGGGTTAAATACCCGTAGTATTAGGAAAAGTTCCACAACATTTTAATAACCCCAAGTTGTCAGGTATCCTGTTCATTTCTCAGAAAAAACATCATCTCCAGCAGAAAAGTGGCCCCTAGCATCTTGCTTGGGGCATTGGTTACATACTGAGTCAGAGGAAACGGTGACACTTATAGCATCAGAAACATCATTCCAAGCTGCCCACTTCAGTTTTCTTCCTAGATGTTCCATCCAAATGCAGAGTCTGTTTAGTTCGTGAATTCTAATACTATTGCTACAGGGTTTTGTTTGTTTTTTTCCTAAGGGTGCCTCAAGTTTACCTTTGCATTCAGTGACATTTTGGGCTTGGTACAGTACATATGACTGTTTCCATCTTAAATGTTTTTTAATTTGGCTCAGTTTATAAAAGTTTTATTCTTTATATGTAGTTGTAGCATGAGTCACAATAGCTATAATCTATGAAGTAATCAGCAGCTATGTATTTCTACGGTGCACACATGAGGAGTAAAGAAATCTGTTCACAGTAGTTTTAGATTTTCATGGTGATACAATTGTGCATCCACTGGGTGGCCCATTTTCAAAAGAATATAGAAAGCTCATCTATTCCTGTATGCAAGCAAGAGGGGTGGATTGTAAGGTACCATTGGCCAAAATAGCTTAACTACTTTATAAATCACACGATGATAAGATTATTGAGGAAATACCAGGTGCTTTCAACAACACTTTCACTGGATTTATTCATTAGACTCGTTATTCACATCATTTTCACTGTGGTCCATATTCAGTTATGGGCAGGGGAATTGGAGGGGAGAGGGAAACTGAAAAGAAGGGCAACACATGGTAAGAGATTTTGGATGTCTTTCAGAGCAGCCAATAGAGTAATGCCTGGTAGATGTCGTCATACATACAGTTCTGAACAAAATATTTTTATTCTATGCAAGTTAGTTTTAGGGACAATACACTAATGACTCAGATACCACAGTGGAGAGTACAGTAAAAAAGCCTAGAACAGCTAGATAGATCCTATTCATTTCATATTGAAAGTTAGCCAGCCTTTGATGATACATTAAGCAGTTCGAACACAGGAGATTATAACAGCTTTGTTACATACCTCAGGTCAGAAGTGAGTTTCTAGTGCCGTGACTGCTTATGGTGCTCAAGGATGGACTAAAGTTATCCAGGGCCAGGATCTGACAAAGCTGTGGGTCCCTGAGAACACATTTGCTCACCTTTTCATATTTACAGTGGGAGCTGGGAGTGAATATGACTGCGCCATGCAGCCAGGACATCGACAGATTAGTAAAATGCTGGGAGAGTGGAAATCCTCATCTCTCCATGTTCCGATGTCCTTCTCCCAGCCCAGAAACACACCAAGAAGCAGATTTGCAGCTATCATAAATCAGTGTAGCTTCATTGAGACTATTAGCTCTATTTACATTAATTGAGAATCCAACCGCTTTTTCTTTCCACTCACCCAGGCAGTCTTCATCTTTAGGTTTGTTTTGCATATGAATTTTTGTGTATGACAGAAACCACAAAACCCAAGTTATATTTAGACAAAAAGGAAACAAAGAGCTTTGTTCTTCAAACTGTTTCCCATTAGTCCATCAACAGGAAAAATCTTGATTAAATTGTAATTTAATTGCCCCACATTTTATTAGACAGTCAATTCATTTTCCTTTTGTAGCTTATGTATTTTCAGAAGGGATTCAAGTGAATCAGATGTCTATGGCATACTGTTGATGATTCCCTAGTCCAGTGGTCTCCAAAGTGGGGTGCGCGGCAGGAGGAGCGCTTTTTCTTTTTTCTTTTTTTGCTTCGTCAGTTCGGGCGGGAGTCCGAGCGGCTTTTTTTTGTGGGGGGTTTTTTTTTTTTTTGCGCTTCAGCAAAAATGGTAGAGCCGGCGCGGCAGGGGGTGTATGCTCAAAATTTTTTACTGATAGGGGTGCGCGATCAAAAAAGTTTGGAGACCACTGCCCTAGTCAATGGATATGGTTTAGTAATTTAAGTTCTATTTAAAAAACAAACACTTGATCAAACCTTAGTTGAACTTAATCAGTTATTAAATATAATTCTTGACTGAGAAGTAATTGACTATTGAATGGCCTTGTTCAGTTAACAGTTATTGGATTTTCAGGAATTTAGTTTCATTTGGCTGGGCTACCTCTTCCAGTAGTTTTAGGAGATACAATTAGTATTCCTATCAGTATTTTAATAGACTCAGTATTCTGGGAATTACAAAGTAATCGTTTTTATGATGGAGCGGCCACAGGGAGATGTGATTATATTCAAAATATTAACAATGACGAAATTCAGATCTCCCTTGCTGCAGAGTAAGCCCTTTACTTCTTGAATTACCTTCAGTGGACATGGAGAACAACTGATCACTGACCTCTTTAAAACAGCCATTAACATATTCAAAGACTTATCAGGGCCCCCCCTCAGTCGTCTTTTCTCAAGATTAAACATGCCCAGTTTTTTTAACCTTTCCTCTTAGGTCAGATTTTCTAAACTTTTATCATTTGTGTTGCTTCCCTCTGGACTCTTGCCAATTGATCCACATCTTTTGTAAAGTGTGGCACCCAAAACTGGACACAATAATCCAGCCGATGCCTCACCAGTGCCAAGCAGAGCAGAATAATTACCTCCCATGTCTTACATACAGCACTGCTTTTAATACATCCCAGAATGATGATAGTCCTTTTTTGCAACTGCATCACATTATTGGCTCATATTCAATTTGTGATCTGATATATCCCCCAGATCCTTTTCAGCAGTACTATTGATTAGCCAGCCATTTCCCATTTTGTAGTTGTGTATATGATTTTTCCTTCCTAAGTGCTGTACTTTGCACTTGCCTTTACTGGATTTCATCTTATTGATTTCAGAGCAATTCTCCAATTTATCAAGATCATGTTTAATTTGAATCCTGTCCTCCAAAATGCCAACACTTCCCAGCTTGGTGTCACCCGCAAATTTTATAAGCATACTCTCCACTCCATTGTCCAAGTCATTAATGAAAATATTGAATAGAACTGGACCCAGGAAAGACCCCTGCAGGACCTCAATAAATACTCCCCCCCCACCCCCCAGTTTGACAGCAAACCATTGGTAACTCTGAGTGCACATCCAGTTTTGCATCCACTTTATACTAATTTCATCTAGACCACACTTCCCTACTTTGTTTTGAGAATGTCATGTGGAACTGTGTCAATAGCTTTACTAAAATCAAGAAATGCCACGTCTACAGCTTCAGAGTCCCATGATGTGCTGCCTTCCCACAAGTGTTGTGCATTCTGACTTTACAGATTCCACGTCCCTTACACCTTGATGTGCTCAGAATACAAATGCTGAGCCATGGCACTGCACTGCAATCAGATGAGTCCATTTATTTATTTCTTAACTGCTTTTGGTTTCTAAGAGTGTACTTATATATATGTTCAAAGTTGCAATTATGTAATTAGAAAATAGCCTGTAATAGCTCCAAAGGAAACAACTAGTTAAATGCATAACTAGACAATACTCCCACATCTATTTCCAGTGGCAGATTTTTAACTGATGCACAGGCGGACTCTGTTTCAGTGGTTCGAATGGCGTCATTTTAATATAATTTTGTTTTTCATTTTTGCACTACACCTACTCATAACATTAATCTGAAATGACAGACCTGTGTAGTGCCATTAGTTTTGCCCTTCTGACTATATTTTTGTTAACCATCTCCAACCATCTCCATTTGGTTTTAACTTGTTTAGACCACAGGCCTCATCATCCTTTTCACTAAACATCATAAACGAGAATGGGGGAATATTTAGATTTGCTCACTAAAGTTCTATTTGTGCAACAGTTGTAGTTCCAACTCCTCAATGTTTGTCAATTCATGTTGTTTTTGGATTTTGGTGAATTTTGTTGTCAGACTATATGTTAACATAATTTCAAGTCCTTTAGTGGTATTTACTGCATTCAATACAATGATGATGAGAATGGAATAAATAATTAGACAAACAAAAACATCTGTTAGTGTTTTCAGTTTAGATTTAAAATCATATATATTTAAACCAGATTCTTTTAAATGGAAATTGCAGAGATCTATGTGCATATCCCAAGATAAGAGTGTTATAATGAAACTATTAATCTCACATTCACATTCTTTTGTTTTTTATTCAGAGACACATAAAAGGTGATGGTGAGATTTTTTGTGTGAAACCTACTTGTTAATAAGGCTTATTGTTACTGATGCCTCCAAAGTATCCTGGGGAGCGAGCTAGACTATCATAATGATCCATCTATCTTATGCTGTCTAGGATCTAATGTCTTCTATTTTCTTTCAATTATTGCCATTTCAGGCTAATTGTTCATTGGGATTCAAGTTAAGCTTTGAATATTACAACAAATCATTTTGGGTCACTTCAAAAATAATACACAAAAATAAATACATGAAAAGTATTCCAACTATGGGCTCTGATCCCAAGAGGAGGTGATCACGTGTAGCTCCCATTGTATTCAAGCTGCCAGCTCTGACATTTAAAAGATCTGGGTTACTAGGAGAATGCCTTTCTGATTCCATACCTTTGCAGTTATGTTCAGCAAAGGCTCTCAGATTGGAGACAATAGGCATTGCAAGAGATCAGAACCTCAGGAACAGGCCCGTAAGTCCAAGAACTGAATCGGGTTAATGTTTCACTGGCCTTTCATGGGGGGGAAAAGAGACTCTCCTCTGCATACACCATGATCAGTGAGGCTACTTTTGCATCATGTCCCCTGTGAGTACTAGGCCAGTAGCCCACTGACACAGAGAACAAAAGCTAGTCCTTGTCTGCTGAAGTCTCCTCTGAATCTTGACAAGAGATCAGGTCATTCATCAGTTCAGCTAGGATGGCCTCTCAGATGTTCAATATGTACTTCTAGAAGAAAACTGTTTGTACTACTGTCACTTACCTTGGAAAAATGGGCACTGCTGTATATTCAAATTTAAAGTCAGTTGTTACTTTAGATTACACTTGCATCTTTTTTTTTTTTTTACATTTAATTTGCTGTATGTCAGCAACATCTAGCACAAGATCCCTGCAAAAGTAAACACCTACACACACACAGTGACCTACTTAGAAATTACATGCTGGCTTGCACGTAGGCATAACGAAAAATTTTTTTTTTTAAAGTCACATTTAAAGGCTGTAATTTACAACTTTAGGGCTTTGTGTGGCATACTGCAAGGAGGTGATGCACGATAGCTACACACACAAATTTTATTCCATTTGAATGTACAGAGTTTTCTTTTAAACTACAAAGGCTCAATTGTGCCAACAGATGGAAGCAGAATGTCCTATTGATTTAAATGGGGAATCTTGCTTTAAAACTGATGGCATTGATAAGGTCCCAAGTTCTCAATTCCACAGCTTAGCAACTAAAAATGCATCCCCACTAACATTTAAAACTCAGGAAATTATGACTTTGTCCAGGACTTTGGTTAACATCCCCCACATACAAAGAACCCAAAGACTTATTACATTGAATGCATTCTGTTTATTTGAGAAGGAAGATCTCAAGTGAGTGCCCATTACAGGAGGCATCTCCCATAATGTACAATAAAATCAACCATTGCTTCCAGCAGAATACAAAAATACACATCTCAGTGACTTCCATACAATAATAAATATGTAATCATGCATCCGACAATAAAAAGGCACAGAAAACTGGTCACTTAGTAGTCATAAAAATTACTAACTATATTAACAAAGCCACCCGAATTATCTGTACAAGGAAATTTAACAATATATTCCAAAGGTGAAAACACATAAACCATCTTTAAAATAGTATATGCAATAAATACCTCAATTGTTTTATATATTAAAAATAAAACTGTGCCATTGTAAACAGTATGTAAACAAACAAAACTCACTGTTCCTTACCATTATTAAAAGTAAATAAAGCCAAAAGTTACAACCCTGCTGTTAGATATATTTCATTGGCAAGTTTTTCAGGCAGTTTAAAGTTGTACTCTTTTCTGCAGCAAACAGAGCCCACTGTGTGTCTTACTCTTAGAAATAAGTACTACAGCATTACTATGCTTCAAAACTGACCACCTGAAATGTAGTAGGTCCTTAAATATCAACAAGATTGTCAGAACTGAAACTTAAGAAAAGCAATTTTTGCAGTGTTATGGACAAAAGTAACTGAATTATATGAAATATTATCGTGTCAATAAAACTTAGCAACCTATAGAACACCGTTCATCCACAGATCTCAGAGTTCTTTACAAAGGTGGGTAAGCATTATTATCCCCATTTTACAGGAGAAACTGAGGCACAGCTTGGTTAAGTGACTTGCCCAAGGTTATACAGGAAATCAATGGCAGAGAGCTAGGAATATAATCCAGGGCTCCCAACTCCCAGTCTGGTGCTCTATCCCCTGGACTATACTTCCTCATTCCCTATATATTCTTAGTTTGAGATTTAATTTATGTCCTTTAGGACAATGAGTATGGAGTCCTGCACTCACAATTCCCAAGTATAATTACAGAAAGATAAGGAAGATGTGTAGTAGAGTTATCTGCTCGCTTAGACCAGAATCTGCTCCCACTGAAGGCAATGGGAGTTTTTCTATTGACAACAGTGGGGGCACAATCAAAACTAGGCAGACTGGTGTGCCCATGCAAAGCCTTAGTAAGTCTCTGCACTAGCCCAGCGGTCAGTCCTTGCAGGCCTGATTGCAGAATCAGGGCCTTTATGTTTAGTCTTTTGGTGTCTGATCCTTCAAGCAACAACCAGACAAAACTTCCAGGCCGTTCAACCAGGGTGGCAGATCAGGCTGTTTTCCAACATCATTTTTATCAAGGGGGTGGAGGGGTACAAACGAAAAACCTAAAAAACTGTGAACCTAAGTAATTTTCCCTTTGAAAAGAAACATTAGGGAATAGGTGACATTCAGTATAGATGCCTTTAGAACATCCCTGCCAAAGGAAAATGTTTAGCTTCTCAGTTCTTCAGCTTTTGATAACATTGGTACAGAGTCATAATTTTAAGAACCCTATTGTATCCCTGGGAGGTTCTTCACCAGTGATTATCTGTGACAAACACTGATCTGTTTCAGATGTGCATATGCCAAAGTGCATAGTGGTTCTTATTTGAAATTAATATATTTAGGTCTAGATTAAGGTATTAAAAGTATCAAGGTATGTTTATTTTGATGTTTCACAATATAACATCTTTTCATGGCAAGTAGTGAGAGGCATCCACCTAAAGTATACACAGGTTCATATATCCCTTTAGAAGGGATTCAGGAAGCACTACATTATTGTATTTCTCTTCTACTAGTGCATATCAAGGGCCTGATCCTTCAGTCGTTATGTTAGTAGTTCCATTCACTTTAATTGGTTGCCGCATTTGGCCCTACCACTGTATACTTATGTAATACATTTTTATTTATCTGAAGAGAAAAGAAAAAATTCCACTCTAGGACTGAGGTCAGCACACACCATGTCTTGATTATAATTTTAAATTAGCGTATTTTTGACCCCCCCCAAAAGAAGTTTTTAAAGTGTCTAATTGAAAATCTACAAAAGCCAAGAAACAAAGTGAACTATATATCTGTGAGTGTGAAAACTAAATGAGACAAAATAATTTTTGTTTCCCTAACGATACAGTAGATCATCTATGTGGGGGGAAGAAGAAGAAATGTGATCTTTTTAAATGCAGATCCTACATTAATTTTTACACATTTTAGAAAAAATATATTAAAATTCATTATTTTCTTAGGTGTATCAAAGGAACAAAACAATAAAAAAATGTGAATGCTCTAAAATGCATACATTCCTACCTGTGCTGTATTTTGCAGGTTCTATAGAAAAATCCAAAAAATAACTGTAGATTTCACATTGGGAAAAATAAATATATTTCACTTATTAAAAAATCACATTAGGAAAACAGCTCAAACAATATTTTCAGAGAGGGGGTCAAATCCTGGCCTCATTCAAGTCAATGGCAAAACTCCCATTAGCTTTAATAGGGCCAGGATTTCATCAAGAATCTTTAAGAATTCTTTAGATGGCAACAATCAAAAACCCTGCTATTGCATCACATACATTATAAATATTTAAAATATTAATTAGCATCTGTAAACGTCCTGAACAAACATTAACTAGTTTCTGCAGTTCATCTGATATAAAAATACTATTATGAAAAATCCATATTTACTATCGTAAGTTTTCCTGCACATGGGTTAGAATCATTACACACACACACACAGTATGTATATAAACATACATTCTTGCCTACACACTACATATTATCCATATGTATACACATACCATGGACAATATAAATANAGAATTCTTTAGATGGCAACAATCAAAAACCCTGCTACTGCATCACATACATTATAAATATTTAAAATATTAATTAGCATCTGTAAACGTCCTGAACAAACATTAACTAGTTTCTGCAATTCATCTGATATAAAAATACTATTATGAAAAATCCATCTTTACTATCGTAAGTTTTCCTGCACATGGGTTAGAATCATTACACACACACACACAGAGTATGTATATAAACATACATTCTTGCTTACACACTACATATTATCCATATGTATACACATACCATGGATAATATAAATCTGTATACTCCTATGTACAGGTCTGTCTCATCTTACGCTGGGGTTACGTTCCGCGGTTAGCACGTAAAGCGAAAACCGCGTATACTCAAAATCCCATTGAGTGTAATGGCGGGCGGAATCGCCCGCACTACAGGAACAGTACATAAATTGCTATTTTTCTCTTTTTTTGTTTTTTGACGACCGTGTAAAGCCANTGTCTCATCTTACGCTGGGGTTACGTTCCGCGGTTAGCACGTAAAGCGAAAACCGCGTATACTCAAAATCCCATTGAGTGTAATGGCGGGCGGAATCGCCCACAGTACAGGAACAGTACATAAATTGCTATTTTTCTCTTTTTTTGGTTTTTGACGACCGTGTAAAGCCGAAATCGCGCATGTTAAATGCGCGTAAGATGAGACAGACCTGTAATTTAAGTTTGCAGACTCTAATGTTCACCAATGTGATACCCATTTTTATGCGAGGAATGATTTCTATCTGCATTGAGCTGGTACACCCTGATCCTGTGAAGACTTGTGCAAATGCTTAGTTTTAAACACATGAACAGTCTCAGTTTTAAACACATGAACAGTCTCAGTTTAAAGCTAAGGACATGCATAGGTATTTGTAGAATCAGAGTCTCATTTTGCATGATGTTTTCAAAGATACTTAATTTTCCTGTATATAACAAATTGTAGAGCAGTTTGGCATGTTCGCACCAATAAGATCTCTGAAAGAGCTTTGATTCAACATATATAAAAGTGTCCAGGACATTCACAATATCTCTGTGAAAAAAAATAGCATGAAGCATGTTGGATTGTTCTACTTGCCAATTCATATACTCAACTCCCTGCATCTCATTTGTAAGTCAGGTCATACTTTCAATCTCTAATTCAACTACAAGCATTTGAACTATATGATGATTTCATAAAACGTTTTAGCAGATTTTATTAACTATGGGATTTATCCTGCAACTCTTACATATGGACTAGTAGTCCTTACTCATGCAAGTAGTCAAACACTACTACACAATAAAAACAGAATAACTGCATGATTAAAGGCTGAAGCCAACAGGAGCAGACTTCATTTGGACTGCCAGTTTTAAGGACGGTTGCAGGATTGGGTGCTACTTGCACATTTGTTTGGTGGGTGGTGGTGGTGGGTGGTTTTTTTTATTGTGTTTGCAGTATGGATAATAAAAGAATCTATGCTAACTGTGCAAACAACTTCAGTGAATAGATACTGAATAGCAGCTGTGGGGGGAAAGGAATACAGCAATGGTGTTAAAATGCAGTCAGAATCTGATTTAAATTAACATGATTACTACAATTTTAATGATTTATTCCTCTATTTTTGTCTGGCAATCACTTTTTTTGATAGCCACTGTACATATAGCTGGGAACAAGAGAGAGAAATCTGATTAAAAAACAAACATGAAATGCAGAAACTAAACTATTTCTACTACATTAGATGTCTTTAATGGGACTATAATTGTGATAAACATTTATGGCCTAGCATTAAAAAAAAAAGTTATCTTCTCCTCATGGCGTATTATGAAAGTTAGTTGAAGGGTTTGTGCTCTGGGTGATTTGAGAGATCATCTGGTCCTGAGTGAACGTTACTGCTTAATTCTCTTTACTGCATGGTTGTATGTGGATACAGCCAGGGCCATCCTTAGGCATACAAGGCTGCGTAGGGTACTCGAAAATTTGGGCACCCCTGGGTCTTAGTGTCCACCCTGTTCTAATCTGACCCCTCCTGCAGTCTCCCACCACAGCTGGCTGCTGCAGCGTGGTGAGTCTTCCTCCAGAGGGGATCTAGTACTTGAAACTGAAAAAGCCTTCCAGCCTGCCAGACCTATTAGCACACCACTGAAACTGTTAAAGAGCCATTCAAGTGGTAATGAAGTCATTTAACAGTCATTTGCCAACTCCCAGGTATATACTGTCAGTTTTTGAATTTACTGACCAAAAAAAGTTGTGCATTACTGTAATATTTACTCAGAACATGTTAGTCTACAGGACCTTAATTTAAAATTTGCTTTAAAAATATTTCATTAGTGTGTTGCTGAAGATTATAAAATCACATCTTTAAAAAAATCCTTGCATAGGTTTTTAGATGCACAATCTGAGTATTCATCTTTAGCCTTAAATACTTGGATCTTCAGACATATAGTTTTTTTAAATAAATCCTTCAAAAGACCACCCTTATCTAAAATACACATGCGAGCCCGGGCTGCCATCGGGGATAGGGGAACCAGTTTTATAATACTGCATAGGGACCCATAAACCCTAGGACGGCCCTGAATATAGCAGTTAAGAATGTTAGCAAGCTGTATTCTCAACTCTTCAGAAGAAGGACAGTATTTTATGAACAAGTTATTTTCCTGAGGCTGACATATATTAAGATCCTGGGATTTTAACAGTAAGTGCTGTAGGAAATAATTTAGCTAAACCTCCCTCTGCTGTTTTGGGGCCTAGTCCTACACTTCCTGTACTAGCAGAACTAACTTTGGCTTCAACAGGAGGTTTGCCTGTGCTAGGACTGTGCCATCTAGTTCTATTAGTTTTAAATAAATGTCAGCAAAATGTTACGTAAAAAACCACGTTATTTAACTGATTCGTGGGCTGCCATTATGGATTAAGACATGAGTCTTCTGGTTCTAGATCAGACAGAGGCATTAAGCTGATGTTTCTGGTGTTTCAAGGTCCAATCCTAAGAGTTGCCAAGAACGGGCATTCCTCACCTCTCAAAAGTTACTCAATGCCTCCTAGGCTCAAATGAAGCTAAGGTTTTCATAACAGCAAATCCCATTTATTGTGACTATAATCCTCTGCCGTGAACATTATTTCTGCTGTGTGCCAGTACAAAACCCTAAAATAGCTGGATAACCAGAAGGTAAAGTCTATTGCACACACAAATGTAGAGACACGAAATTCTGTGAGTCTAGGGTAACTGGAAATAAGTGTTTTGTGTGTGCACCTGCATGCCTGAACACTTCCTCACACATGCTAAATATCACTTTTTTCAAGATGTCCAAAGAAAAGCATATATTCTCACAATTGCCTACTGATCACCCCCAGGCTCCTGATCACCAACATGCACATCCTCTTTAATTTATGCCTTCATCTGAACCATGACACAGTAAACAGCTTCCAAGAGTTTCCCCGAACCCCTCATTCACAGTTGCCTCTGTAAGCAAAACAAAAATTAGTCCCAAGCAAACCCTACTTCCACAGATGTTGAGGAAAATGTTAATTACCTTAAAATGTTAATAATTTGTTCCTTCTGAATTGCTATTAAAAGGATGCTGTAGAATAATTATACTAAAAAGAATTTTCCCTTAGATTATGATAAGGATTTTAACATTCTAATTTATTCCTTATTAGTCAGATTCATTATTTATTTTTGCATTTCTCTCTGCTTCCACAATGAAAACAGACTCATCAGTTTCACTTTTGCTTTTAGTCCATTTCATGTCAGGTTCATTTTCCTGTTCTCATGCTCTAGCCCAATGCTGCAATGTTTGGGTTGCAAACACTACTTTTGAATAAGGATTTGTTTCCACCAGAATTGAAAAAAAAAAAAAAAATCATGGAAACATTTCTACTGATCTTAGGTTTTGTAAAATATTGTTTTAATTTTATTTTAAAGAATATTTTTGACCCTGAGTGTGCCCATTCCAATTTCTTACAGATATTAGTTTGTTTTTAACTCCTGAAATATTTGTTCCACAAAAAGAACTAATAGACTAAACCTTACATACTTCAGCTATTAGAAATGTAAAAACGTGCCTCATTGTTTTCAGTACTTTAAAAACCACTGTAAGTGATCATAGGGGTTTCTTTCTAAAAAATATGCTGCTATCTGGATAAATGTTAGTTGCTGGTGGAACAGACATGTCTAAAGAGCAGCAGGTCAAATACTATCCCCAGTTGGGGCTGTGCAAGTATAACTAAGGGCAGAATTTGGTCCCCTATATTATTATAAGTATGAACCAACTCCTGCAGCCCTTACTCAGATGTGTAATAATTACGTGAACAGTCTCATAGAAACCCACAGGACTACTTGTGTAAGGACTGCTCACATCAATTAGGGTTACAAGATCAGGTCCAATTTTGGATCAGATTTACATTATTCTACTGTATATTGTTTTATACAGATTTTTATTATTTTAAAAAATTATATTTGTCACTTTGGGTTATGTGTTGTTTTTAGATTTATAAAATTAATGGTAAACTAATTTCAAATCAAATATATACTCTGGGAATATGATTTGTGTACAACCATATAATACACAGCACGTTTCATTAACTCAGCTGTTTCATTAAAACCAGTGTTACCTGTATGTAAGTGCACTTGTGCGATTACTTAGCTTCCCAGGCCCCTGCTCTCATTTAGGCATGCAGTAGTTTTGGAGCCAGATTTTCACCAAACAGCTCCTTTTTAGGCACCTAAATAAGTGGTCAGATTTTTTTAAAGTGCTCAACTTCTACTTAGACACTTAGGATGGAATCCTGGTCCCAATCCCACCGGCTTCAGTGGGGCCAGGATTTCATCTCTAAGATAGCTGGATAGCTCAATGGAAGCTGACAGGCAAAATCCATCTGCTTCATTTAGGTTACTAAGCCGGGATCTACACTACAGCTGGGATCGACGCTCTGAGATCGATCCACTGGTGGTCAATTTAGCCGGTCTAGTGAAGACCCGCCAAATCGACAGCAGATCACTCTCCAGTCGACCCCTGTACTCTATCCCCAACAAGAAGAGTTTCTCCCATCGACCCCTCCCCCTCCTACCCCCCCGCGCGGTGTAGACCCTGTGATAACTCGACCTAAGGTACATCGACTCCAGCTACGTTATTCACGTAGCTGGAGTTGAGTAGCGTAGGTCGACTTACTGTGGTAGTGTAGACATAGCCTAAGTGGGAGCTCAGGTCTTTTGAAAATCTGGCCTGTTGTGTTTAACTGCCACCTGCTGGAAATGTTAAAGCACAACTGCATGCTCACTCAGGTGCACAAAACTCAGCATTTTTGCCAATTTAGCCAAGGATGTTAAGTATTTGAATGTCATTGATGAGGGTGATGATGTTTTATTTTTCTGGGCTGTGAATGGATGAAATATGTCTCTTGTTATAAAATTTAGCATAGCAATACACATGAAAGTTTAAGACTTGGTGAAACCTGCCTGTAAGTGCTGGAAATATTAAAATCCTACATTTCTGATGGTTTTACTTCTCATTTTTTGGCTGTTTTGTCCTTTATCACATTCATTTTTGAAACAAATGAATTTGTACTTAAGTGCCTATTGTTGCAGCCTTTAATTCAATAATTCAGAAGAAAAACATGGGCCTCTTCTTATTCCTACTGAAGTTAATGGGAGTTTTGCCACTGACTTCAGTGGGTTGCCGGGATGGACCTTGGGAATTCTAGAAAATCTTTTGTGAGAGTAAAGATGGGAAGCTTTCCAAATTCAATATAATTTCTGAGAAATAAACTGGGCTTCTGTATGGCAGAAATGAGCATTTCAAGTACATAAGCAAACCATTAACAGAGCTATTAAACATAACACAGCAGCAGTAGAAAAGAACTAGAAAATGCATTTTTGTATAAAATATAAAATTCCACACTGTATCCCATATATAGATAAATACACAGATTTATACAACTAGTGAAGACCTTCTATTGATGATTATTAAGTGACACTTTATAATATTATCAACACTGCTGATAGCAGTATCAGATTTTTGTCTATAAAAGTATACCAGCCAAATTTTAATTCCTATCCAAACTCCTCAATTATCTCATCACCAAAAAAATCCAGCTAATTATTTTACTCAAGCCAACAATATAGTCACTTACAATTCCTGAAAACATTAAAATCTTTGCAGCTTGAACGAGCAGCATTTTGATATAAAAATCATACCCCAAAATTTATAACCTGTTACTAAAGAATCAGCAAAAGGAGGATCTTGTTGTATAAATGTAACACAGTATAATGCAATAGTGAGATATTTATCCTACTTGGGAGAAAGGAGAAAAACTCCATATAACTCTCTGTGGCTTTGAAGTACTCACCCATGAATTATCAGCTAATTCCCTGGTTGTAAGATAAATATATTACTCTAACTCATTTATCCTCAACAATATATCTCTCTCTCACATAACTGAAACTTTTACAAATATCAACAATTTTTACACCACTAATTACTAGTTACCAGAACTGTCAAACAAATGAAGGAGCCTAATACTTAGAGGTACAGATATAGCTATGAATAAACAGTGGTAAACATTAATAGTGCAATCATAAACACTAGGAATCAAGCAAAATAGATTCTCTGTCCTTTTTGTCTTTCATGTCCAATTGGCATTATCTATGTACAATATATTTTCTTAAATACATTTTTCAAAGTAACACTACTGTACTTTCTGTTGTGTCTTGGTTTATATATTAATTTACCATTCAGTGTGAAACAGGTTTTCTGTCAACCTGCCAGCAGGCAGGGCTATGATACAATGACAGAACACTGACAATCTTTACCAGGATACCCTGTGAAAAAAAGTTCATCTCATGTGGGTATTGTGCAGTTTTCATAAGGTGAATTGGCATTATTTAATCCAGTTAAAAATTATAAACTGGCAGATTACATATTTGTATAGACAAAATATCAGAGAACGCAGAGAAATCCACAAAAATGGAATACGGCATTATATTGGAAAATAATAATTCTTGCTTGCATTAAAATATGTTTTAGTGCACATTAGCTATAATGTTACTCCTTCCCCAGAGCAGAAGAGGCTGAGACAGAACTATTATGTTGAAACAGACACTGTTCAGCTAGGGTTTTTTATTATTGATTTTCTCTTCCCCCTTAAGTGTAAAATCTTTTCCTTTTAAATAGAAGTGTACTGGGGGCGGATGGGGGGGTATAGGAAAAAAGTAGAAAGGGGAAAATGCACAAAAAATATAGTGAAAAGAAAAAAATATAACAATTTCACATTTTTGTACATATTTCCCCCCTTACAATACCGTAAAAACGAATACCATTTGCATTTGTGGTTTGAACAGACTTTTTTAAAGAAGGCATTTTATATTATAAAGGCAGCACATGTACCATCTGAAAAAGTGGTTGCTACAATAGTTGAATGCAAGAAAGTAGAAAACATTATACAAAAAACAAACCCTGATTTTAAGATAATATATCTGCCTGTGACAATCTACTAGCATTTTAACATGCATGTCTCCCTTTCCTCCTTCTAAGAAGTATAGCCAGGTCATCTGAACAAATACCGTCACTTCCTTTTTAATAACAACTGCCCCTGTTTTGCCTTACACATATTTGCAATGGGGCAGAGGTGAGTTGTCTACATACAGGAGCAGAAGAGTTATATTAAGTGTATTAAATCATGGGTTTTTTTCTTCCAGTGAGGTGGTTTTTTTTGTTTGTTTTTGTTTTTTTAGTTATGAGCTGGGAGGTGAAAACATTATTTACCTGCCACAAGGTTTCAACTGTCATGAGTCAGACCCCCTCATCCTCCCAAATCATATTGGTAAAAAAAAAATCAAATCATAAGTTAGTAACACTGTGTTTAAAAAGTACTTTCTGCAGAAAATCCACATAGGTAAACAACATTATAGACTTTATGCCTTCAGTAAAAGGATTCCTTAGTTATTTTTGTTCTACTCATCAATGCATTTGGAACTGATATGCAATACATTTTTGAGTCATAGTTTCCTATAAAATTTGCTCTCCTGGGCCTCTGTCAAATACAGTATAAATAAAGTCTGAAATACTTAGTCTACTTGTACATTAAAAAACCTCCACTTACATAACTGAAGTTAAATTCTTTGGCAGTCATTTAAAAAACCTGGACTATTGATAGAAAGACAACAGCTGAAAAGTTGTCCTATCCTGAGGTAATTTTTGGAGTGTTATAACAAAGAAGAATTATGAATAATACATTTTCCTGTCCAAAAGGAGTTCAACCTTTTCAGAGGAAGTCACTTTAGTCCTCTTTCTCAAATTCTGTATAGTCTTAAGAAATCCTGCTGCATATGCCCAACTCTATGCATTGTTTAGTGAGACAGTGAGCATGTTAGAGAGAATTCATTCTATGACTAGGAAAGCAAAGAAAACACTTTAATGAATTATAATCTTGAGTTTACCAGCAAGATTAATTATATATTCTATCAGAACACCCACAAATTAGAATGCTGCTGCACATTAAAATGTACACACTGTAGCTTACAGAGAAGCTGGGAGAGAAAGGAAAGATGGTTTATGGAGACATAACAGATGTCATCTGAACATAATTAAAGGGGTCAGTGTCAAGTACATTTTTAAAACTCTCTATTGTTTGCATACCCTTTTAGTACAACAGCTTGAAAATAATGCACTTGGCAAACAGTTTTTGTTTTGGTTTTTGCTGAAAACCTAATGGAACACAGCTTCTTTCTTTCGTTTGTTTACCAGCATAATCAGTTATGTCAGCATAGTTCTCGGAACTGTGTCCTTCTATTTACTCTACAGCAGAAGAGCACATAGCGCTTGAGACAGACAGACTTGAGCTTTTTTTTTTTTTTAATTAAAATTTCCTGGCAACAGAGTGGTGAAGGATGTTAGAAAAAAATTTAAATAAGACATTTATCTTCCAGGGGGAAACCCCTACCAAATGAGAAAGATAGGTCAAAGTTAAACCTAATACTTGACACTGTTCCCTTTAAAAATGTGGGAAACAAACTTTTTTAAACCAAATGAAAGTCTGTTCAAATATCAGAAAGCAATCATATATTAACCTACTCTTTAACCTTTAAGAGTTGACAAAGCCTCTGCTGTTGAAAAGGAGGATATATTAGTAAAAGCCATGCCTCTTTTGCTGGCATGCTGCATTCTTGCAAACGGCAAGGAGGTATCCATTTTATACAAGCTCAGTTAGGGTATATCTACACTTAAAAGGCTACAGGTGTTTTTGTAGCACTTCAGTGTAGACACTCCCTACAGTGACAGGAGTGGTTCTCCTGTTGCTATAGTTAATCCACCTCCCTGAGAGGCGATAGCTAGGTTGACAGAATAATTCTTCCATCAGCCTAGCACTGTCTACACTAGGGGTTAAGTCGGCATAGCTAAGTCTCTCAGGGTTGTGGATTTTTCACATCCCTGGGAGATGTAGTTATACTGATGTAAGTTTTCAGTATAGAGAAGACCTTACTGTGTAACTATACCCAAGTTGTGAATCATCAAGATATCCTAATTATTTAAGTAGTTTTACTGTAGTTTTTACCTCCAGAGATATTTAAATTCTTTTCCCATTAGATAAATACTTGGTGAAAAATGATCTGGGCCCAACTGAATTGCATAAACCCTGTTCTAATGAAATGTTTAGTATCAGAGTAATTCTAAGTGAACCTGTTTACACTCTGTATTATTGTTTTGCATGTGATTTACCTAAGCATACATAGTGTACAATATTTGGGAAAGGATTACCATTTTTACTAAATATGTATGATTTACCAGTGCAGTAGTACTGATAAGAAACAGATTGAATATAGATATGTAGAGTAGATGTGTACATTGTTTTGGTATTTAATGAACCTTTAAAAAACAATATTAAAATGGTGCACATGGATAAGTTCTTGTATCAGACTGGGGAAGTTTACCTCACAAAATCAAATCAGCTATAACATTAAAACATTTTATACACATAGTAAATAACATTAAATTACTTCTGGCTTTTAAAAAATGTTTCACTAACCTTTTTAATCCTCTTTTTGCATAATAAATAAAATCTAGTACAGATATTCAAGGTAACTAACTAGCTACATTAAAATGCTCCATAAGAAAACTCTCTCATAATTTTCCATTTAGGAAGCTGATTGATAATTTTGTGAGGTACCTGTCTCTCCGAAACACTCAGGAGTTAATTACCTGATATACCTACTCTACATGGGTAATTTAAAAACCTAACTATAGAATGTGTCAATTATATATAATGCACATCATTTGCTAAATATGGCACAGATGCTAAGTGTTCACATCCACAAGTCCTTTGCCACATAACATGTTCAGGTAAAATACAACACTGAAGAATAGAAAAGTGCCTGTAACCAAATAAAAGACACACAAGTAGTAATAAATTAAATCTTATTAAAACTGATATAAAAATTGTTCAAGTGTTTAAAGTATCAGATATGTCATGCAACAGAAAGACAGACGATTCAGACAGGTACACCATGCATTATAGTTTGCATTCGTGGTGTCTGTAACCATACTCCTTGGCCAGTGAGTGCTAAGTACCTGAGGCAATGTCAGTCTTGCAAGCAAAACCAGGAACGTTCCATCTCTGTCTTCTGTATAAAATGTTTTAGGGAAGCTGTGCCTCAGAAAGTTAACCAGGCAAACTCAGGCTCTACAGTGATACGTTGCCGCATTGTAAGAGAGCTGTACTGGGCCATATGTAAGGAAAGCAATCATTACTTAATTACATTTTCCAGGCAATGCAGTTCACTATATACCAACCGCTTTACCAAAATGTGCTTACTTGAACTTGCCAAGTTTGCACACTAAGAAAAGGTCTTCACAGAACATATAACTTTTTTTTTTTTTTTTTTTTTGGCACAAAACCGTTCAGATTCTCAGGTCAAGCTCTTCACCACATAAGAATGCAGATATATTAACCTGCATAGTACACCAGTGCTTATTCAACCATATAGTAAACTACAAAGACAGCAAAGTGCCTCCACTTTGCTAACTAGCAATTCTCCCTCCTTCCAAGGATAGCACCAGTATTCTTACACTTCAGACAAGGGAGCGTTCTTGCCAATCTCTTTAATTCCCTGGAGAATTCGCTTCATATGACCCACTTTCGTTATCCCCAGGTCCTACAAAAGAAAAGGAGAGGAGGGTTTTATTTACAAAAGAGAAAAAGCCCAATACAATTCAGCCATGCAGCAGTTACAGAATCTTTTACAGTGCATTTTAAGTGATCTGCAACAGCAAACACATTTCTAAATGTGGAAATAGCAAAGTGTTATCTAATGTAGCAAAAAATATACATTACAGACAACTTATCATGAACCTCTTTCTATTCAGCACAGAGAAAATTACTTACCTGCAATAACTGCTGTATCTCACACAAACCCTTACTTTTGTGTTCTCCTGACTTCTGTGCACAGCCCTTAGGTTTTTTTTAATTTCCAGAAATTGCTCAATCTCCCTCTCCTCTCTAACATAGCAAGGGATGTGATAGATCATAGCTTCCATCCATCAATTTTTATTTTATCTGTGGCCCTAACATGCCTATCTTAATCAGCAAATACGCACATCCCCATGGGAAAGTAGATGTAGGTCTACAGGTATGTAGGACAACTTTCCTTCAGAGAACAATAGCTAAGGTTAGAGTGAATTTCTCAGTCCAGAAAGATAAGTATCTTAACATGGATATGCTTGGTAATTAGAGGAAAGTTTCTGACAAGCATGACAATGACATCCAGAAGGAAAATGGGAAAGTACACAAGAAACAAATCTGAATGTATTGTATAACTTTCTCTATGTACATCAATGTGGCAGTTAAGATCAGCTGAAATGTTCTCGATAGTGTTTTCTGGGACTCAACTCTTCAGGACTGGCAGTAGCAAGGACCTCTTACGAAGAGGCTGCCTCCCCCCAACCACCCACACCTTTGGAACTCATTCCCTTTGGCAGTGAATTTGCAGAATTTCAAGGGCATTGTGCAATAATTATTTATTTGTTTCAGCTTATTCATTTTCATTTACTTTATTTCAACAATTTGTCTACATTTTTTGCAATAGCCATCATACTTTTATTTAACCCAACCCACTATGGGTTGTTTATGGAATTAGTAAGGAAATAAGTAAGTGCAAGGTTTAAATATTACTAAAGTAATTTGAAAAATTATGAACATATGAAATATTTCTGAAATATAAAATCTTCCACTTTAGTAGGATACATTTTCCACATCAAGGATAATAAAGAGGGAAAGGGCAGCATAAAATAATTCTTCTTATTTTAATGTACTGTAAAAACTGTGGTAACAATATATATATCATGGTATGCACACTTTCCACAAAGAGTTCATATATATGCGTTCTGAAGACATCAAAAACTCTGGAAATAAGCATTGATACTTAAGTTGTTATGCAATTTAATTTCCATTTACCAGCCTGAGACAAGGCGAGTGTGGTATAAAATTGAAAGAAATCCCTTTTGCTATATAAAATTTAAGTGGGTACAAACTGAAGACATTGGCCTCTCTTCACCTTTGAAGATTTGAGTTCAAATTCAGGTTAGGTCGGAAATGGAAAGAAACTGGTCCTGTTTCCTAATGGACAATTATCTACACTACAGCTCAAGACCATCATATATGATGATTCAGCATAATTAGAAGGTCCTGCTCAGAATGGACCCCAGACTAAAACTGCAAGGGTTTTGCACATTTAGTTGGATTGACAGACTAATGTGCTACAAGTTTCTTCACATCTGTCTGTACTGCACTTTGTTCTATCCTCTGCTGTCAATCTCACTCTTTCTTGAGTATTCAACAAAAACATCTAAGAAAAATAGTTAATGTATGCAACAATTATTAAACACACATAACAATGACTGCAACTTTTTTCCTGAGAACAAACGGGCATAAGGTTATAGATTCAAAGTTGTAGAAAATTTTCTTATTTGCCTTCAAGTTAATTTTCTAATGAAAAAAAAAAAAGGTCAAAACAACTACTCAGAAACCTCCTTGCAACAATTTGTCAGAGGATCTAGTGTTTCCATCTAAATTACAGTCACTTCAAAATAGAATGAAAATAGAATATACATCTTTCACCATCACCACCAAACTTGGGCATGAATTTGATGAGGCTTTGCCAGGGTTTTCATTCGTAGGATTTTTTGGTAGTTGAGTATTGTAGCAGGATTTTGTCAGACTTCAGGGATTAGAAAGGGGACAGGATCATATTGACACTTCCAGCATATCAACAGCTCTTTCCCCAACCCTAGGCCTCAGACTCTCGTTACAAATTCTCCTGGCCCCTCAGTTAAAGTTTACCATCCTCAAGAAAAAAACCCAAACAAAGGTAAAAAAGCTCTGAATTTTCAACTGTGGAGATCTCCCCAAACCATTCTGTTGAGAAGACAGCACATATGGCGACTTTAGATGCCATCTAGATGCCAAAAAGTTTGCAGGGATTCTTTTATTCTGACTTTTGCCCTACACAAAGGGAGGGATTTGGAACAGCAACACACTGCAAATCATTCACAAAGTGCACCCCACCCTCCAAAAGCATACATTAATCATCTTATATATGGTATCATATATCTCTATTTAACTGAGATCTGATTAACGAACTTCCATTTGGCCAACATTTGTTCCATGCTCTGGGTTTTCAAAGATGGCAGGCTAACATAGGTTGGAAGGGGGAACCACAGCACAATTGCAAGTCTAGCTCCAGAGCAAGACCTTCCCCCCCCATTTCCATGCCACACTGCTAGGCTACATTGCCAGCCCACCTCACAGTTTCTAGCACCCAGTGACGTAAGTACTCAAGAGGTCCTTGAAAAATAACTGGAGAAGAACCTGATGAACGTTCTTGCAACAATTTTCTTCTTAAATTGTTGTCAGCTGTCAGGGAATCTTCATCTGTACTATACTCTGGAAATAAGGCTAGAGAGGGTAGGCTGCCTTCCACCCCCCACCCAAAAAAGGTTTGCCACTCAATCTTTGGCAAAAAGGGTTCCATTCTAATATTTCCAAACAAATAATACATATAGAATTCTGCGTTAACATCTTTAAGATCAGACATTTCTTCTAGCTTTATTACTAATTTAACAAAGACATCCAGTGAATCCAAAATCTAACATTCTCTAAAAGAGCTTTTTTTGAAAATTGTAATTCCTATTAGACACAAGGTGGGTGAGGTAACAGCTTTTATTAAACCAACTTCTGTTGGTGAGAGAGACAAGGTTCAGTGTAGACACTACCTATGCCGACAGGAAGGGTTCTCCTTTCAGCGCAGGTAAGCCAGCTCCCCAGGAAGCAGTAGCTATGTTGATTGGGGGTCAGGTCGGCTTAACTACGCCATCCCGGGGTCTGGATTTAATTTTCTAGTGTAGAGCAGGCCGCGGAGCTCTTCTTCAGGTCTGGGAAATGTACTTAGGCCTGTCTACTGTAGGAAATTAGGTTGGTATAATGACATTGCTCACGGGTGTGAAAAATTCGCACCATAACTCTAGCAAAGTTATGAATTGGGAGCTTAAATTCATAACTTTGCTAGACACTAAAAATCATGGACTGAATAGAGCAGGGGTCGGCAACCTCTGGCACGCGGCTCGCCAGGGTCAGGGCCAGCTCTAGGCACCAGCAAAGCAAGCAGGTGCATGGGGCGGCACAATTCCAGGGGCGGCATTCCAGCCTCCTGCACGGCAACAGGAGGCGGTGGCGGGGAGCAGCAGCTGCCTGCTAGGTCAGCTGCTTATTACACTTTTCTCCTCCCAGCCCAGCTCCCTGCATCCTGCCAGAGGGAAGGCGCTGAAGTGCCCAGAAGGAGCCACCAGCCGGCCCCGGGAGACGCGGGAGCCCAGCACTGCGGCTGGAGGATGCACTGAGCCGCCCCCAGAGGAGGAGGCGCTGCTCCCACTTGGCCAGGTCAGTTCGTGCAGGTCCGCCCCCAGCGCGGCCCCGGGGAGGGGTCACCAGTGGACAGCCCCTGGCAGGCGCGGGGCAGCCCCCAGGGTCCCGGCGCGCCAGCCGCTGTGGGGCGCGGGCCGCCCTGCCACGCCTTGACTTCGGGAAAGTCCCGCTCGCGAGTGGCGCAGGGAAACTTTCCCGGGACTTCAGGGCAGCGCAGATGGGGTGGCTCCGGCTGCGTCCGGCAGAGCCCGCGGGGGACAGGACGCCCACGGATGTGGCCCCGGCACCTGGCACTGGCCTGGGCCTCAAGGGACTCGCTGCGGGCGGGGCGGGGGCAGTTGGGAAATAAACAAACTTGGGACCTGCTCCCGGCAGCCGTTTTAAGCGCCCCCCCCCCCCTTGGTGGGGAGAGCGGCTTTGAAAAGCAGGGGACGGGCTGGCACCTGCTCCTCAAACTACCAGGCTGGGGCATGGGTGTCTAGGTGCTCAGGACTCCAGCCTGAAGTTACTGAGAGTTTTGAACTACTAGACTTTGGCCCCAAATTTCCCCCTTCCCTGACCCCTCACTCCAGTAGAAATGGTTCATTGATTAGTTCATCGGGTGACCCAGTGGTTTGGCGCTGTTTGATTTCTGTTCTCACTGCGGTTGCATTTTAGCAATGCAGCTTCTTGCATATATGCATCTTCCCCACCCCCGGGAGAACAGTGTAAGGATTTTTAACAGGCAAATGTAGTTCACATTGCTCTGCAGCTGGGAGATTTGTGGGCTTGAGAATCCCTAAATCCTCATTGACATAACAGACCATAACAACTCTGAATGAGCTGCTACAGTCTAGCTGGTCAAAACAAAATAAAAAAAATTGCAAAGTGAAAATGTATAAAAGTCCCCCCCCCCCTCCAAAAAAAAGGGGGGGCGGCCAATTTTTTTTTTTTTGCTTGGGGCGGCAAAAAACCTAGAGCAGGCCCTGGTCAGGGTAAGCACCCTGCCGTGCTGGGCCAGTTTGTTTACCTGCCGTGTCGGCAGGTTCGGCCGATCGCGGCTCCCACTGGCCGCAGTTCGCCGTCCCAGGCCAATGGGGACAGCGGGAAGCGACATGGGCTNGGCGCTGTTTGATTTCTGTTCTCACTGCGGTTGCATTTTAGCAATGCAGCTTCTTGCATATATGCATCTTCCCCACCCCCGGGAGAACAGTGTAAGGATTTTTAACAGGCAAATGTAGTTCACATTGCTCTGCAGCTGGGAGATTTGTGGGCTTGAGAATCCCTAAATCCTCATTGACATAACAGACCATAACAACTCTGAATGAGCTGCTACAGTCTAGCTGGTCAAAACAAAATAAAAAAAATTGCAAAGTGAAAATGTATAAAAGTCCCCCCCCCCCTCCAAAAAAAAGGGGGGGCGGCCAATTTTTTTTTTTTTTTTTGGGGCGGCAAAAAACCTAGAGCAGGCCCTGGTCAGGGTAAGCACCCTGCCGTGCTGGGCCAGTTTGTTTACCTGCCGTGTCGGCAGGTAAACAAACTGGCCCGGCCGCCAGGGTGCTTACCCTGGCGAGCTGCGTGCCAGAGGTTGCCGACCCCTGGAATAGAGATACCAGTTTTATAGCTTATTACAACAAATCTATAACCCACTAACACCTCCCCTCAAGCTGCCTTTCCCCTGCCCCCTTTTTCCTTCCCGCATTACTGGAGTGTGTTAAAGGGCCACTTCATCTTGGATGGTCCATTGAAATATGTGTTAACTAATTAGGCTAAACAATCTGTTCCATCTTGTATTTAGCTGTGACACTGAGTACGTTTCTCAGACCTGAAGAAGGGCTCTGTGTAAGGTCGAAAGCTCGTCTCTCTCACCAATGGAAGTTGGTCTGATAAATGATATTATCTCACCCACTGTCTCTCTCTAATATCCTGGGACCAACACAGCTACAACAACACTTAAATTAAAGATGAAAACAATACACAACCCTCACCATAAATTTCAGTTTGACTCTCACTATACAACCATCCAGATCCTGCATCTTCAAATATAGGACACACTTCTGTGCTGAAATCTTTCTATGGAGACATTAGAACTACAGTACCACTGTAGCCCAGTACACACTCTTGCAGCTAGCAATATTAGCAACCAGCTCACATGCACAGGAGCAGTTTTAAAATGCTAATAACTGTTAATATTTCTTTCTGTAAATTAGTAGAGAGGTTAATTCTCAGGGAGAAGAACTCAGCTACAATTTTCCTATTTTTGAGTAATGCATGTGCAAATAAGCATCTTAAATGCATCAACAATATAAAATTAAAGGGTCAGAATCACTGCTATCCTCTGGCTGCTTTGAGCTTGTCTGACCAGCAAAAAACAGGCTTATGGTTCCTGAGTGACACAGAGAAGCTGGAGAGTACAGATGAAACCAGCATATATTACTTTCTATCCTCATAAATAAAATCCTCATAAAATGGGTGACTGGATTTTGCACAAGCATTGAAAGAAAAACAAACAAACCAACAAAAACCTCTACAATCAAAACTTCAACTGACAAGGAGATATTTCTAAAAGTTATGAGAAAGGTGAAGTGGAGGAGTTATAATAAAAGCCAGATGTAATCTTATAACAATTAAATAATCCAACCCGGCCCTCCTCCCTGCCCCCTCCACCTTCAAATTACAGGTCAAGTCAATGACAGGCCAGACTGTTTGGGCTTCCCTGGGATGCCAGGAGTTTATTGTTCCTCTCAGTGTACATCCCCATGTAGCTGCACAGATTATTTGGGAATCACTTGGGACATGCTGAGGGAGTCTGCTTGTAGAGCAGACAAAGGGAACTGAGGTCTAAGTCAGGCCTTCCTTCCGCAGCTCCTGTGGCACTGACAGTCAATGTTTTACTCCCACCACCATCAAAAGAAGGGAGAGATCTTGTGGATGGAAGGTCCATGCTAAGATCAGGCACTTGGGGCTGGGGAAGGGGCATTATGAAGGGGCAAGAGAGGCAGTCTTGAGGGACATCTGGCACTGCTTGCGGATGTTCTCCATTTTGAACAGATGCCACAGAGAGGCACAAACTGAGTCCAGGACACACCAACTACGGCAGAGAAAAGACTGGTGTCAGAGGTTCCTCAGCTTGATGAGTTACTTTCAGCTTGGATGCTGGGGTGAGGAGGAAGTGGTGACACTCCAGCACTGGGGATCTGGTTCGTGAAAGGGCTTTCCTGGTGATACAATTTTGCAGTAACCCTCTGATAGTAGAGGAGAGAGGTGGGCCGGCAGGCTCAGTTATAATGGGCAACAGACAGAAGCCATTTCCCATAGCTCAGGCAAGGTGAGAGGTAAATTCACTGCAGACAGTCTAGGGAACAGGATGGTTACACACAGGTGAGGGATCAAAACCCATGCCACATAGTACAAGTACAGGCCTTGTACAAATGTGGATCGCAATGAGGAGAGGATGTAGGTGGATCCTAACTTCCATGTATATTGAAGACCCATTAAGTTTTCACATCTCAGTAGTCATGTGGGAGAAAAATATGATAGGGAAAATGTGTGGATGTGTTTTCCAATGTCCCTGTAGCACAGGGATATATCTTTGATCAACTCAGCAGTCAGAAAATCATAGGTGCTGAGCACTGTCTCTATTTGGCGATCTGCATTCAGAATTCATGCCAGTATGGTTTGCAACAGACAGCCTTAGTGCTCCACTCAACTATTCAGATATGCTGCTATAACACAAAAAACACAAACATTTGGCCAAAGGGTCTGCTGGGATTTAATGAGCACTTTTGCTGGAAGTTCCACAGCTATTCTGGCAAAAATATGAAACACTCCTGACATGACACTGTGGTTACTGCATACGACCTAGCCTCTTTGTAGTTCATGGACAGTGGCTTCCCTGCACCAGTGGCAATTAAAAATCAGTTTGATTCATCATTTACCCTAGCTTCAAGGAGAGTCAGTTAATGGTCACGTTGCAGAAAGCTACTTGGTTAAGTTTCAGTTTGATCACACAATCAAAATGATCCTTGCACAAGGCCAGAGGGACTTTCCTTGCCTGCTGTAACGCTGTTTACTACCAGTCCACTCCAACAATTTCGATCTCTTGGGTTTTTCCTTTCAAGGGTTTTTATCATTTTGAGAAAGCCACAGCCCTGGGGTGCCGAGTTTCCTGTCTAGCTTTTGATTCATCTAGTCCCTGTTCAGAATGACTGCACTGCACCTGAAAGGGGGGGTGGGGAGAAGACATTGTCCTGGCTTGCCAGAGGAAGGTAGCAGTGCTTTACAGATAGGGGGAAAGGAAGGAGGTCAGAAGCCGATGTAAAAAGGGTGGGTGGGGACCAGCATGGCAACGCTGATTCATCCCCTGGGTACCTAAGGACGGAAGGCTTTAAAAGGGGCAGATTCAGACATTAGAAGCCCTTTCTCTATGCAGCAGGCAAGGCAGCACCCACCCTCCTTCCCTCCCCTCGAGGTGCAAATATCAGGTTGGATTAGGACTTGCTGTGGGCATTGCGCTAGTTACTCCTTTTTAGGGGGGCTGGGAAGGAATGTTTTCCCTCACACCAACTTGGCTTCAGTGGTGTGGGGTTTTTTCGCCTTCCCCACAGCGGGTGTCAGGGAGGACCTATTACGGTGAGGAGGAAAGGGTGTTAGGCTATATGTCGCAACTTATTCTGTAAGTGTGGGGCGGATGTCCAGTGCAGGTACTCCATAGAGAAGGCATCCAGTGACCAGATAAATGGGCTGGTAAAGGATTTAAAAAGGAGGTGCTAGTTAAAGGAACAGAACGGGGGGTGGGGCAGGTTCAGGGCTCCTATGATTGGTATGGCAGAGAGCCAACCCCCCCTTTCTTATAGTCCACGTTAACCCTCCCCTACAAGGTGGGGGGTGGATGCTAAGAGTTGATTGACATGGAGTTGCCTGCACTATACACTTTTATCTGCCAGATAGTCCCAGACATCTAATAATAAAGCTGCGGCCTCATTAAATCCATATAAAGTTTCCTTCTTTCAGTATAGCTGGACAATGGGAGACTGGAATGTTGTCTGTGACATATTATTTGGATAATTTTCTGTTTCTTGGTTCTTGCAGGTTTGGGCTCTGTGAGGCCTCAATGGAAGCGTTTAATGCAGTGACAAAGAGGCTCAGGGGTCTCACTGATGCAGGATAAAACAGAAGGACCAGTGACATGTATCATACAAGATTAAGTACATTACAAGAACATTACAACTACCTTTGCCAACAGCATTCCTCCCATGGCAGACATACAATGTCAGCACACTCTTATCAGGAAGTATTGCAGGCTATGGGAGCAATTTTTTAAACAATTTAATGCAGCCTCCTTACAGATGTCCACATGGAAACAGCCTAGACATGCAGGAGTATTCAGATGTGGCTGGATACAATGACTTGTGTTTTAGAGGTAAATGTTAGGATACTGTATAAATTGAAACCTCTTGTTTTATGCAGTATGAGAAGTTGCACATTTTTGCATGCAGATTTCTCAAACACATTATCAAAAGGTCATTATTTCTGTTCCAGGAAAAAGTAATTGAATGAATCCCCAAAGATACTGTCTCTATTACATATAATGGATGCACTTAAGATCCTGAAAAAGACCAGCAATCTCAGATAACACCATTTCAAAGTGCAAAGTAACTATCATTTGCCAGGCTAATATTTTTCAACACACTAACATTTCTTCTTCCAAAACATGGTTCTTATTTATTTGAACTGAACAGGGAGGAATGATTTTTAATTTTTTAAATAAGTGATCTCAGAAAGATAGAAGCCTTGATTTTTTTCACAAAATTAAAAACTGACCAAAAACAAAACAAAAAGCTGTTCTGAAGGATATATTTGGACACCTGACAGACAAATTCATAAGCCTGCAAATGGCCAATGCTGAAGACTATCATCAAACTGTTCATCTTCCACACACTGACTACTGAAGTAATGTATTCATAATTTTAAATGAACTTTTACCTACTGACCTTGCACTAGCCTAATAAATAATTATCACTAGCCTAATAAATTGATTATGAATAATTCACCTTCTACACTGATCCTCTTTAATAAATCTAGTTCAAACTGTTTTTTTTAAAGTTAACAATGTAATATATTGATGTAGGTAAGACAATGGGAGTGCTTTCACTGAGCCTGATGAAACATACTATCATTCTATATGAAGCATGAGAAAAGATAATCTCCAATATTGCTAATATCCTTGGCTTGAAAATACAGGTCAACATATAAGAAATTCAGGCCACAGGACAGCGTGTAGTAATTTACTGCATATTTGCACAGTATAAGCCAAGCTACAAGCACATAACAGAAGCAAGGACAGGAGAAAGGATTGGTTTTGTTTTTGTCAAAGAAAATTCTCAAGAGCAGAAAAGTAGCACAAAGGAAATACCTTAAGATCTCGCCTTTCCAGGTGTAAAAGCTCAGAGCCTCGGATGTCATGGCTGATGAAGATTTCTTTGTACTCTCCCAAACTGAGCAGATCCAGCCAAGCAGCAACTTCATCTGTGCCCCATTTTTGAACTACCAAAGTTAAGAGCAAAACCCCCTTAATTTCTACATGCTCAAATGCATTACAAGCAAAGGTTAGGCCAAAGAGAGTGGAAAACAGAGTAGAACTGCCGTGCTAGCAAAGGGAAAGGTTAAAGGTGTCATTTCCACAAAAACTGAGTTTCTTTTTACATGCAGGTTAGAGGTTAGCAATAAACATTAGAAGGTATCTAAACAAAGATGGGGTTCTTTGCTTTGCAGCCGTGCTTTCAGCTTTACTCCAGTTTCCTCAATAAAGCCATCAAACCTCATATACTTCAACAAATTCACTTTTAATCATCTTAGGATCAGTGGTGCAAGATCCAGGTTTGTTCCACTGTATACTAATGTCACTTTATTGGTTGCAGTGCAGTCAGAAAAAAAAAAACACACTTCAAATACTAATTAAAATGTAAAATCAACATATATACTGTACTCCTATAGCGATCGCAGCATGCAAGCCCAACTTCAGAAGTTTTTCTAGTGCTCTTAATTAATTCAACAAATATTCTATTAACCATACCGGTTGCACAGGCCATTAAAAAGCTCTCTGTCAACATTGTTCTCTAAGGTTAGTTGCCCACATTAGTCTTAATAGGCCAAGTTTATTCAAAGAAAGTAGTTTTATGTTACTGACAATTATTCTTTTGTACCTTTGTTTATCTTTCATTCATTGCTGATTAGCTTCAGACTGAAGTACTCTAATATGCTTTATATTTTAACATATTAGTGAACTGAGAAGCTAAATTCAGATTAACAACTGTAGAGAGCTTGTTTTGCATTTGAGGGCAGTGTAACACACTGCCTGCTGTGAAAGACCAAGGCGTTGGAGCAGTTTTAGGTCTGTTGTGACACCAGTTATTTTCAGGGCATAATGTTAAGGCAGTATGTTCACAGATAACAGTGGGGAGAGAGGAGAGTGGAGTTTGTTCAACTTCTACTAACTAATTAAGAGAGCAGGATTTTGTTTGATGTACAGAATTAACTGCGGTGAAAACTTATTTGGGACTTTAAAGGACAACTGGTTCAATTAAACAAGTGTCAGACTACCCTGAAAAACTGGAATCAGTGCTTTACACAGAAACCGAACTGGTTTATGAATGACTTGTGTTGGCATGGAGTTAGTTAAATAAAACCACCCAAACAGACACATGGGACCTTCTATCCCAAAAGTAGATGGCAAAACAGTAGCTACTGAAGTATTTTTTAAAATACTTCTTCTATTCACCTAGTCGTTTGGGGATCCTATTGACACACACCTGCTAAATGTACTGCATGAAATCCTCATCCCATTGACTCATCAATCAGCAAAACTCCCCCTGACTTCAGTGGAGCTAGGATTTTATCCTCTAGGTGTCACACATTATTTTAGCTATTATGAAAGATATGAAATCATGTTTTCTTCCAAAAGTTATGATCTTTCTTGCAATGTCAAAACACATACCAGGCTGAGGGCTGCTCTTATGCTTTTGGACTTTTTCCTTTTTAAACTTTGGCACTATGCGAAATACTGTACTTCTGTTGTTTCTCTTAGAATAATCCAGAGGGGGATCCTGCAGGGAAAAAGAGGAAAACAACCACTAAACTTTAAAATTGCCTCACTTGATGATGGGGAATTCTAATTTACTCTTGTCTAGTGAAATACAATTATTTTCACTTAGGAGTAATAATCTGGCCTACCTCATCATCATTTGGTTGGAAAACATAATAAAGCCATGGAATCTCAGCAAGTTTTCTCAATTCAGTCTCCACACTGTGTAATGCATCAGACAGCAGCTCTTCATGGGGGGGATCCAGTTGCTATTTACGAACAAACCAGAAAAAGAATGTTAAATGGCTGCCTTATACTGAAAGTAAACAAATGGGGAATTTCTTACCACATTTAATTTCCCTGCGCATGCATTTCACCAATCCAGAGACTGCATTTGGGTTGGTCCTAACTACAAGAATGACTAAAATAGCTAAAACTTTGGTGTGTGCCCACCTATCCGTTTCTGCCATCACTCTCCAGAAATATAAATGGAGATTTAAAGCACACGGGAGAGTCTCCCAAACTAATGGATGTACAAGCCCAGAGAAACCAAATTTACAGTAAGAAATTTCCTAGTCTTGTGGTCTTGGACTTCCATCAATCCAGAAGCACAACTGGTAATCAGCACAGTGCCAAATGTAAAAATATTAATATTTTGTGCTTTTCCCAATTCTGCTATAAGCTCATAGTTGTATGCTCTTATTGCTGGACTATGATGTCACGCAACAAGGGAGGTAAGAATTTAATAAAGGCCGGTGGCCTGGAGAAAACTTAGATAAAAAACAGCATCAGAGAAAACAAGTGTAACTTATAGTGTCAGGAAGCCCAACGTTGCCATTCATCACATTTTTTCAACTGATGTACAGCTCTTCTCTGGTTAGGAAGTAGAAATGGAATGGGTGGAGTAACCAGGATTCTTCCATGAAGGCCTTTCCAAGATTTCAATGTCCCTTGAATAGACTAAGCAAAGAACTAGGAGCTAGGAATTCCCAAATTCTAATCCCAGCTCTGACAGTGACTCACTGTCTCTGTGGAATGAGCAGGGTGAAAAGTAGGCATGTTGGGATCAGAAATAGTAACTAGCCCTTTGACAGCCCATTTCATCAATTGATCTAAAAAAAAGAAAGGTAAGAATCATTATTCCCCTTTTGCAAATAAGGAAAAAAGAGGTGTGCAAGAAGGTAAAGTGAGTTGCTCAGGGTCACACAGCAGGTTAATGGAAGATGTGGGAATAACACACGTCTCCTGAGACCCCATCAAGTGATCCACCCACTGTGAACAGACCATATGGAATTGGGCCCTGAGTTGGAAGTCCTTAAGGAGAGAGGCACACACGCCACAATAGAGTAACGGTCATTTTAATGAGTTTTGAAAATTCTAACCCGTGTCACCAAGAAGGAGCTATTAAGATGTGAGCTTTGTCTGTTGAATCTTCCATGCCACTGTAGATAGTAGAGCGAATGGGGGAAATACATGCGCACATGCACAGAGTCTCCTGCCCAGTGATGACAGCTGTCATTCAAGAAAAACAAATTATGTATCTTTGTTTTGCTGAAACAAAAACAAAAAAAATCTATACTGAATTCCACATTCAGGTTATTTTGAAAATGACCACCAAAATCAGTATAGTTGCGCCCCTTTGAAAATGAATATTAATTAATAATTTATTTTATACTACTTCCACATTTTCAGTCTTCAGTATGCCATAGAGTTTTGTACTGAAATGTAGCACTGTGTAGAAGTTGTAATGGAGGAAGCTGGAAATATCAGCTGAGACTTTTGGCACCAGGAAAGGTGTTGGTGGCCATTTGTGATGTGGGATAAGCACAATAGCTGGATATTTCTGCTAAAAAGATTCATCATGTTGAAATTTTAAATTGCCATCATGAGGTTTCAGAGTAAACACCCCACTGAGATCGATGGGACCATTCACACTTCTCAGAGATACAGTTTGGGGTTGAGATCAGAATCAAGCAGACACATGGCATCAGTTTAAACTGCCATTACATTTTCAAAATTTCAAATTTAATTTTCATAATTAAGAGGACTTGAAGTTCATTATTTTTCTATTGAAATGAAAGCATAGATTCTAGGGCACAGTTCTGCTTCGAAAGGTTGGATTCTGTGTCAAATTCTGCAGAGTTACAGAATACATGGTATCATGGATTCGGTTTCAAGAGTCCATTTGTCTGTGGCCAAGATAGTCCAGACTGGTACTCTTGCAGAGGGATCTGTAGGGGCTGGACCTGCTGGATAGCAAAGATTTACATGGTTGTTGAAAGGGCCTTTGATCTCTAGTTCTGGAGGAAAAAAATGTTCTTGAGATTCTTGGTAGGTAGAATTAATTATAGGTATAGTAAAATACTTTCTTCCTTCTTTCCATTAGAGTATCTGTATGTTAACACTTTTTTCTAGTGAGAGCTTTTCTCTTGTGAGATGTTACTGTTTAGTGTAATGGGATTGGAAATCTTAGTTTTCCCTTGTTATGGGATTTTTTGAAGGGATTCTTTTTTAAGAAGTTTCTAAGATTTATGGAATAGTACACAAGAGTCACAGCAGCCTTAATTTTTTTCCCCCACAGGCTGCTTGATGCTCTCTGAGTTGCACAGTGGTGTTTGGGGGAGGCTTGGAGTCTGGGCATAGATGACAACGAAGCCTCTCTCTTTCCTCTGAGGAGGACATCACTTTAGAATGTTTTCATTTTCTGGATTATTCTGTTTTTGATTTGTCCTTCTCAGGGGAAGATGAAAGAAGTGGACCGGTCCAAATGGTATGGGTTTCCTCAGATGGCACCTATCTAAGGTCTCACAAAGAGTCTCAGAGAATTACATTTTGGCAGTGGAAAATCAATTAATTCTGAACTTATGGTGAGAAAGTGCACTAAGGGCTTGATCCTGCTTCCACTGAAATCAATAGTGAAACTCCAGCAGAGATAAGAGAATTGACCAACTTAGTGCAAGATCTCTTCTCTGCATGTCTAACAGACCATGAAGTCTTAGAACCTTCCTGTTTCTAATGGAAAGATTAGCCCAGTGAATTAGAGTCTGACTTGTCAATTAGACCTTCTCAGTAGGGGGAGGAGAAGTTTGAGATGGAAGGAGCAACACTGGTAGAGACAACCCCAGCTGCCTCCCCCTCCCAAAAAAAGATCAACAGGCAGTACAGGCAATGATGTTATCAACTGCATGGCTGTCAGGAGCACTGGGAGCAGAAAAGGGGAGCGTGGAAGAACTGGACAGATGAAAAGAGGTAAAAATAAGGAAGGAGCAAATTAAGAGATCTGCTTCTTTGTCAGTGGAGACAGTTAAACTGGAGTATGGTGCCTGACTGGCAGTTTAAGTAACATCAAAAATTTCAGCTGTATCCATCATCTCCATGGGTCAGCCCAACCTACATGTTGTTTCAGCACTGATGGAAGTACAAGCCAACAAGACTGTCCAAGGCTAAGTTTTAGTGCTGATTCACAAATGAGAGTTATGAGTATCTCTAAAGTCAACACGCGGACTGACACAGAAAATATATTGATATCAGATAACAGCCTTGTTTAAAAAAAAATAGTTTAGCATAGATACTCTAAGAGTGAGGTTGTGCCCTCTATTGGCTGAAAAATGAGGGGTTTCAGTGTGTATGATTTCATAATTTAAACATGTCCTATCATCCCTTGATACATTATACCACTTTTAGAATAGCATCCCAATCATCACCTGAAGACTGTTCAACCAAATTCCTTTCCCCAAACATTTTAAAACCCAAATATTGCATTCTTGCCTCCACATTAACATATAGGAATTTGAAATCTCAACAGATTTTTTCCCCTATATTGGAAAAGTTAAATAAAGCAGAGCATGTGCCTAACATTTTAATACTTCTAGAAGTGAACTGCTGACACAGTCTTCAGATGGCGATGACTTTTAGTCACTATGGAAATAGAGTGGATTTGTACCATTTATTTAGGATGCGAAAGGGTCTTTATCTTAATACCATTCCTTTCAGACTCAAGTCCCTCTACAGGAAAATATTCCAATCGATATCCATTTGTAATTATCACACACTTAGGGTAATTAATAAAAAATTAATAATTTTTCTCCTGAATCTGAAGACTAAAGGCATGAAAAAGACATAACCATTCCTACTTAGGGCTGGTCTACACTGGGGGCGAGGGGGATCGATGTAAGATACGCAACTTCAGCTACGGGAATAGCGTAGCTGAAGTCGATGTATCTTAATTCGACTTACCTCCCGTCCTCATGGCGCAGGATCGACGGCCGCGGCTCCCCCGTCGACTCCACTACTGCCGCTCGCCCTGGTGGAGTTCCGGAGTCGACGGGAGCGCATTCGGGGATCGATATATTGCGTCTAGATGAGATGCGATATATCGATCCCCAATAGATCGATCGATACCCGCCGATCCGGCGGGTAGTCTGGACTTACCCTAAGTGTATCAATTGATAGAAAAGCATGAGGAACCCTGTTTCTTTCCTCCTCCCCTCACCATTTCAAATGTACCAATTTCTAACTGTATGTCCAGAGCACAATGTGTTATTATTGAAGAACTTAACTACTTATAGATCCACAAACAAGCAACCAAGGGAAGAGATGCAATGACTTTCAATGCCAACAAAACTTTACTGGGCACTCATCAATTAACAATGGTTTAGAAAGAGAAACTAATTCCTGCCATGCTGCAGGTGACTGGACTAGGAGAACAATTCATAATCCATTCCAACTCAAATAATAGGTGTAGTATAAAATCCTCTGATTCAGCCTTTTATAGGTTCCGGGGTATAGTATTTCATTGCACTATAACGCTATGGTGCTCCTTTAGAGAAGCATGACGTACACAGGGACAAGTTACACAACATTTATTTTATCTTCTTACCAAAGGAACCCTTCCTACTAGTAGAGATTCAGTTTCATTATGTAGTGCCTTCACATTGACAGCTATTTCAATGGCAGTATTTCTGGTAAGACTCTGGGGAATAGAAGCAGAACAGTCAAATAAGTTAAACTGTGAGCACAAGTACATTGAGTTTACAATCCCAACCTTGGCCAGTTTTTCCAAAAGGAACCAGCTTGATCCAGCTCTGCTTGACAGGTTTATTCTACCAGACCAAAGGGAATAAGATATAGAGCAATGTACAGAGGCCAAAATCTGATCTCAGATGCATCTCTACAACTGCCACTGAAGCTTGTGGGAATTTCACCTGTTTATTTAGGGGCAGAACAGACCGTATTAGTTTACATAAGAATCCAGAATGGAAGAGGGGGAAATGTACTGTATTTGCTGGTTGGTTTTTACCTGACTCTGTTTACTGAGGGCTCAGATGTGCTAGAGTATCAAGTGACTAGCCACATGTTCTTTATGGCTGGCTAAGGCCACTAAAGAAACTCTGGGCCTTTTATTAACAAGGATCATTAATGAGAATTGTTCACATCACACTTGAGGGGGTGAGCTGCCACACTTTAACAAGCAGTGGTTAGCCTGCATAGTTACTATGGTGATGAGGGCTTAAGTAGATAATGTTAGGTTAGACAAAACTGGACCGACAAACTCATGTTCATGAAATCATGTTAGTGCCCAGATCCTGCAAAAGCTCAAATTGTGGGGGTTGGGTTGGGAGATAAGGAGCTCAGTTCTGCTCCTCCTGAAATTCTCCCACTAGCACCAGGGCCGGCTCCAGGCACCAGCTTAACAAGCAGGTGCTTGCGGCGGCCACTCGGGAGAGGGGCGGCACGTCCAGGTATTCGGCGGCAATTCGGCGGAGGGGCCCTCACTCCCGCTCGGAGCGAAGGACCTCCCACTGAATTGCCGCCGCAGATCGCGATCGCAGCTTTTTTTTGTTTTTGTTTTTTGTTTTTGGCTGCCTGGGGCAGCAAAAACCCTGGAGCCGGTGCTGATTAGCACCATGTCCTCCATTAAGATGTATGTGCATCTGTGTGAGTGTGCCCGCATGACTGTACCTGGGTGTAGTTCTGTGTCCATCTCCCAGCACTCTGACTCATGCCCTTAATGCTATGCTCTGCTGTGCCCCGTATCTTCCTTTGCCCCCCTCTATTTCCAATATGCTTAATGTCCCACTCCCACTTAGGTCCAGTTTCCACAAAAGGGAACGTTTTTCCATCCAGCAGTACCTTCCTCCTCTCCATTGGGGAGGGTGAGATGGGAGCTGACAGGTATCCTCTGCCACTTCCAATGTGCTCCAGGTCTGTGAGGAAGGGAGTCTTTCTCCCCCTTCCTCTTCCCTCTGGTTGCCCCTGCTGGTGCTGCCTCTGCCTTTCAGACTCACTGAAGTAGAGTCTCAACAGAACCCATCAGCTATTAAGTGGCCCTACAAGCGTAAGGAGGGGGTGCTGAGGCTGCTGCTGCAGGCGCAGGAGAAAAAGCATGGTTGGTTTCCTCCCCATCCCATTCGGTGGTTGTGCCTATGTCACACTCTTAAAGTTAAGCATGTTTGCAGGATCAGGAGCCTGGGATATCAATAACCTCAGCAGTTAACATGCTAGCCACTGGAAAATGGTGATTGGGACTACGGGACTACTCCAATGTCTCCAGAAACACTTCTGCACACAGGGGCTACAGTTGATTTATTATTAAATAAGGCTTTGTTGTTCCTTTACCTCAGGAAACCTTGGATTGGCTTTATTTAATGCATGTGAACACGCATTGACAGCATGAGCCAGCTCCTGCTCCAACAGGCTGTGTATTTTTGCTGCTTCACAGATTCTACAAAAATATGAAAAACAGGAAAGGTACTTTGTCACCTTCTTTTACAACCAGTTAAAATGTGATTAAAATTAAAAAACATTGGCAGATGGAAAAGAAATATTTCACAGAACATTTACACTAACTGTCCTAGAGTCGTCTGTATATTTCTACGTATCTAAAGCTTAAATATAAGTATCACCTTAGACAACAAAGCACTTTGCTCTCTTGTCTAAATGACATTCTTAATACAGAAGATCTGCTCTGATATGAGGGCTTGAGGAACGTTTATTGTCTTAACTGGAATGTCATCCTACCAGCAATGGGTACATATAGATTATACTGATTGAATTATGTGAATGAATATTCCTGGTTTATACAGGAAACACATTCTGAAGAGAATTATTATGGTGGTGTCATGTGACAATCTGTATATCCTGTTAGTGATGCGTAATAATAAGAGGACAATCACCTTCAAATGCAACATAAAACTGAATTTGATCACTTGTGATCATTAAAATTCTAATGGCACTTACAATCTAAGTACATTTTTTTACAACAGTAAAGGTATTAACCCAGAGGTGGGCAAACTATGGCCCATGGGCCACATTTGGCCCACGGGACCCTCCTGCCCAGCCCCTGAACTCCTGGCCCGGGAGGCTACCACGGCCCCTCCCCTGCTGTTCCCCCTCCCCCGCAGGATGGGGCAGGGGTTCCGGGGGGGCAGTGAGGAAGGAGATGGGGGATTGGATGGGGCGGCGGGGGACAGTCAGGGGCAGAGGGTCCGGGGGCCATCAGGGGACAGGAAGGGGTGGATGGGACAGGGGTCCCGGGGGTGGGGGGGCATCAGGGGACAGGGAGGGTTGGATGGGGCCAGAGTCCCAGAGGGGCCGTCATGGGGTGAGAAGCAGGGGGGGGGATGAATAGGCGGTGGGGGCCGGGCCACGCCTGGCTGTTTGGGGAGGCAGAGCCTCCCCTAACCGGCCCTCCATACAATTTCGGAAACCTGATGTGGCCCTCAGGCCAAAAACTTTGCCCGCCCCTGTATTAACCTATGACCTGGCTAAATTTCAGTTTGGATAATTATATTACATTATGTCTACATAAATTCCCCTTTTCTGCCTACCTGAGTCATCCCTGCAGTTTAAACTGAATATGCTGTTCTACAATTCCTGTCCTAAACTTGTGCAGTTAAACAGTTGCTCTAGCAGTGTCTGGTTCATGACATGATTTCCGTATTATAGCATTTGAGACAGTGAGCCCCATAATACAGTCCACTGTAAACTGGTATTTTTACTTGTTCATAACAGCCTCAAAAACATTTTTTAAACTGAAAATATCTATGTTAATCTCTGCCCAAAGGTGAGCGTTTTAAAAAACATACAAAACTGGTTCGGCGGTTTTTCAAGTTGAGATTGATGGGATGACAGGAGGGAAAGTAAACTGAAATTTTGCACTTGCACAACACAGAAGGCTCTAGTTAGAAACATCAAATGTGGTGCTATCCTAGACATTGCTGAGCCAGGAAAAGCAATCCAAGTTTGAAGACAATCCCTGTTTTAAAATTATGAAGGTCTGAAAACTGTGTGTGTCTCTGCATATGTGTGATAAAACATTTTAAATCCAGAGACTCTCCACTGGATATCGAGAGAGACCCCTCCCTAAACACATCTATCATCTCAGACATAAAATATCTCTCATTCAGCATCATCACTTAGGGTGCCTTTGTAGCAAGACTAAGGGTATTTACACTATTTTCTGTTGAAAGATATCATTTGAAACAGAAAATGGGATAAAATGCAACATGAGTTTGCCGAAGACAGATCATGCTAGACTAAGCCAATATGTTTCTCTGATGAGATAACTGATTTTTAAAGACAAGAGAAATGCAGTAGATCTAATCTATCTGGACTTCAGTAAAGCATTTGACACAATGGACTATTATTAGTTAAGATAGGGATTAATATCAGAACTGGAAACTGGGTAAGGAACTGGCTAAAGAGGGGACGGCAACAAGTTATGCTGAAAGGAAAGCTATCAGGCTGGAGAGAGGTTACTAGTGGAGTTCCTTTAGGATTGCTCTTGGGACCAATCTTATTTAATATTTTCTTCAATGACACTCGCACAAAAAGTGGGTGTGTGCTAATGAGAAGAGCGAGTTAAACTAAAGGACAACATTGGCACAAGAACAAATGGGCCATGAATAAATTTAGGCTGGAAATTAGAGGAAGGTTTCTAACCATCAAAGAAATGAAGTTCTGCAACAGTCTCCCAATAGTAGTAATGGGGGCAAACAATCTAACTAGTTTTAAGATGGAGCTTGATAAATTTATGGATGAGATTGTATGATGGCATGCCTGTCATAGTACGGGACTGGACTCGATTACCCAGGAGATCCCTTCCAATCTGTGTCCTATGTTTCTCTGAAACATTCAGTAAACTGACTTAAAAATGAGTGAGTGGCTTTGCTTGTGGTACACTCAAAACAAATACTTTTATAAAAACAAACATTTGCTTCTTTGAAAGCATAGGGCCTTTATTTAAAAAAAACATAAGGAATTCTTAGTGGGCCTTTTCTTTGTTTTTCAAGGGGTGTCTCATGTAAAAATAAAAGAGCTTTGCAAGTTGCCCGGAAAAAGATGAGTGGTGATTTGGGGAATTAAAATGTCTTATAAACTTTGCTGGTGGCTTTTAAAAATGTTTGTGACTCAATAAAAATGTACTTTTCTTTGAAAAAGTGGGGTGTTTCTGTGAAAACTGAATTTTCCCTTTCTTAAAAAAATCTTGCGTTTTAGGGGGAAATGGGTTCTGGGGCTGAGTGAGAGAGCAGAATCAGTTCTGTGTAGGCATATCACTATCAGCCAAAAATAGTTTTTTGGATGCATTGCTCAAGATTTGGAAAATATTGAAACCAACAACATTTAAACTCAAAGCTGACATTACCACGGTTCTAAATAAAGTGGGGCCCTTGTGTACCTTGGTATTATGTTCTTGTTGAAGTGAGCCTTGGCAGCAAGTTAATGCAGAATGATTCAATGGATGGAATTCCTCTGCCACATAGAGGAAATGATTTTGAGCATGCAACTGAGGGCTTGTCTACTTGGGGACAATCAGAAGGTTAATCTTAATTAATTTTTAATGTGGATTAGTTAAACCACATTAAACCCATGTGGATGCTTACTCAGAATTAAAGTGTCCTTAATTCAATTTAGCTTAATTCACTTCCAAAGTGAATTAAACTGAACCAAATTAAGTCCACTTTAATTTTGAATAAGAGCATCCACACCATGTTTTAATACATTTTAATTAATCTACTTTAAATTCACACCTTTAGTTAATTCAGATTAACCAGTTATGGTCTCATCTAGTGCAGACAAAGAAAACAGATGAGTATCACTATTTTATTGTACTTTCTATCTCTGAGAAATGGTACAGCTATGAGTTTAAAACAGTGATATCTGAAAAAGAAGTTATATGGCTAAACCTACTTTGATTCTATATCTATCAGAAAATAAAATATCAACGTGTGTATTATTATTATATGTATGCAACAGGGCCAACTGAACAATTATTGGTCAAAATTGTTTTTTGACAGAAAATTATATTTTCGACTAAACAAGTACTTTTGTGAAAAGTGTCTGCTTTCTGCAGAAAGTGCTAAGTTTTCATCAAAAACTCTCTGGACAAACATTGTAAACATTCAGTTTTTGGCAGAAAATGTTTGATTTATCAACACAAAGTCAAAAATTTTCATGGGAGAAAACAACATTTGCTGATGTGCTATAGCAGGGGTCGGCAACCTCTGGCACGCGGCTCGCCAGGGTAAGCACCCTGGCGGGCCGGGCCAGTTTATTTACCTGCCGCGTCGGCAGGTAAATAAACTGGCCCGGCCCGCAGGGTGCTTACCCTGGCGAGCCGCGTGCCAGAGGTTGCCGACCCCTGTGCTATAGTATATAAAATAGACCTTTAAAAATACTGATACTGTGATAACAAATCTTCAGTCAGAATATAGAAATACCCTCAGCTTTATGAATAATTTTACCTTGGGGAGTATGCTACTATCCCATTAAACCCATTTGTTCTACTGTACCTGGTAATAAGTTCTTCTGCAGCTTGTGAACACAGCTGGATCTGTGCAACCTCTTCTTCCATAGCCAACTCAACAGCCTGTTGAGGGTACAAGTGAGATCGGAGGACAGGTTTGCAGGAATCATACTTCTGTTTGTCTTCCCAAGACTTTAGGGTATTTTCAAAAGCCTGATGAAAATGGTGTGATACATTAGCTGACAGTACTTGCCGTTTTTTATTTAAGCTTATTAGGCACACAGATTGGTACATCATTTTACATAAATATTACAAATACTCCACACTATAAATGGTGTTTAAAATTAGCTTTTAAAACTAAATTTAGAGAACAGTTACTTCTGTGAGTAACCTCTCTCCCCTGTCCTCTGTAAAATATGCTGTTAGAGATAAATGTACATGAAGACATTACTGTAGGCATACTTTGTCAGGACAAGATGTTCTGAACCTTATGCTGACCACAGTGGGAATCTAACAGTCATGCAGAGTCCAAACATGANCACCCCAACCCCCTGCCCTGAGCCCCCTCCCAGACCCCGCACTCCCTCCTGCACCCCAACCCCCTGCTCCAGCCCTACATTCATGGCCCTGCATACAATTTCCCCACCCAGATGTGGCCCTCAGGCCAAAAAGTTTGCCCATCCCTGGTTTACACCCTTGATTCTAGAATGGTAGAATAGTGCACATTCCCCCAGAGGCTAACTGGTTTGAAATGGGTTCTGTTACTATTTGGCAGGGCATGCGATCTTGCTGTGGCAGTCATGAAGAAGGCACGTTATATACCTTATTACCTATGTAATTGCAGCTAAAACTTCCAATTTATGATAAAGTACAAAGCTAGTGTCTGAAAGAGAAAGTATATTATAGTCACTAATACTCTTTTATGTTTATACAAAAGTATATATAGTACTACAGGCAAAGACAGATAATCAGAACGTTTCCTCCTGGAAGTTTGAGGATTTCATCTCATCAAAAAAAGAAATACTGTTATGGTCAGACATTCTAGCAGGTGACAAAGATAAGAGTTAAGCTATTTGTGTACAAGAACATATCTGTACCAACCTTTTATTTATTATTTCATAAGCTATTTTCTCTTGTTATAACGGAACCAAATTGTTATAATAATGGCACTAAAGTATCCCATACAAAAGATAAAATGCTTTCTATAACTTACTCTGTCTCGTGTTAGCATCTGAGCTCTGTTTTTATGTACAATTTTAATAACTCCTGGGGGCTGGATCCATGCCTCTCCATCTACTTGCACTGGAACCCCTTCATCTCCAAGTATGGTGATCTTTACTGACCGACACTGAAAGAGAGTAAACATGTTAGTTCACAGAGTAATATATTAATGAAATTGACAGTCCACTTGCATTAGACTGGTTGTTAGGAGCTGTGGCTTCTATCCAGGTTTGTCTTGAGGGTAAAACACTGTTGTATTTCATTCATCATTTATGATGACTTGTTACCCGTTAAAATTAAAACAAAGTCAATATTTTATTAATGTATAATGCAGTAGTTGTCTAGACTACCTCTTTTCTCTGCAGCCTCCCAGCATGCCAGCTATCTTGGTTGCTTTCCAACAAGACACATACCTGAGCTATTCTGTGGTGCTGCAATTTGATGACTCTTGAAACTGCCATCTGCATGCTGCCAAATACCGCAACAACTTCTAAGATTTTGTCATCAAATGATGGTGCCCCAAATATCTGAGAGGAAAAGAAAATATCAATATTAGACTCTAAGCTCTTATTGCAATCTACACAGTGCAGGGATTCTGTCTCCTTTTATGTCTGGTGCAATTCCAAACACACTTTAGGCATTTAAATAGTAGAACTAATGTATTTGAAAAATAAAATTCTAGATTCAAGTATATATAAATTATACCATCACTTGAACATAGCAAAGGACTGTCATAACAAGGGTGATCATAATGGCAATTGAAGTACTTGAAAGCCACAGTATATTATCCATAAATAGGGTTGGTGGCGGGTTTAAATGCACATACTGAGAAATGTTAGTCAACTCAAGATTAATGTGGCAAACATAACTATGCTAATCTTCAACTGGTCAATATTTCTAAAGTCAAAGGGTAATTAAGAAGGACATTTATTTTAACAGAGCTCAAAAGTGCTTATCTTTCTTTGTCCAGAATTCTCTTTAGACCATCTTCAAAATCTATATTGGTAAATGAAGTGTCAATGCCACTTCATTTAATGCTGAAGAAGAATCTCATTTTATAGCATAAAATTCACCTGTTTTAATAATGAAAACTTTACTTGAACATTCTGTTTTTGTATCAAACTAATGCCCCAATCCAGCAAAGACTTAAGTACATGTCCGTTGATTTCAATTGGACTAATCACAGGGCATAAAAGTTAAGCACATGAATAAGTCTTTGCAGGACCTAACACTGAAAGCAGATTTTGTAAGTTAGCTTGGCAGTTCCCTAAAATAAAGTTTCTCTCTCTCTAGGATATTATATGACCCTCATCATCAAGGGCATGCAAGTGTCTTACACGAATATAGAGCAAAAAGATTATTCTTTGCCAGGTGCTTCTCCTTCCTTTTCTATTTAAAGTAACTTTTGATATATCCAGCTTCAGCTTATTTGCCTTTAAGAAAAAAATGAAAGCATTTCTTTCATCCCTAAAATTATTCTTAAAAAAGCAGAGATGAAATTATTATGCTGTTTCAAAGCATGGCACAATTATCTATGATGGTTTAACTTTTCTGCTCTATGATACAGACCAGCCTACCACTTTTTAAAAGAAAAATCAAGATACTAAATATGATGAATTAACTGAAGAAACATCCTTTAGAGATACTGAGTAATTTAATGTGAGACTTTGTTTCTGTTTTTTAATACTTATTAATTTGGTGAATCTTTTGGATTCCTCTTTAGCTGGATGAGACTGTCTTGTTTCTGTTTTTTCTCTTTTAAATTTAAATTAATAGGTGGTGACTAGATTGACGTGTGTTAATATGTAGTGCTCTTTTTCTACTTTAGTGTACTTCAATTTCTTTGTGGTGATATTACTTTGTAATGTGCATTGTAGAATCAGTGAAAGCTGTTCTTATAAGTGTATATTAGAAATGCATTTGTAGCATACCATCTGTATAAAAACCTTTACCATATATTTTAAAAAGTCCAATTAACTTCTACAGTGAGGGCTCATGCAAGGGCCTGAACAGGGAAACAAGAGTGTCCTGGACAGAAGAGTCACGCAAGAAGGCCTCTACACCGCATGTGGTACTTGCACATCAGTAATAAACAGGCCAGTGCATCATCTCTTTTTGAAGTAAGCCTGGTCTGGCTTGGCCTAGGAATTTGGACAGTGGCGTGTGGTGACATTTTTATTGAGACATGCAACAACTTTTTAATACAACAGATAAATTGTCCGTTGCTTATCCAACTGAAGATCAATGCAAACTTGTCCAAAAGTTCCTAACTGAATACAGGCTGCTAGGTGTTGCTGGCTAGTCTTGTGACATCTGTAGGCATTGTATTGGTTGTTTAAGTGGCTTTACTCCATTCATTCTTTTTAGTTGATAGGGCCAGAAGTACAGCTTGTTAAACCTCTATAGTGCAGTTAATCTAATGATCTGCCAGAAATGTACAAAGGCATGATGTCTTCTTAATAATTACTGACTCATCGAGTCATGCAAAGAGAGATGTTCCCTTCTTTACTTACATAATGGAAATTATTAAAATTATTAAAACCTTGTGTATTCAATTCTGTGCTTGCATGCCTTTTTAGTCTCCTTCTTAGCATATGCACAACATGCCTCAGGTGGCACATGACCAGGATTCATCACTGAATGTGGTCTGCTGGTTGGATCATTAGCTTCCCAAGCTTGGGCTGGGTACTGATGGGGAGTGTGACATGAACACTGAGCCATGCCCCCGGCCTTTTTAGTGACATTCCACAAAATGGCATCCTCCATGCAGTGTGAACTGAGGAGGATGCCTTTTTGGACCACATTTGAATTCTGAGGCATGCACTGCTTGCACAGCATAACACAGATGGCATGCCCCTGCATTTGCCCCCTCAATTTGTCCTTTGCTTGTAACCAGTGGACCTGAAATTACTCCAGGATACCACTTTTCCATCTTCCCAGGAACTGGATTACAGCCTACTCACAAATTGGGATGAATTCCATTCCCCCTGCTGGTTTACAAAAGCCCATTTAGCTTGTGTTTTATCTTTAGTGCAGGGATGGGTGTTGTTATATTCTGGTTTCTCTGCATGTATAATTTACTTGCATAGAACTTCTGTAGCGTGCTTTTTTTCAGCAACAACAAAAGAAATAACAGTCTTCTAAGAATTCAAGGATTAGCATACCCCCTTTCCCCCCCTGGGTTCTGCTTCTAATCTCCCTGTTCTTTCCAAACTAACAAACTCCCTGGGATAACTCCCCATATACAAAATTCAGTAAGTGTGTTGTGGCAAACACAGCCAGGATCACTGAGCAATATTTTAGGAATAGACATTGCTGTCAAGACGGCGACTTTCTTCTGTCCAGATAAGCAGAACCAGCAACCTCTCAAAGACTACCGTCAGTATTGCTCTGTTGATCAGTCACCTGAGACGGCACGAAGAGCAGTGAGTTGTGCACCTAACCTTCCACAGAATAAATGTGTCACCTTCGTGACACGTTTGATTATGAGTAGCAACAAGGTTGCTCCCAGACATACATGTGTACTGCATACAAATATGATTGCTAGAACAGTCTTCCTCTCTTTCTTGACCCTCTGGGAAAAAAAGCAAAAATTCCTGAACGTAACCTGGATGGATGTTAGGGAAACTTCCATGCTGCAAACGTGAATATGGAGGCCACCAAAATGCTAGATATCTTTACTCAAATGCTGCTTAAGCTGACTGCCATGCTCAAAAGACTTGTACTATGAATAGGAAAAAGACTCCAAAGAATATGAAATAATGTTTTTGATGAAGAAGGGGGAAAAAAGGGGTGTGGGATTGTGAACAGTAAGAAAGTTAAGCACTTCGGGGAAAATGTTAGGGATAGTCTATGTTAAAACACAATCTTACTAATAAGTCTAATTTTAAATGATAATTAAATGTACAAAACCATGTCAAAGCAATGCTGTGATTCAGACTTCACACACACTAAATCAGGAAATTCAAAATGATGGTAAGCCCACAGCAATCACACTAGATCTTTCGTGCATAAAGTACACTTCAACAGTAAGAATCCCATCTGGCATACCCTCAAAGCAGTGAAACAGTAGTGTATGTAGTAAAGTGTCTGTGCAGTATAAGGTCTGTCAAGAAAAAAAAAAGGACCATTTTGGATCAGTCCATAAGCTTACTGGCAACAATATATACAAGATATAGACACACAAAAAGGTAATTAAAGGATTCTACAATTTTTAATCCTCTCTTCAATTAATTTATTCTCAGTCCCTGTTTTCAGATTCACCAATCCACCTACAGCTTTTTAAAGAATAGGAGCAAAATGAAGATATAAGCTGTGGGAATGATACAGTTGGCCAGCTCCCTTTTCTGTTGGATATAGCGCACATAAAGTGCGTGCACTGGGAAATCTTGATTATAGCAGATCATCAACTAGTACATAAAAGAGGAGAGGAATTGTTATTAACTTTCATCATTGTTTGTAAAGGAGTCATGTCTAAAAATTCCATCTTTATAGCCATCTATTCCTTAAGTATTGAGCTCTATTTGGAAATTTTGGTGACTTTAAGGGGAGGAGAAAGGAAAGAAAAAATAAAATGAAAATCAAAGTGACATATTTTCAGTAAAAATGGAAAAACTTAATGCAAGAGTGCACACATTTCTAAACTGAAACCACCTTACGGAACAATAGCTTCCTGATAGTTATCCAGACTATACACCAGTACTATTACAATTAAATGAGAACAACAATCGTGCAAAGTGCTTTTTGTAATTTTTGTTTCCAAGGGTTACTTTTCTTTAATGTTACTTACATCATCCTCTTTGGTTCCACCCCAGAAATTAGTCCCACCAGCATAGCTTGGAATGTTTAGCACAGCTATGCCTTGAAGACTGGGGAGGGGAATGTATTGTCCATCACACTGTAATGCATAAAAACCTATGTGAGAATGTAAGACAAATGACCTGATAAAGTAATCAACCATTTCTAATTCACAAAGCATTTCAACAGAGCCAGCAATGGAAGCTAAAGTCAATATTGCATTAGTAGCTCTATATGAGTCTATTTTTCCTATGCTGTAGAGTAGCTCTGCATGAATCTATTCTTCACACACTAATCAAGATTTTTTCTTAAACTACAAAATATTTGAGCTACAAATATCTGCAACAGTGTCAAAAGGTAACTCTCTCTGTCCCTTCATAGAAATTTGCTCAAGTTCCCAGCAGTAACTTTATGCATTTATATGTCAATCTCTAACTACTAGGAATTTGGAGGTTTCTTGCACCTTCTCCTGAAGCATATGGGGCTGGCTGCTGCCAATGACAGGATACTGGGCTATCAGGACTGATCTTGGTGCATATGGTCCAGCATGTCTACTCTCTTCTAACCAGAAATACTACCAACAGCAGATAGCATCTTTTAGTTGCAATTAGAATCTCATCACTGGAAAAATAACTATACTACTGCAGTGAAAAGAGGTCAAATGAGCATACAAAGTATTATAAGCATAAATATGAAATGAAAAATTATTAAATTAATATGTTTAAACAATGTATAAAATGTTAATACAATGTAAAAAGCTATGTAAGAATATATAAAAAGAGGAATACTACTTTCTTAAATAAACTAATACACTGTAGCATTCCATTTGTCAACCACATAATGACAGAAGCCATTGCAGCATATCTACTTGTTAACTCTGGGATAAAGCCTAGAAAAAATTTGCTATGAAAAATGAGAAAAAGTACTTATTGTGAGATTTCATTTTAAACTTGAGATTTCATTGGATGTTGCCACCTTCATCTCTCATTATTTCAAAAAAGGCGTCATTCACCATTGGATAATTAGAATCCCACCCTGCAGAGGTATTCATAGTCTTGCTAAACTATTATTATTTACGTAGCATTCAAAGTATGCTAGATCCTTTGCTAAATATGCAAGAAGCCAGTTTCCTACCCTGAAGTGCTTACAATATAATCAGACAAACAATGAAAGATGGAGGGAAAGGATTTAATAAACAAGCACAATGAGAAAGGTGGAGTTAAGCAAAAGTCTTGTTTGTGCTTATATGCTTGGCTTCACTTCTATATCTGCCTCAGTGCCCTGAACTGTTCATGCCCAATTGCTATCCCATGATGAAAAGATTTCTTTCACCATTTCCCTTGTACTTTGCATTGTCCACTTCTGACAATTTACAGAAAAACAGCCAGTCAGAAGAAATTAGGAATTAGGAAAGTCTCTCTAAATGCCCTGGTTCGTTATGTACTAAATTCTTTATGTACTAAATTCATCTGTCATTTATCATGAAGTCATTTTTAATCATTCTTAAGCCTTCTTTTCCAAGATGTTTATTAGGTACTTCGTATAGACATTTAGTCAGCTTCCATACAAGCTAAACCAACCTGATAGGATTAATGATCTTTTTTTTCCGTAATGTATATTGTTGTTCTTGAGACCTACTCTCCATTCAGTGTGCCCACTTCTATATCTGCCTCAGTGCCCTGAACTGTTCATGCCCAATTGCTATCCCATGATGAAAAGATTTCTTTCACCATTTCCCTTGTACTTTGCATTGTCCACTTCTGACAATTTACAGAAAAACAGCCAGTCAGAAGATACTCATGAAATTCCAAATGTGCAAACAGTCTCTGGAGCAGTCCCTCTTTCTACATCCCCTATCCCCTAAAATACTTAAACAACTCTGGTTGCTGCTAAAAAGTAACCCTGGAGTCAGTGTGAGAACAGTTTTGGAAGTACAACATATTGAACCCACTTCTGAAAAAGTGGCCCAAAATGTATTAGAAATATGCTTAGTAGCACCTGTGATCTCTGGTTTTATATTATTCCACCTTAGCAGCAATTCAAAATATAAAAACTTAAAATATGACAGTATCCAAAGTATGGCATGAAATTAATAGATGTGACTGTGCCGCTTGTGAGTTATAGTATATGATTAGTTCTAACTCTTGAAAATGACTAATTTTATTTCACTCTTCAATGCTGTGTATTTTATCACAGCACATAACACATATCATTATGTAAGACAATACTAAATATGAAACTTCCACTGACTTTTCTACTTCCAAAAATATTCAGAAATAATGCTAAAATATATCTTATTCAAAAGAAATGTTACATTTGCAGGTTCTTAAATTAGAAATCTACCTGGAGCATACATAATGTTCTTTCCTATCATCATCTTCACTAACTACAGCACAATTTCTAGACAATTGCTAAATCCTTAGATAATGGAAACTTGCTTCTATAATACTAAACCCTTCTAAAGCGCACTCAAGAGAAAGAGAGTTACAATAAATTAAAATTACTCCCTCAGCTTAACAGGTATCATATAAATAACATGAACTTTCAGATAAAATATTTAGCACAAAGAAAAGGACAATGCATGTTCTTTCCTTCCCCCATCAAACTTTGGAAGAAAATGTATGTAACCACTTCCCAGACTTGTATCACGGCTAATCTCTTGCTACATCTGAACTTGTTAAGCATTAATGTCTTTTTCAAGTTCCCGGTATTTTGAAAAAGGCTTAAATTTGGTTTTAGAACTAGAGTAGGAACTAGCCAGATTGAATTGATTTATACATGTATCTGTGTTGTGACAAGACACAATATCTTCCTACTTCTACACAGTTCCCTCAATATTGGAATTAGGAAAGTCTCTCTAAATGCCCTGGTTCGTTATGTACTAAATTCTTTATGTACTAAATTCATCTGTCATTTATCATGAAGTCATTTTTAATCATTCTTAAGCCTTCTTTTCCAAGATGTTTATTAGGTACTTCGTATAGACATTAAGTCAGCTTCCATACAAGCTAAACCAACCTGATAGGATTCATTATCTTTTTTTTCCATAATGTATATTGTTGTTCTTGAGACCTACTCTCCATTCAGTGTGCCCAAAATGCCCCCCAAAACCTCTTATTGGTGACAGTGAGAGATGCATATTGAGAAAACAGATCCCTTAGAGTCTATTGTCGCTTTAATTATATGAAAAATTATTATAGTGACAATGATAAAAGTTATTCAGAAACATTAAACGCCATACTTTTGCAGATTTCAAAATACTTATTGTGTGTCCAAGGATTCACATTGTGATTAACTTCTCATCCACCGCATTTCACAGATTACATTTATGAGGGACAGATTTTTCATAGTTTCACCTAACTCATTAGGTAAAAAACAAGTGATATATTTCAAGATGATCCCCATGTTCTGCACTGTAAATTTTAATGGCAAAAACTCATCAAATCTGTAAATAAAATAAATATTACCTCAAGCTGAACTTTTTGTTCTAAGTTCTTATAGGTTCTTTGCAGTAACTCTTTGGTACCAAGCACCCCATACCACATCATGTTCTTCGTCCGGCTTCTGGAAATAAGTAAATAAAAATTCATATACTGAAGCATGCAATTTGTTATGTATCAAAGCTGTGGAAAGAGTCAAAAGTTAAGGATATAAAATAAAGCAAACAGAATCACAACATTAAGAAAAATTAAATGCCTCTGCTTTATCACTAAGAACTCCATTACCGGCACTTTTCAGGGTGTTCCTCTCGTTTATTATTAAACTCTAATGAAATTTTTGCATCTAATCCAATTCCAAAGTAGTTGTTCATGACACACTTTTCTGAATATCCTTCCCTGTGAAAAGAATACATATATGTAAGTATCCACTTATGAAGTTATCTGAACAATTACTTTAGGGCTTTGAGCTAGATTGTGGCTGGCCCTAGCACAGGCACATGACCGAGGCAGGGTGCAAAGCATTTGATTGATTGATCTTAGATACTTATGTGGCCCCATTACTCAGTACATGAACACCTCACAAACTTTAATGTATTTAAACTCACAACACCCCTGGAAGATAGGGAAGTGCTATTATCCCTATTTTACAGATGGCAAACTGAGGCACACAGGAAGTCTGTGATGGAGCAGGAAATTGAGCCCAGATCTCCCAAGTTCTAGGCTGGTGCCATAACCACTGGAGCATCCTTCCACTCTATAGCAGTCACAGGGACCGTGGAGTGTAAGTCACCTCAAAAGGAACAGAAGAGACAGGGCCTTACTTCCACACCCCTACCTAGGGGAGCTTGCCCGTGGTGGAGGAGGTTGCATGCTCCTAAGGTGGACAGAGAACATGCTTCATGTGTGTATCAAGAAGCTCCATTGGTCACAATGCCTTACAGTAATCCTGCTGTAGCAATGCAACTCTGCACTGCCTTTAACTCAGGGCCTCTGCCTAAAAGACACCACCTGGCTCTTTGAATTTATTGAGCATTATTATCTATAAAAATTGTGCTTCAAGGCTTGCGTTATTCATTCTAGTAATTACAAAGTACAATTTCCTAAAGAAATGATTAAGGAAAAAAGACTGAACCCCAACACAGTCAATTTGAGAAAACAAGGAGATTTTCTTACAGTGAATCTGGATCAGGGTCAATAAATGGGGTAGCACCAAATGGATCAATGTTTGAAAGTAACATTTTGCTGATAATTGAACTCCCCGCAATAGAGGCAGCTAATCCAGCTCTTAAACCTGAAGGAGAAAACACAGAAACAAAACAATATTTGTTAATGTAACGCATGCAATTCTGAGAGATAGTATTGTCTATAGCCAAGCACAGGATGGACCGGAAGTGTGCTTTCTCAGACAGCTCTGCTACCGCACCTAAGTTCTTACCTACATTACCTCTCTCTTCCAGTTTTGGCCTCTCTTGAGCAGAAAGGCAACTGAGTTGAATTCGGTGGTGGGGTTCACTGTCCACCACTGGAGAAAAATGTCACGATTTCAATCCAAGACTATGGAGGTGACAGGTTGCACAGTAATTAACTGGCTCACCTAATGCCACTGAAGGTTACCATATTTTTCATCTCTTAGTCCAGTCACCCAGTCTACAAACTATTTCATTACTTCGGGTTGGTTTTGGGGGGAGTAGGGGAGGCAGGCTTCCACAGTGGGATCATTGTTCATGCAGCCTATCAGCTCATTTAGAATCTTTGGGAAATGCTTAACTCCTTAATTCGGCTTGATAAATGTACGTTCAACAGGGAGTTCTTCCCTTGCCACCCTTTTACACAAGAGAACTTCTCTGCAAAACGTGTAAAGCCACCACTTTGATCTCCTAGACAGGGAGGAAGGGGTTGAAGGCAAGTGAGAGAAGGACAAAGCAGACAGAACAAACAAGTATGGGTGAAAAAATGAGGGCAAGTGGACTAGAGAACAGAAAGACAGAAGTCAGATGGGATGGGGAGGAAAGAGAGAGAGACAGGCAGGTATAAGAACACAGAAATACAAGTTAAATGAAAATAAATAAGGAAGACAGAAGAGGAGAGGCTGGCAGGGAGAATTTGACTAATGAGCTAAGAAACAATTCTTGTTTCTACCATGGGAACGGTCAGATCCTGATTAGCTTTGCCCACTGGAAAGTTGGCAACCCTGCCATGCCCATTTTGGCTAATATCAAAGTAACAGGCACAACTGTGTTTAATTAATGCAGATAGAAATTTGCTTTCAAAAGTTTTTAGTTAAAGTGATCTACAAACAGTACATGCTTAGTTTCAATATATATTGTTAATACTGATAATGAAAGTCCATTAAGCCAGTGTTTTAGCAATGCTTTCTGGTATATATTTTTACTTTGGGATGTGTACAGATTTCCTAACTGCTATTGTTGCAAAGTACCTTTTTACAGTTTAATTTATATTTTTACTGACAGGTATGTCCCCTCGGCATTTCATTCAGTCAAAAGATAATTTCTTACCTGACTCTGGCCCTTAGCCTCTTACTAGGCTAGCACAGCCTTCATCCACTAGGGGAGCAAGGTTCCTTTGACTCCACGATGAACACAGCCCTCCCATTTCTGCTCCTCATTCCCCAAACCAAGTGCAATGCTTTTGTAATGTATCTGGGGCTCAGGACAGTGACCAGAAGCATTTTCAATTAACATACATTCTCTATGGTACCACACAAAGAGGTTATGCATATAAATTCACTAATATTTGTAAAGTTCTTTGACATCTCTGGGTGGAAGACACTATGTAAGTGCAATGTATTATTATTTAACAACTAATTGTGGCATATAGCAAGATACTGAAAGGACTAATGGAGTTCAGAATCATCATTACCTGGGCAGATTATCCTGGTGTTAAGTACAGGGAGGTTTTCTTTACCGGCTGCTGCAGCTGGGGCAGAGAAAGAGCCAGTATGAGAGGGGATGCCCCGACTTGTATGTCGATCTGGAGATTTCGGTGCAGCTTTAACTATGCCAAAAAAAGAAGAAGAAATAACAAAGTTAGAACTAAATATACACCCACACACAAACTGTAGATACAATTGCATATGTGCTTATCTAAGATTCAGAGCCTCAACATATTGTACAAGCATGAACTATTAATCTAACCTATTAACCCACTTTGAGATCTCTGGAGAACCGGCAAATATCTGTATTGTTTTGTATGAATATTGTGTGTCCCTCTGTGTGTTTGCTTGTGATGGGTTACTTGCTATGGAGTTAGATCAAAAGGAGTTGTTAAAGAAACCAAGCAGGAGAGATAAAATAATGCCCTAGATAAGAAGCACCCCAGCAAATGTTCAAACACAATAACCAGGAATATAGCTGTGAAGATATAGCTGTTTTGCCAAGGCTGAAACTCTAGAGATCAAAAGACACATATCTGTTAAAAGATCTGCCCTGCAGAAAGGGAGTGGGGAGAAAAGGTTGTCAGCTGCTGCAGGCTGACACAGACTGACAGAGAGTCCAGTCCTGCTGAAAACACAATGTAACTTGGTCCCCAAGAGAATGCAGGACACCACGGCTAAGTCATGTCTACTGAGTGGCTGAGAAGGAACACCAAGCGTAGTTAAGACAGTTAGCATGTAGGTGTGTTATTTTAAATCCACTTCTTGGAGTGCTATACACTTTTGGCAAATAAATCACAATTTGTTTTAAAGAAACTGCTTCTGTGTTACTGCATATTATTACTGTCCGCAGGCTGCCGAAGGGAAGCTCTGATAGGTGCCATGCCCATGGAGACTGCTAGATATCCCAATTGGCAATGGGGGGGTGGGGGAGGTTTATCCCAGAGACCCAGTCAGAGTGGTTGGATCATGGGTATCCACCCCAAAGAGAAGTGGAGGCACAGTCATGCCTCGAAAGGGTGCAATCGGGGAACTGGAAAAGGATCTCAAAAGTGACAGCCTAAGCAGGGACTGTAACCAGAAATATCCCCATTTATGTATTTACTTCATTTATTCTACTCATGGAGAACCTCAGATGCAGGAAGTTCAAGTGATTAGCACCAATGAAAATCCTCAGAGATACATAGAACAAGACCTCTGGAGTTCGCAACTTCCACTTCAATTCATTAGGGCACATACTAATTTAATATTACCTTAAATACTGCACTTCATTTCTGATAAATGTAATAGGATGTCCCATTGAAAAAAATGCAGAATTAAGAAGGAAAAAAAGGAAAAAAGTTTAAAAGATTTGCTGTAATAGGAACTATGTATAAGGCCACTAATCCACATCCAAAGTTCTTGGAGTGCTATATAATAATTTCATAATACATTATAAACAAATCTAATAAAAACGGCTCTAATAAAACTAAAGAAAAATGGAGGAGAAAGGAAAACATTCTAATAGTTGGGGTAACAAGTAATCTATAATTAGGGGTAAGAGTACTTACCATTTTTAAAAAACTTTGGGAATAAAAGCAAGTCTTTACTTGGTGTTTAAAGGAAGGGAGTGGAGGAGCTGTGGCAAATGTAAAGAGGAAACACCATAGAACCCACTACAGTTCAAGACAGATTACCTGTCAACATGAGGCCCTGATTCAGGAAAGAATTTAAGCAAAAATACATAAGTATGTGTTTATGTCCATTAACTTCAATGGGACTGAAGCACGTGCTTAAAAGTTAAAGTGTTTTCCTGATCTGGGACCTAACACATGATCATGCCATCAGCTCTAGGTGCAGGCTCAAAGGGGAGATCAAACTTAGCTGGGCCTACAGTGTCAAAAGTATGGTCCTGCTCTGATAAGCAACTCAATAAAATGGCTTGGGGGGGGGGGTCTATGTTTATTGTCTCTACCTGACACCCAGGTCAAACATGATCAGCTTACAAGTAAAAGAGATGGGGGAAGGTGTTTTCTAATTACTAGCTTTGCAAAGTCAACATGGGATCTGAAAGCTAAACTCATCACGAGTGTAACCTCACTGTCTTCAGACTACACTTTCAGTAACACTTGTGCAACCTCCTAATGTCAATGGAATTACAAAGGTCTGACTGATTAGCCAGGTAGTTGGAATTTAGTAAACAATTTTGTTAATGATGCACAAACTGGAAACAGAATCCAGCTCAGACTCTCACAGCTGTGTTGTGTCTGCAGGAGCAACAGCAGTAAAAATGTATTATTGTCACTAAAGTGAGCTGATATACTCAATATACCATAGAGAAGGGATAAAGATAAGTAAAGAGATGCCATTTTAGATAGTCGTTTTTCAGAGTAGAAATTCACATTAAAGGCTCTAACAGTGACAGTTTAAAATTCATCCACAACATTGCAGGCAGTGAGTGTATAAATAAAGAACTCAGGGTGGGAGTATTACAATGATGGCTTCTTAAATCACTAAGGAAACACACTGAAGCATTCTATACTAGTAAGCTGTGACAAAAGCCCACTGCTGGAAATCATACCAGGACGGAATTATAATAATGGAGCCCCACAGCCACCAGGACATGTTGCTGTTGTAACGTCATAATGGGATAAAATGGGGTGCAGCATAAGAAACTGGGAAAGTAAATAAACGTCTCTTACTCATGCCCAAAACATGGTTTGTTAGAGTAAAGCTGCCATGTAGCAGTAGTGAAGTATCCAGAAAGAGTTACTTCCCCACTCCCCACAACAAGAAACTTTTTTGGTTTAACACAAATAATATTATTTCTAAAGCTACTCATTACGTGACTGTAGAATTCCAGCTAGAACCTTCCTCAGTTCCCTCCTGCCTGGCTTTCTGCTACATACAATCTCTTACATACAATCTCTTACAATCAAAAAAGACTACCTGTTTTAAAACCCCCAAACATGACCTCGCTAAGTGGGAATACTAGGGAGAGGATGGTCTCACATACTGATGACCCTCCACCCCAGCAAGACTTCAATCTTCCCAGGGTTGAGAACAGAAAATACTATAATTCCAGTGCATCCAGCTGGAACTGACTATTGTCAAGTAGTTCGCTAAGCCAAGACAGATCTAGTGGGTCTATGGGCAAGAGATGATATTCAGCTGTGTATCATCAATATACTGGTGATGTTCTATCCCGTGTTTAGAAATAACTCCCAGGGCTCTCTAAATCGTCCTAGTGGCTGCTCTGACCCCAGAAGCAGCCAAGATTTGGAAAAGTGCAAAGATGGCTTAAAGCCACCTTAGCCCCCCACATCCCGCTAGGCTCCTTAGATGTGCAGCATGGAATCTCACTCCATTTCTTGAGGACAGGGAAAACCTCTGCATAACTGAGGATGGTCAGCATCTTTCTCTCTAAAGGCCTGTCAGCACAGGAAGTTATACTGGTATAATTGTACAGACACAGTTAAATCACTGCAACTCCCCATGAAGACACTCTTATTCCAAAATAAGAGTGTCTCTTCCCATTTTAGCTTAAACTGCTTCTAAAACAACATAAAGATAAATGAGAAAAAAGGCATACTTTTATAGAATAAAAGTTTCCTCTTGGAAACCAGTATAACTGTAACAGTTTAAATTCATACTTACTGTATACTGCTACAACTTCCTGTGTAGAAAATCCCTATGCTAATAATTGACAGTGACTGCCAACAGTGGCATCAAGTAACTAGGATGTGGGAGCAACACAGCTTCCAGGTATTGGGTTTCTGGGAAACCAGAGAAGTACTGACCTTCCTCTTCCAAAACCAAACTGAACTCAACAGGGGAGAGAAAGCCTTTTGAGGTCCTCTCTCTTGTTGTCAAAAGGTTCTCATGTGTATGACAAAACACCATTCTTAAGTGTTAGGGAGCTAACAGAAATACAGATGGAAAATTATATTCAAATTTTATCTAAAAATTATTATCTATTTAGACTAAGGTAATTAATGTGAGGAAAATACTACTTTCATCAAGCAACTGAAGGAGAATCTCAGAGGATTAACAAATAATTCTCAGAACACAATTATCTTTCACTCTGCATAATGCTCAAAAATTCACAGTGCTATTCTTACAACCCGTTTTCTCGATACTCAGGAGCAAGGCAGTAGCATTAAAAGAAAAAATCAGCAGAACAGCTGCTCTTTATTTGACAGATGAGACTCATGGGGATAAGCTGCAATAAAAATGAAGTTTTTCTGTTCATGCTCTGATAAAAACTAACACAGCCCTCGTGAGTAAAATTGATGTTTCATTGCAGGTAATTGAATTAATGTTTCATGGTTTCTCCTGAAACACCGATCTCCCACTGACAATATTAACATGTACTCCACTTCACACATTAGATGTTTGAATACTGATACAACTTCCTAATAAGTATACTAGTATTACTATAGGAAGCAATGGTTATTTGATGCACAAACAAGTTTAGTATTGTTGGCCATTCCTATCTGACAGAAATGTTTATCGGCCATGAAATCAGCAAACGCAAACTACCACAAAGTTAGGTTAAGCTTCCTCTCTCTCTTTTTGCAATGAAAACTGAAATAACGAGGATGTTCAACTCTGCACATGCTGTTTTAAATAAAGGTCTACATATTTATTTTTAAATACTGTGGTTCTGATATGCAACCCTCCATTATTTTAAGAGCAGATTTTGTGGAAGTACAAATTCAGCACAAGTTTCTGTATATGAAGCAGAGACTTCTTAGAAAAATAAATGAAAGCATGTTATTTTTTTCCTAATATAACAGACTCTTTGGCTTGTCCACCCCCAAATAATTAAACTCAGCCCATTTCTGTTCATGTATTGCAATGGGGAGCTCCAGCACATGGTACAACCCCATTCTAAAGGTAATTCCTAATCACAAACAATTAATTAATTAACAATACAAATAAAACAAAATTCTAAGTTTCATTCTTTATTATAATGAAACTTTAAACGTAATGGTCATAAAAAATTCCAGCCTTAGAGTCTGAAATCCTCTCAAAAAGAGGCTCAGCACAGGCAGCAAGAACAGAAGCATCCCACATTAGCCCTTCTTTGTGCTCTAACCCTGATTTAAAAGGAATTACCTACACAGACCAATTACCTACTCAGTGGTTTGAGCATTGGCCTACTAAACCCACGGTTGTAAGTTCAATCCTTGAGGGGGCCACTTAGGGATCTGGGGAAAAATTGGTCCTGCTAGTGAAGGCAGGGGGCTGGACTCGATGATCCTTCGGGGTCCCTTCCAGCTCTATGAGATAGGTATATCTCCATATATTATTATTATTATTAAGTTCAGTCTCCATGCCCATTCAATCCTTCAAAACCGTAGCCTCTCTGGTAAGTGTACACTTATTGCTGTTAATGCCAATTTCAGTAAAGTTTTGGTTCCCTCTTTAAAATATATTAACAACAATAAAGGTCTAGCACATAAAATCAGGTTTCTGTTATATAGTTATGATGTCCTAGTAAGGATATCAAAGTAGATGAATATGGGTCAGACTCCAAAGGGCACATTCTGGATTCTTAGCATGTCATCTGCCCAAATACCACATAGAGAAACAAAGGTTTGGAAAGATACCCACATAGAAAAAAATTAAGTTAGGGTTGTGAATGTTGCATCCATTAACTAGCATTAACAGAATGCTATAGTTTCAAAAAAAAGCCAGAAATTCAGGATATTAACAATTAAGGTTCCAGCATCATATTAAACTCACCCACCTCCTACCTATGAATTAAAAACTATCAGCAGTTTCCATCTGAAACTAAAATCTGTCCTGTTGAGAACACGAATTCTAACAGATGATCTTGAATTGTCTCTCATAAACCTGCACTGATTTTTTCAACCTATATCAGATCCAGGAAGGCTTCACTCTGCTGTTTTTCAGGAAGGTGTCAAAACAACAGAACAGAACCATATGATGCCTCAAAGAAGTTATAAACTTTGCAAAAACAACAATCAAAGCTTACAGCACTGAGCCCCACTTTCAGGCCTCACACCTGTTTCAAGAGCCACTACAGTAGCTGATGAAGTTCAAGATGGCTCCTATCAAGAGATACATAGGACAGTTTACTCACAAAGAAGTCCTTTCCCCCCCAAAAAAGTGGAGGGTGTATATGTGCATCAGAATCAGGCTAATAATGGAAACTGTAACCAGTTTAACTCTGAAGTCACTACTTTGGCCTCATAATAAAAGTAATATTCTATAGAGTTTTAAAGAATTTTACTCTGGATTTACTTACTTGTCTGAGATTCGTATTCCTTTGTATCTTCCTCTTTTTCTTCTTCTTTGGATTCATCCAATTCCTTACTATATTCTATAGGGGATTGGTTCACTTGTTCTTCAGTATGAGCATTCTGTTCATCCACAACTGCATAGCAGGAGGAAAAATAGTTTAAATTTCTTCAGAGAAAATACGCATATGTAAAGCTTCCGTAGAAAATTAACATCCTACTACTGTAGCACTAATTTAGGACATACAGATAGTAAGAAAAGGACTGTTCTGCCTAATCAGTTCAAGAGCAGTTTAGCAATCCTCTGCCAGTGATAATGGAATAATTAAACTGAGAGGTGATTCACCACCATATCGATAATATTACTTTAAAAATGGAGCTCTGTGACGGTTTGGCAAAGCTTCCTGCTGATAATTTTCAGTACTTTTCTTTCTGAAGGAGAAGAGTTACAAAAGTAAACAAAACATATTACATCAGAAATCCCATCTAGCCCAGTTAAATGCTATATAGTTGGGTCAAATTTTCTAATATCACTGTATTTTCTGAGAATATATTTTGGGTCTAATTTTCAAAATTACATGCACACAACTGTGTGCTTAATTTGTGCATGCAATCAGGTATAGTGTCTGAGCACGCTTAAGGCTAGTTATGTATAACTGGCCACCTGCATTCACAAATACCACAGTAATTGTGAGACTCAGAGCACAGCAGGTGCATAGCTACAAGTACATTTTTGTAAACCTGATTAATTTTGAAAACAAAAGTTTTCTCCTTTACTTTTGAATAAATGAAACTCTGAATTACATTTCTAAAATGTAGACTACCTATGCTATGAGGAACCTGAAGAGAACACTCGGACATTGTCACATCCTGTCCATTTTGTAGTAAACATTTGCTGATATACAACATATGAAGCTACACATTTAATCAGAAAAATAGGAACAGAAAATATATGTGCAACACAGGTAAATTAATACTACTGTTGAAAGCAAAACTTAGCACTATGGAGCCTGATTTCCCAGGCGCTGCATGCAAGCTACTCCCTCTGATACCTATGGAAGCTGCACACATGTAGCACCTGAAGAAGTGGGTCCCTGACTTCTGGTGATCAACTATGCAATCTTATCACTACTTTCACCTAATTTTGGCATTGAATTTCTTCATTTTTAAAGAAAAATATTCCTGTAAGCTAAATTACACCATAAGACTTTTCTATAAGAAAATAAATTCAGTAACTGGAAATTTAAAGTAGTTTTAGTACAAGATTAAGAAAAAAAATAGGAATGCCTATTTCTGCAAATTTAAAAAACAAAACCCAAAGCATATGTGCTTGTAATCTTCTCAGGAATTCAGACCAACATGACAAAAGGAGCAAAGAAAGTGGCACTTGGTAGGGATTTCATACATTGTTGAGTACATCTCCACTAGCTACTCCCTTTGGCAGCAAACAAATGTCATGTTAAGGACTCCATCTTGTCCTTCAGATAGCACAGGAATGAATATGGTATAAAGATACAGACAGACAGATATATATATGTATATAGGATAGGCAGTATTCTAACACATGGCATGTCTTGCCAGATAGCTTATAACAACCATCTACTGAATGTATGTAAGAATATGGGAATCAAGTATTAACAATGGAACTTTATGCTAGCAGAAACAGTGACACTCTATGGTTAACAAGCAAACCCTTGCTGATGTGCACCTTTTTCTGCTTGTTCAATGATTTGCCTCACTGCTTTCTTTAAACTGTTTGCCCGCAGCATTAACTGTTCTCTTGGTTTGAAGATTTTCTGAGTGGAAGACTTTGCAATGCTCTCTGTTAACTGTTCCTTGCTTTCAGACAAGGATTCTTCACTTGAAAACTCCTCAACTTCTTCCTCTACAATGGGGGGAGTGATCCGTGGTAGGATGGGAGTAGCCTGGGCTTCGGTGTGAAGAGCCTGGAGCAATAGGTCTAGCTTCTCATTTAATTCTGAACACTAACGAAGTTACACATACAAACAAAAAGAAAAAAAAATCACTTGAGTGTCAATTCAAAAGTTAACTACCAGATTGTCTAAAGTCTAAGCTGGGGTAATGATTTGTCTGGTGCAGGATATTTTTTGTATTCTTCATTAAACACTATTTTAATAGTTTTCTATTTTGTTTAAGCATACAGTGAAGAAAAAATATCAGAGACTGAAATACAAAGGCATCACTGTACAATAACATAGTCAACAGAGCAAGGATTCTTTTTTCTGCAATGTAATTTTTTTCTCTCAAACCAGACTCTTAATTTCCTTACCCACGCTAGATCACGGGTCTGTGATTTCAGCCTGGCCCACTATATGTACTATTGTCCCCCCTCCTCCAGCTGGTTATTTTCTCTGCACAATCCCATTGTTTTATTGCAATTAACTGTATCCCTTTCAGAGAGAAGTCAATTCCTACAGCAGTATATTTCTGTGAATGTCTGTGGTTGTAGCTATGCATTTTACTCACTTTCCTAATATATGCCTAGGACAGCAGTTCTCAAATGGTGGGTCAGGACCCCATAGTGGGTCACAACCCCGCTTTAATGGGGTCGCCAAGGCTGTCTTAGACTTGCTGGGGCCCAGGGCCAAAGCTCGAGCCCCACCGCCCAGGGCTAAAGCCGAAGCCCAAGGCTCATGTTACAGCCCCCCTGCCTGGAGCTGAAGCCCTTGGGCTTTGGCCTCCCTGCCCAGGGCAGTGGGGCTTGGGTTTGGGCTCTGGTGGGCTCAGGCTTCAGTCCCCCATCCTGGGGACTTGTAGTAACGTTTGTTGTCAGAAGGGGGTCACGGTGCAATTAAGTTTGAGAACCCCTGGGCTAGGATATATACTCTCTATTAACTGAAAAGTAATTTTCAATTGATAAGCTTTTCAATAACATCAAGTGTCCATTATTTAGCCTCACCAAAAGAAGGCTGAGGGGAGATATGATTGCTGTTTATAAATACATCAGAAGGATAAATACCAGGGAGAAAGAGGAATTATTTAAGTTAAGCGCCAATGTGGACACAAGAACAAATGGACATAAATTGGCCATCAACAAGTTTAGACTTGAAATTAGACAAAGGTTTCTAAACATTAGAGGAATGAAGTTCTGGAACAGCATTTCAAGGGCAGCAGTGGGGGCAAAAAAACCTAACTGGCTTCAAGACTGAGCTTGATAAGTTTATGGAGGGGATGGTATGTTAGGACTGCCTACAATGGCATGTAGCTGATCTGCGACAGGTAGCAGCAAATATCTCTAATGGTTGGTGATGGGACACTAGATGGGTAGGTCTCTGAGTTAGCACAGAGAATTCTTTCCCAGGTGTCTGGCTGGTGGGTCTTGCCCACATGCTCAGGGTCTAACTGATCGCTATATTTGGGGTTGGGAAGGAATTTTCTCTTGGGTCAGATTGGCAGAGAACATGCAGCATGGAGCATGGGTCACTTGCATGTTTAAAATAGTGAAAATGGTGGATTCTCTGTAACTTGGAGTCTTTAAATCATGATTTGAGGATTTCAGTAACTCAGCCAGAGGTTAGGGGTGTATTACATGAGAGGATGCGTGAGATTCTGTGGCCTGCAATGTGCAGGAGGTCAAACCAGATGATCATGTCGGTCCCTTCTGACCTTAAAGTCTATGAGTCTTGTTTTTATTTTGTGGAATGGGAAAGAAAAAAAGATCATTTTAGTAAATTTAATAGATTGTTTTCTAGTGTAAAGTTGGTCCCTTTAATGGAAAGAAAAACAACTTATAGCCACTGACCTCATTGAGAATAGGGTCAGGTCTCCTGAACTACATTTGAATTAGAATACCCAGTCCCCCTAAATTAATTTAATTTTCATTAAATTTTAAAAACCTAATAGTAGCTGGAAAAAAACATGTTAAGAAAAGTTCTTACTTTAATGGCCATGGTATCAGCTTCCTCTGCATTTTCCATTGTTTTTTCATAGGTCTTCCCTATTTTGGATACGAAGTCCTTTACAGTTTCACATAATATCCTTTGGATAAAAAAAGGGAGTCAAATAAAAAGAAATGAAGTGAATGTATCTATTAATATTGATTATTGGATGTATTTTTTTAATTACTAACATATTTTTGGTTTTCTTATTACAATTCCACCAAACTCAAAGAGAACTCCCATGCTTCTTTTGCATGAGAACATTAAAAAAAAGTTATAGCCAAAGTTTTAAAATCACACACTTCACATGTGGAAGTGGACGAACCAATAAAATTATAGCCATTACTCTACAGTGTATATACAACTGTCGACCATTCTGGTTGTAAAGGGGACACCATCAAATAATTTTTAAAAGTAGATTTTATATTTTTCTTTTTAAGTATCCAATGCCTTTTGGTACACATTGGTTCCCTACCCCTTCCTTCCATTTTCCCTTCTATTTCTAACTGAGATGACATTAACGTGGTCATTTTTATTTATTGCCTTGTTTGCATACCTTTTATTATCAGTATCATCAACCATACCAACAGAGTTGATAACTTGTGCTCCCTCTACGGACTTAGGCCAATCTGCAAATCACTCCACGTGGGCAGACCCTTGCACTCATGCAGACTTCAGTGAGACTCTACATGGGTACAGGGGTCTGTACCAGGGCAGCACCCACCTCTCAAGAGTGCCTCCTTCTGGTCCCATGTGTCTGCAGTCTTTCAGTTCTGGTGACCCCTGTTGGTGGTTCTCAGGTGGCTTTCTGATACCCCAGAAGGGGTCTGTTCTGATACACATACATAGTGTATGACTCAGCTACCCCTTCTCATAACACAAGAACTAGGGGTCACCAAATGAAATTAATAGGCAGCAGGTTTAAAACGAACAAAAGGAAGTATTTTTTCATACAACATACAGTCAACCTGTGGAACTCAGCAAGGTAAAATGGAACACTATGATTTCATATGGGATTCATGATTTCTAGAGAGATGAGCCCTCATATATAGAGGTGTTCAAATTTGGGATCAAAACTCTGTGGCTTGAGCCCATATTTAATTATTCCATATAGCTACAGACTCCTACTTCCACATTGGTGTTGTGTGTGCATCTAACAGACTGGATGTGAACAAAAAGAACCCCTTTAAGTAAACCAGATCTCTTATACGCAAAAGTAAAAATATGGCTTACATTTTAACTCAGTATACTAATGTCTTAATTAACTAAGTGATTTTTGCATTACATGATCTTTAAGATTTTTGTGTGATTGATATGTTTAAATTACATTAACACATACAATATAATTATACAATACAACATAATTATAAAAAGAAACCAACTGTACTTTATAACATGTAAATCAGGATACTGTTAGGTCAAACTAGCTGATCAAGAGTCAGAAGGAATTTGAGCTTACTGGAAAGGTTATAATGTTCATATATGTAGATGGAACACGGGGATTTATCCCACACACTAAAATCATCAACTCACTTGGCAGATGATATGACAACTGAGTGTTGATCAGAATTGAGGATTTTTGTGAGATGAGCAGCAACTGAATCCTCATAAGCAGATATCTGAAAATGCAGCAAAAATGAGTCTTCATATTCCACCCGTGTTAGCATTTAACACAAAGCGGTAATTATCTTCCCAGATAAGTGGGATTACTTCCAACATATTAGAGCTACACTTAGTGCAGAAAGGTCAGATGCCTCCCCTTAACTGCAATTTAATATTCAAAATCACAGTGACTGTGACGTTGAATTAAGAGTTCTATCTTTTCTGGATAAAAAATGAGTAATAGTTATTTCTGTGCTAAAAATCCAATTAAAGGTTTCTTTGAAGTTATCACCCTCCATAGCCAACAATTTTTCCAGATGATGGTCTGAACAGATTTCAGATCTGTAATAGTCAGAAACTTCTTTCCAGAAAAAAAGTGAAAGATACCCTGCAACTAAATCAATGGGTTGGGAATAAATCATAGTTTTAGGGCCAGCTTCTGAAATCCTTATTAATACTGAATAGTACCTCGTTCCACAAGTTGTCCCACTGAAGTGAATAGGGTGAGCAGTGGAGTATGGGCTACTAAACTGGTATAATACTATCAAAGCCTAGCCCTTAGTGAATAAACCATTTGTGACAAGATTCTGCTTGGCCTTTATGTAGATGCATGCAGGGAAGAGCATAGAGACGTCCCCTGCCCCCTGCTTGCACAGTCTGTGTAAGGATCACACAGAACTGCACACCCTATGCTCAGGGAGGGTGTAGGGAGGCATCATGGACCAGGACCATGTCCATAGACCTCACCCTGCACCAGCATGTAGGAGCAGCAAGCTACACCTTAACAGCATCTGATTTTTCGCTGTGCACCAGAGAGCCATTCTGCCTCCTGACACTCTCTCTAGGGTGGTGCAGCTCCACGCTGTCCCTAATGGTGGGCAGTCCATATCAGGTATGGATCTAGCCCTTAGTTTAAAATCTAAGTTCTGCTTCAAAATGACTGTGTATTCTTGAGATTTAAAGATTAGTGACTTGGGTTTCCATTCATGACATGGAATAAGTAGAAATATAATTTCCCTTTATCCACCCACCTTAGCTCCAGAGCTCTGATATGAAAGCATCTTTAATTTTAAAGAGAAAATAAATAAAATGTAGCATGGGAGAACAAACACTGATGTCTGAACTCCCAATGTGGCTCAAATGAAATGGTTATGATGACAATGAGTGTGTGTGTCAATATCTACCATTTTAAATCAATGCTGCAATTTGGTACAACACATAATGTAAGATTAGTCTATTAGTCTCTACTGTTTCAAATACTTAAAATTCAGTTTAACCCAAACTAAACCATACAGAAAATATTAATATGTGGGGGGGTTGGGGGGGGGTGGAGGCAGTTCAAGGTGCCCAAAAGAAAACAATCCTTTTTAATTCAAGATAATTACAGTTAGCAAAATAGCCTATGGTACCTATTCTCTAAATCAGGGGTCGGCAACCTCTGGCACGCGGCTCGCCAGGGTAAGCACCTGGCAGGCCGGGCCAGTTTGTTTACCTGCCGCGTTGGCAGATTCGGCCGATCGTGTCTCCCACTGGCCGCNGCCCGCCAGGGTGCTTACCCTGGCGAGCCGCATGCCAGAGGTTGCCGACCCCTGCTCTAAATACTAAGATTAGAAGTATTCTACAACTAGTTTCTTTAGCTTTAATTGGAACTAAATTTAACAATTTCGTAGGAAGATATAATGGAACATTCCATAAATTTTCTTTTTCTTAACTGTAGAAGATGAAGATGTATTTGAAGGCACTGACTGTTCTACAAAATGGTAGAAGAATACATAATCTCTGCAGTGCATTACTGACATCTATCCACTGGGGACAAAGTTGTGTGGTTAAAGGACCATAGGCGTGGGAAATATGGGTGCTCCGCTCCTGGCCCTGGCTGCCGTCAGCCCTGCACCCAGGGATCTGCTCCCATCCCCAGCTATGGTCCCAGCCTTGGCCCCCTTACTCCTGTCCATGTGCCCCCCTCCCGGAGCCACGACCCTGCTCCTGGCCCCAGCTCTGGAGGGTGGGGGGACAAGGTAAAAAGTTTGGGGACGACTGGCTTTCAGCACCCCCACTGTAAAAAGTGTTCCAGCACCACTGCAAAGGACAGTAGAATTTTAGCTGTTGGGACCCCAGCCTCTCTGAATCTCAGTTATCTAATGAACTCCCAGCATTTAACAACTCCTGACTATCCAGATAGGTTTGGTAATGTTTGAATGGTTAAATTAATCAGGGACCTACTAATTAATTTCTGCTTCTCAAGTATTCTTAAGTTAAGATTGATAGCTACATGAAATCTTGCAGGAGGGTGATATTTTTCCATTTCCAGACATCGCTACATTTTTATGCCACATGAATTTAATCACAACACTTCATCCCACCCCCAGATTGATGCTACAATGGCAGCGAGGTAGGCAGCTAGTTTGAAAGCTATATTAGGATATTCCACCAGTCCAGCAATTATTTGGAGACTCTGAATGGACAAAAAGGGAAGAGAAGAACATGAAGTCCTGTAAGGCACTTTCATCGGGTCCAAAATGCCTTTATTTTTGTCAAGAAAGCAAATTCCTTCCCAAAAAACCTGTCATTTCATTTTCCCCCAAATTCAAGATATACTAGTAAATGTTTGCTTTTACAAGAAAATTCTTGCATTGTTGGTATGAGTTCTTTCCGATCGCTCTGATGAGGACCACCCACTCACCTCACTCTTTTTTGGAAATCTAATATGAAATATTTTAACCAAGAAATGGAAACCTTATTATATTATATACTTATGACATGAACTAGATCTGACTTAAAGAGCAATTGAAGAGACTTATTTCCTGTACCACTTCTCAGAACTGTTTTCGTTACCTTTTCAGTGTTGTCACTCAAACAGCTAAATGTATGCAAAATAAAGCCTCACCTGACATTCCTCAGATTCCTCTTCTGGAGTAACTGGAAGAATAGAAGGCTTTGATGGTAATTTCAGTTCATATGACATTATACTCCATCTGAAGGAAATAGAAGCAGCAGCTTTTGAAGTTTTCCAAATTATCAGATTCTTCTAAGAACATCCACAAAACACACACTTCCACTTGTCAACAGAAAGAAAATTCAGTGACCAATTACTAAATAATCGCACACATAAGGGGTCTTTCCTGGGGTATTCAGCCTCAAAAAGGATTTCACCCTGAGTATGCCGAACAACAAAAACTCTTATCAGAAAGTTAGTGGGAGTTGTGAATTATCAGCATCTCTTGAGTCAAGCCACTGAGCTATGAGAATTCGTTGTCATCTCACAACGATTCACTGTTTAATTGTTTAACATGTATTACCTATGATATTCAAATTACTTCCTGTATAAAAAGTCCCATCAACTTTCATTATGCATCAGCTACTTATAGCAGGTAGTGTGGTGCACTGGATACGACACTGGATTGGAAGTCAGGAGACCTGGCTAGTATTCCCAAATTCTGCTACTGACCTACTGTGTAACCTTGGGAAAGTCACCTCACACCTCTCTCTGTGCCTCAGCAGCCCCATCTGTAAAAGGGGACTAACAGTACTTACCTTCCTTTCTAAAACACTTTGAGATAAGAACATAAGAATGGCCATAGTGGGTCAGACCAATGGTCCACCTAAGCCAGTATTTTAGGGTAATTTTGTATAGTCTGCAAACTTTGTAACCCCTTTTCCCAGACCATTTAGCAATATGTTGAGCAGCTCTGTTCCCAGTGCAAATCCTTCAGGAACCCTCCTATTTACTGCTCTCCATATGAAAACTGACCATTCCCTTTGTTTTCTATCTTTTAACCAGTTACTGATCCTTGAGAGGATCTTCCCTCTTATCCCATGACTCCTTACTTTGCTTATGAGCCTTTGGTGAGGGATCTTGTCAAAGGCTCTCTGAAAGTCTGAGTTCACTATATCCACTGGATCACCCTTGTCCAAATGTTTGTTGACTCCTCTCAAAGAATTCTAATAGACTGGTGAGGCATAATTTCTTTTTATAAAAGCCATAATGACTCTTCCCCAACATATCATGTTTATCTGTGTCTAATAATTCTGTGCTTTGCTGTGGTTTCAACCAATTTGCCTGGTACTCAAGTTAGGCTTACTGGCCTGTAACTGCAAGGATCACCTCTGAAGCCTTTTTAAAAAAAAATCAGCATCACATTAGCTATTCATCAGTCATTTGGCACAGAGGCTGATTTAAGAGATAGGTTACATACAATAGTTAGTAGTTCTGTAATTTCACATTTGAGTTCCTTCAGAACTCTTGGGTGAATACCATCTGGTCCTGGTAACTTATTATTGTTTAGTTTATCAATTTGTTCCAAAACCTCCTCTATTGACACCTCAATCTAGAACAGTTCTGGGACAAAGTATCTTCATTAATATCAACTTCTTTCTGGCATAGAACAGTATTGCATAGCACTGACAGTATGAAGCTGCTAAAACTAACATGCCTCAAAATATGCAAAAGAAAGCAAGTAATTGCCAAAAAATGACCTTGGAAACAGTCTATGGAATTTACAGGGAGAAGTGACCCAAGTTTTTTTTAATTAAAACAAAAAAAAGTGATTTATGAATAGTCTTCTAGGCATGTTTCTGAATGTCTACCTTAAAGTTATTACTAAGGATCAATAACAAGAACTTTTTATGTTGTAAAATGATCCAGTGTCAGATGAGGAGTTCACATTAAAAAGGACTCCTGATTTTGTGTGAGAGACATAGAAATGGGGGTAATGTGTAATTATTTTGTAATATGCACATACATACACACACGTGCACAAAACACATACACACACCAATAAACAATAGGATATGATGTCTTCATTGGATTGTTAGCACAGCCAATTTGTTTTTTAAACTCAAAGATCTTCCTTTGCTACATAAATGAACACAGCTGCCATGCAGCTCTCATGCAAAACAAGGAAGAGGGAGAATAGTTGCTTTTGGACCAAGAAAGTCTTAACAAAACTGAGAAAATGAACTCAACTGGTGATGGGGTTTGTTAATGTGCTACCTTTTAAGCTGTTTAAACAACAAAAACAACAACAAATTAAACCTCTGAGAAAGAGTTTTAGGCCATTAGAAACCCGGGCAGGTATTTCTGAAATTTGTCACAAATACACATACACACATACTTATATTTTTACCTGTCCAACATTTTAGTGCTGGCTCGTTCTAACTTTTCCAAAATCTGAGGAAGTTGTGTGTCATCATCACATGACCCTCCCCAACCAAGGACACGGGCAAGATCATTTCCAGTACCAAGGGGAAGCACTCCCAGCTGACACTGAAATACAGCAAAAGAACGAATCTTTTATTGCAAATAAAAGAACTGGAAGCATGAACTAACACAGGGGTGGGCAAACTTTTTGGCCCGAGGGCCACATCTGGGGGGGGAAATTGTATGCAGGGCCATGAATGTAGGGCTGGGGCAGGGAGTTGGGGTACGATGTGCAGGAAGGGGCTCAGGGAAAGGGGTTGGGGCAGAGGAGGGGTGCGGGATGTATGAGCGGGCTCAGGGCAAGGAGTTGGGGTGCAGGGGGGGTGCACAGTGTGGGAGAGGGCTCAGGGCAGTGGTGCAGGGAGGGGTGCGGAGTGTGGGAGGGGGCTCAGGGCAGGGGGTTGAAGTGCAGGAGGGGTGTAGGGTGCGGCAGGGGGTTGGAGTGCAGGCAGGGGGCTCAGGGCAGGGAGTTGCGGTGCAGGGTGCAGGCTTACCTGGAGTGGCAGTGGCGCGCACCAGGGCCTGCCTGCCCTGTCCCTGCGCCGCTTGTATGTGGCCACTGGGGGAAGAGGAGCAGAGGGCTCCGCGCGCTGCCCTCGCCTGTGGGTACCGCCCCCGATGCTCCCATTGACCACAGTTCCCAGAGCGGAGCAGGGGCACGTGGCACCACGGGGGTGGTAATCCCGCGGGCCAGATCCAAAGCCCCGAGGGGCCGTATCCAGCCCGCGGGCCGTAGTTTTCCCACCCCTGAACTAACACAAATGTTTACCCTTTCAAGAAGCAAATGTTAGTTATATAGCTGATTACTAATTCAAACCTGTAGGTCAAATCCTATGGTCCTTATTCAGTTCAAATTTCCCAGTGACTTCAGTGGGAGTGTTGATTAAGTAAGGACTACAGGGGTTGGCCCTCTACCTACCTACCTATCTATCTATCTGTGGGAAAAGGTAAAAAAAAAAGTAAGTACATACACTTGCCTGTTTGTGCAAGCTGAGTTTATCAATTTCTGACAAAACCCAACCAACGCTTCCATCTCCACCACATACAAGAATCCGGAAATTGTCAAACTTCTGAAATAACCGCAAACTGAAGGGAAAATGCAACTGGTTAGAATGCATGCCCATTAATGGATATTCAATGAAAACGCTTACAGTACATAGGTGCCTGCTTTTGCTTTTATGATAATAGGGATGTAGATAAGTCCAACTACTACACCATATGTAACTTACACTTTTATCTGTTACAATATATTCTACCTACCCTATTTTCTGGGAAATAACATGCAGAATTTTAATGAAAAATTTCCCTTTAAGATCTCATGCACAGTTTTCAGTTTTTTTTTAAATATGAGGTTTGTCAGAATACTGAGCCAAACCATAGAGTCCATGTGCTGAGAATGCCAATCAAAGTCAGATGTTTGAGGCACCATGGCAGTCAATGGGAGTTTTGCACCAGTAAAGGTTAAGTAATGACTGCAGTGTGTGGTCCAGAATGTGGATGGGGTGGACAGTCCAGTCCCCTGCCAACTTGTGACTTTTCTAAACCAAAGGAAAATTAATCACTATACATGACATGGTGATCATGGGAATACAAGGCAAACAGAGCGAATATATTTCATACTGGATCTTCAAACAATGTCTTGTTTCTACTCATGGACTTTACCTGCCTCCAGTTCCTTCAGTTCTCCAAATTCTGCCAAGATACACAATACAATATTCTCCTTAGGTGATAAAGAAAAGGAGGACAGAGGAGACAGAGAACAAACGGAGAGGTGAGACTAAGAGGAAAGGAGAAGGAGACATGAAGAAATAGAGATCAAAGAGGAGAGAGAGCAGGAATGGGAAAACTAAGAGAAAATAAGGGGAGAAATACTAAAAAAATACTGATTCTTTAAATGATAAAAATAAGGCTGTGTATTTTTATGCATGTTATTTTCCAGAACATGTATCATCTTAGCATTATTTCTAAAAGAAGCACATAATGTGAATGTCAGATTTTTGAAGTGTTTATGACATTTCTAATGAAAATACTGAATCTTGTATAATAGGCAGATGTATATTCAAAACAAGACACAATATTACTCATCTCAAACAGTGTTTGGAATCACAAAGCTGATGCCAAAATATTTGCCATCCCAGGAACAGAAATAATCCTCTAGAAGTACACTGTACAGAGAATAAGATTTTGCCTTTCAAATAGCTGAAAACAGGAAGTTATCAGCATCACCTGATAGACCAGGTGCCACAGACCCCAGTTTGGGAACCACTGCCATAGTGAATCACCTCCCAACTTTAGTACTGTGTCAAGTATTTAAACCAAGGTGCTTTTGAGATACAACTTTACAAAAACCCCAGACTTTTAAAAAACTTAAGATACATTTTTCAAACTTTCATATCTCAAAAATGGATTGTCCAATTCAATTGAAGCTTCCTCTCTTTTTCCTCTGGCAAGAGACTGCATGTGAAATATTAGGTGGAAAGGATGTTTTTTAAGTTAAGTCTGGTTATGCTGGAAAATGAGTTACAGATATAGATATAAATATAAATCTAGATACATGCATTTTATATTTGGGGGCATTTTACAATTTTTATCATACAAACATAGTGAATCTTTTTTTTAAATAAATAAAATCCTACACACCCTCAGAACTGATAATGAAGTTATAGGTGACTGTTGTTTTAAATTTTACTTTTATCCATTACAGATGTTAATAGGAAAGCAAATATCAGAGATTTGTAAAAAATACTATAATTAGGGGACAACTGAGTCACCTTTGTACTCAATTCCATTTGAAAAGGCTTGCTCAAGATTGCAAAGTTCATTACCCTAAATGAGGTCCTCCATTCATTAAATCAAACACCTGAGCTGGATTTAGCGACTGTTTGAATCGACGAAGAAACTTTACTCCCTGATTGTCTCCACTCTTTGAGTTAACAAAAACTAAAAGAGGACTGGCACAGGATGGCGGGCATGTGGCTTTCCAAAATCCTGTGAACAAAGTTAGAAAGAATGAAATAAATAAGATCTTTATATATGAACACATTCAAGAGAAATCACGAGAAAGGAGAGGAAAATGGATGAAAGGACAAAAGGGATGCAATCATACGATGCATAATGCAAAAACTGAACTGAGTATTAGCCTCAAGGAGAATAGCACTGTTATATTAAAACTACTTCAAATTTACTACTTTGCTTTTTGTCTCCCGGATTTTTATCTGAAATTTTGTCTAAATTTAGCAAAACACAAAAGAAAATAGCTTTATTTTCCACAGCAAAAAGGTGGGTTGATGGAATGTTTCAATTTTTTCCAGCACACATCACCATAACATCAAGTACATTTTCCAGATATAAACCATAATTTTTTCTGACTTGTTGTTTTTAAAAGCTTCTATCAAGTTGCACCACACTGCAGTAGTGTTGAATTGAGTCCTCCAATCTACAAAAGTTCCCATTCCCACCAAATTTAAGAATCCCCTTACATTTCCACTAAATGTTATATTGTTAAATTACTCCCAACTGAGACTTTGCAAGAAAACTTTTATTTCAGACTGAATTTATACAGCTGAGTTATAATGGAAGGACAGAACAACACACTCTTACAGTCTGATCCAAAGCTTACTGAAGTCTTTGCAAGACTTTCAATTGTCTTCAATGGGCTTTGGGTCAGGACTTTAGTAAAAAGTGCTAATGGACAGTGTTGTCATGAAAATCACATTAATTGAGGGCCCAATGGGAGTTATGGATGCTCAGCACCACTTTGAATCAGGCCATATGTGACCAGGTTTTGACTCTTATTTCAGGCAAGAATAAAGTAATCTCTTTTTAATTGTCTAAAAACAAATCTGAAATCTAAAAATCTTATCAATTCTGATGAATTAGAAAAAATTGACTTTGAAAGTGTAAGAAGTTTAATATAATTCCACTTTCTATTAATGCATAATTTAAAACAATATTTTTTTTCTGGTAAGCAATCTAATTGCACTAATAATGAAAGCAATCTTCTTAGCATGAATAATAAATAGCAGCAATTTCACTGCTTCAGCCAAAGACATTAGACAGTAAGTTCACACAGTCAGTGAACATCTCCAGTATTCACAGTCATTTATATCAATCCCATACAAAAAAAAAAGTGCCTAACTTAGAGGTAAGGTAGTTGGGTTGCACATGCCACCAACACAAACTATAAAAAAAATGAAATAAAACAGTTTAGTTTCTCAGCACTCCACTCAACAATTCATCTTCCCAACCTCAACTTCACCTTCTTTCCTGCACCAATAGTCAAGCTCATCTCCATCCTATCTTTAATGGTGATCTGTTCATGTTTCAATGACTAACATAGTGTTTCTGATTAAAATAAAATTTTGATAGAAAATGGAAATGATATTTTTTTACCCTCAAAAACATCAGAAGAGAGTGCATCTGAGGAGTTCAGTAAGCTAATCTTTGCGTAACACAAACCAGTGATTTGGAGTTAAAGAAATCATTCTTTGTGTTTTTCGAAAATGGCCCATGTCAGAATGCATGTGTGTGAAGTTTTCAAGGACTCTGGTTGTTTAGCTGGCGGATCCCAGAGAAACATGAGGAGAACAGAAAAATTTTAAAGGGGAGCATTTAAAAAGATTTCCTCTGCAAGCTATTACGTACTTTTCTAAAATATAATTACATGGAAAATTCAATTACCATCTGAAGAGTTATTGTGCTAAATTTGGAGACTAAATTTCTCTGTGAAAAAGAGGGATTTTAGCCCTGCTTCAGGTAGAAATCTCAGTGAAACCATAACTATAGAATACCTACTAATGGCCCTGTCATACTACGTACCATCAGAATCTATGCTGTTGAGTGCTGTTGGAGGTATGATGGATACCTTACATTGTCCAAGCGGACATTTTCGAGAATACAGATCTTTACAGGCAGTGTGAACCTGAGGAAAAATAAGTTAAATAAATAATTGTTTCCCAACATTTAATCTGATTTTATGGTAAAATTGCAATAGATACAGTAGCTAGATATTATTCAGAGATGGGGTAATATATAACAGACTATACTGCAGTATATTCAAACATATACAAACATTAAACCATAGATTGTTTAGTTATCTATTTCTAAACAAAATATTCTGAATGCACTACGATACTTAAAAATTCTGCAGATTTCCCACTTCTAGGAAAAGCACCGAATTACAGGACGCTAACAAGAGATAAAGGCATCAAGGGAAGAAATGCAATTATATATTGATGAGAAGACAGTGATAGAATGATGGAGAATTTAAATCTATACCACATGAAGAATAGTACAGAAGATAGGAACAAGGGTAACAAAGTCTCAGCAGTTATATATTTCAGAATAGATTAGGACAATTAGATTTATATTTATTAGAAGAGACTAGGAAGCCAAAATGAAAGACATACATATAATTATAAGGGGCACAGAGTATGCCACCAACTATTCAAGCAGATGACCTGCTCAAAACACAAGGGGCCTCTAGTACAGGATGAAGTACAAAGGGCCTGATCCAAAGCCCATTGAGGTAAAAGCAAAAAGTCTCCCCTTGATTTCAGTGAGCTTTGGACCATGGCCTCAGGGAGTTAGGAGAAATGCAAAGGATAAATGGCACATAGCAAGGACTATTAAAGAAAAACCTGTATTTGTGGACCTATTAAAAACAACAGACAAGTGGGACAGACATTCTAGATTATGAATGTTACAGATCTGTCCAACTCACTCTCTATGAGCTGCCTGGTCCCCTTCCCTTTCAAAAGGTTAAGTAATGAAAAATAAGAATAATGGGTAAATAATCATCCTGGCAGAATCCAAGACATTTTTACAAGCCATATGGTACCTACCATAGCTTTACACCAAAGGCACTTCCAATCTTGGAGACGTAAAACGCTGCCACAGGTCTTGTCGCAGACAGCACATTTGGCACTGACAGGCAAATTACCCTCCAACCATTGGTGAGGCATAGCTATCTGTGAGAAAGTTGTTATAAAGTTAAATGCCATGGCACGGAAACTTGCCATTAAACCTACAAAAAGATCAGTAATTCAGTGTCCTCCTGAAACTTACTCTGATTTACTCTTTGCACCAATATCTAGATATGTAAATTTCTGTATGCGTGCATATTTTTGGCAATTCTAGCACTAATCTTCTAGATAAGAGTTTCATGCCAGTGGCTGCAAAATTAACTCATCTACTTTGACACAACTCAGACAAAAAGTGTTGTTACATTTTCTACTTTTAATTTTAACTCTTACATGTATCAATAGAACTACTATCTGTACGTCAATGAATTCCAAACAGATCTTCTGGGGAACTGGTGTCAGTTACAAGTAGACAAAGGAGGCCGAGAAAACAGCATATCAACAAGACTATACACCTTCTTCGCTCAAGTTTGAGGTAGGAGAGAAAGGGGCTTCTCACAGCAATTCTCAAAGCTCAGAGGATCCATCCATACTTCCGTCAGAATTCTGTAACATGGAATTCTTCCTACTAGAGCCCATTGATGGTAAATGTGCCTCCTGAAGAGCCCCTGAATTAGGCTTTTAATATAGTATCTATAGCAATACACCCAACTACCATTAACTTTAATGGGTCATATGACAACATTTCTATACTGGCCAATTAAAAAATAAAATAAAATACCCACCAAACAATTAACTGTTGTGAAGTATTGAAAGCCTGTATAATACTTACACCATCTTCATCCTCAATGATATCTTTCCCAATGGAGGCTAACGTAGTCCACTTGCAATTATTTGTTGCCCTGACTGCACACCTTTTATGTGCTTTAAATTTACACACTAGAAGAAAGACACAAATGTACTTTATATTAGCTACTCCCTGATTGCAGTCTCTGTAAAACATTACATCAACAGTTACATTTTCAGAAATTCAGTTAAATGCAAATCACTCTATAAAACAGAGGAGTGAATGTTCACTTACTGTTTCAGACAAAAAACAAACCAATTAAAATAAAGAAAATTCAGAGTTCAAACTCACTCTACCTTTTACTTGCTGAACTGTGTCTAGGGATTATTACATACTGCTGTTTGCTGGCTGCAAGATTACTCACTATTCCGTATCCCCTGAAATTCTTTAAGATCTACAGACATTAAAGCATGGAATGGCAGTCTTATGTCTTCTTGCTCTTGTCAATTATTCATATGTAAACTTTAGTTATTTTAATGACTTTTTAAAAAATGCAATTCCTTTATACTGTAGTTTTTTAAAATATCTTCCATTGACATTATAAAAGAGACAGCATAAATCTCTTGCTCGATATATTTTGAATGCAACCCTCATTATAGTTATCCATGGCTTTGTCACCTTGAAACTGAATTACTGCAATTGGAATACTCTGCATGGGGTTATATTTGGAGACCATTTGGAAACTTTAGCAGATGCAGGATGCTATAGTCAGTTTGTTTAGTTATTCATGGAAGGAGCCTATTATATCTGTCCTCTGAGATTCACATGGGCTCCCAATTAATTTCCAAGTGCAATTCAATGTACTTATTTTGACCTATAAAAATGTAATTGTTTGGGTCTTGGCTACCTGAGAAATTGTCTCTCTCTTTGTGTGACATAGCAGCAGCTGAAATCACCTGAGGCATTTGAGCAGCTAGAGCTCTGGTTTAAATGTGAAGGAAATGCTTGCCGGGCATTTCCAGAGAAGGAATTTTATACTGGAGCAAACTTTCCTCTTTGTCCAACGCAGCCCTTTGCGGCACAATAGAAGGCCTGTTTCCGGTTTCCGTAGACTTCTGAGAAGGTGGAGGATTAGGAGGGTATGTGTCTATTCAGTAGACTGGGGGTTATTGTTGAGTCTCATAGGTTACCTGGGTAAGGACAAACCTAATTTTTAATAGATTTATTTTGAAAATTCATAGTTGTTTTAATGTATTATACATATCCCGCATACATGTGGTTTCATATTTTAAAAGTCTGAATAATTTTTATTTTGTTTGATATAATTCGCATACCATGTAATGAAATCATATTGTACCAAACAGACTGATGGATTACAGTTGAGTCTTTATGTTAGTGGAAGTGTATGAGATCATTCCATTTATAGAACTTTATATTTGCAATAACCATAAAAGCTTTATAAGAGCATGGGCAGTAGCAGTGGTTTCTTTGCAAACAAATATAACTATCAAATGCTTTGGCCCAACATTTGTCCAAGATTAAAAGTGCTAAGATCTGGCACAAAAGGTCCCTCTGGAGTCTGGACCACACATTTATTTATATTTTTAATACCATTGATCCATTGCCAGATTTTAAAAAAATGAACAAGGCCTTTGCTCCTGCCTTGGCAGGGACTGGGAGAACAGGAAGGCATATGGTCCACCCACAGTGAGGGGCAGAAGAACAGAAGGAGCATCCCAGTTGCTCTCTAGCAATCCCCATGGCTATTTCAAAAGCAGCATTCATGGGCTCCAGCAGTATCTATGTCTAACCCTCCTCAGCCAGAGGAATAGGGCCAGATTCTCAAAAACGCTCAGCACCCACATTGGTGCCAGATTTCCAAAAGTGCTCAGCTCCCCTTGAGGCACAGAAATAAGGGATGGATTTTCAAAGTGCTCGGCACTCTGCATTTTCCACTGGAACAGCCTGGGGCATACTTTCCAAAGAATTGAGTACCCCATGTGCTCAGCTCACTTGAAAATCCACCACTTAATCTGGTATTTGAATGGGATCTAAGCACTTCTGAAAATATAGCCTTGACAGTGGGTGCTGAATGCTTTTGAAAATCTGGTCCATGAATATGGGGTCATGAGAACAAGAGCAGCACTAGACACAGTGATTCACACTTTTGTCACCTGCAGGCTGGTCTACTGCAAAACCACTAGGCGTCCTTGTGGCACCTTAGAGACTAACAAATGTATTTGGGCATAAGCTTTCATGGGCTAGAACCCACTTCATCAGATGCATGGAGTGGAAAACACAGTAGCAAGTATATATACACAGTACATGAAAAGATGGGAGTTGCCTTACCAAGTGGGGAGTCAATCTAATGCAGGGGTCGGCAACCTCTGGCACGCGGCTTGCCAGGGTAAGCATCCTGGCGGGCCGGGCCAGTTTGTTTAACTGATGCGTCGGCAGGTTCGGCCGATCGCGGCTCCCACTGGCCGCAGTTCACCGCTCCAGGCCAATGGGGGAGGCAGGAAGTGGCGGCCAGCACATCCCTCGGACCTCGCCATTTCCCACAGCCCCCATTGGCCTGGGGCGGCGAACCACAGCCAGTGGGAGCCGCGATTGGCCGAACCTGCCGACGCGGCAGGTAAACAAACTGGCCCGGCCCGCCAGGGTGCTTACCCTGGCAAGCCGCGTGCCAGAGGTTGCCGACCCCTGATCTAATGAGTCAATTCAATTAACAGTAGAATACCAAGGGAGGAAAAATCACTTTTGTAGTGGTAATGAGGGTGGCCTTGGTATTCTACTGTTTTTCCTCCCTTGGTATTCTACTGCTAATTGAATTGTTAGACTGACCCCCCACTTGGTAAGGCAACTCCCATCTTTTCATGTACTGTGTATATATACCTGCTACTGTATTTTTCACTCCTTGCATCTGATGAAGTGGGTTCTAGCCCATGAAAGCTTATGCCCAAATACATTTGTTAGTCTCTAAGGTGCCACAAGGGCTCCTCATTGTTTTTGCTGATACAGACTAACATGGCTACCACTCTGAAACCTGCAAAACCACTGTGGACTAGATTGTAGAGTCAACCATGAGCCCTAAGTAAGAGGCAGTGTGCAGTTGTGCTGCCTGAGAAGCAGACCAGAAATGAAACTGACTCAGTCACAATCTGGAGCCTACTTGACTCTTGCTCCAGGGGAAGCAAGCTGTGCTACTTCTAAACCTAGCAGCTTACTTCCCCCTGTACATCAACTCAGCTGCGATGGCGAGCACATGGGTGGGGATGAGGGGCTGCAGAACCAAGGCTCCCCACTTCACCAACCTTGCCCGTCCTCCTATGCAGGAGTAGGGTGACCAGATGTCCCGATTGTATAGGGACAGTCCCAATTTTGGGGGCTTTTTCTTATATAGGCACCTATGACCCCCCACCCCCCGTCCCGATTTTTCACACTTGCTGTCTGGTCACCCCATGCAGGAGCAGCAACCCCACGGAGACTCCTACACAACTCTCACTCCTACACATAGACCTACATTGTGGGTAGCCCATACAGGGGAGTAAGGGGATTCCTTGTGCCCTATTACTCCTTTGAGAGCATGAAAAGGGAATCCCAACCAACCCCTGTATCTAGGCCTGAAGTGGAATCAATGCAAAGGCTCCAGTTCAGGCAGAATGCGGCAGAAAACCTCAGGTAGACAGGCTGTTGTGAGGATATCATACTGCGGTCTGATCCCTCCACTGGCTGCCAGTCTGCTTCTCTTGCCAGTTCAAGGCCTTGGCCCTGATCTACAAAGCAATCAGCAACTGAAGACCAAGCTATATCATACACACATCCTGGCCATGACCCACTAAGACAGCTGTACTCTGAAACAATGCAGAGTATGAAAGCCGTGACAAACACAAGAGTGGGAGGCAGAGGGAGTTCAGCTGTAGAATGACCTTCCGGAGGGGATTAGACTAATCCATAATATGATCACCTCTAGGGCATGCTGCAAGGAAAGCATTTCTCAGCATACCTGGAATGATTTTTACAAATGTTTACGGAATTCAACCATAACTAACGTAGAGTTTTGCAAATGTGACATTTTAAGCGCTCCTATCTCAAATGATACTGGGGCTGATTAATAAATGAGTTCTGTAGCACCCAGTTCTGTAGCATCCAGTTATATTTCTGGATGTCAGCTGACAATTTGCTGATAAAGCTTAAAAGAAAAGGAAAGGAAAAATGCAGCCAGTCAGAAACCAGGTTATTCATAAATATACAGTATAATATTAAAAAGTATAAATTGCTTGGTAAAGTTCTCTGATTAACTGTAATATACAACATTTTTCCCTGAAAAGCAATTAAGTAGACCATGTAATTAGTCAGCATTGTCACAGTTTCACCAACATCTGTTGCCAGATACAATAATTAAAATTTATAGCAATTATTAGGTATAATAGAAATAAAGTTAATGAAATAGAACACTGTCATGGGACCTCTTGCTTTGAAAACAAACATCTTTGTTATAACATGGTTTTGCATAAAGATATTTCATTTTCTTGACTGATTTATTAATTATACTGCATTGAAAAAATCTGCATGTCCTGCCAACCCTCTCTCTGTCGTCTTACAAAGTTTCTTTTTGGTGGTTTTCAAAGAACAGCTGCTTACTTGGAATGTTTTTCCTGACTTCAAAAGCTAAAGCCAAACTTTTGAAACTGACAAGGAGATTGCTGTTCTGGTACCCATAGTTTATGTTGTCAAGAAACGAACAGTTGTCCCGTGAGAGTCCACAGAAGCTGTTATTTTGTTTCCAAGAATATTGGGCTTAAAAATCCCCACTGAAAAGAGATTCAAACACTGACATGAAAACAACAAAATTCAAAGCACTCGAATTGCAGCCTGTATTAGATAAACCTGTTTAGGAAACTAATTTGGAGATCCCTTGTTAATTTCCTCATCGTCATGTAAATTTAGTCAGCTAATAATAAAGTATTTATACACAAAAAAACATTAAGATTGAATGGTCAGGCACTCAAATGTTAGGAAATGCCACAATTAAGGCTGCCTCTGCAACCTTAATTCGACTCCCCTGTGCATATGCATTATGATACAGTCTTTAACTATAAAATCACATACTATTTTTTCCCCACAGGACCCCTAGTCTCATTCGGTGCACAGGATGGACAGTGCACAAATAACAAGCAGCTATTCAGTGTTATCTTTTATCCGCAGTGTTCAGTGTGTGGCCCTAGCCCTATTTAATCCATATTATTCAAACCCTGCTCTGAATACATAATTATTAATTTCCTCATGAGCTCTTCTATGGCATTCATTGCTATAGAATCTGAGTGCTCCAGAAACGTTAATGAAATTTATCTTCACATCACAACAACCTTGTGAGATGAGGAGGTGGCATTACCCCCATTTTACAGATGAAGAACTGAGGTACAGAGAGAATAGGTCAAAAGCATCCACTAATTTTGGATGCCCAAACTGAGATGCCTAGGACCTGATTTTTCAGTGCACTTAGCAGCACATAGTACTATATATGTTCAAAGCTCAGCTCCCATTGACTTCAGCTGAGGTTGCGAGCACTCAGTACTTCCACAAATCAGACCCCAGGGTCTCATGTTGTGTGCCCAGAAAATGAGGAACACACAATTAGTGACCACCAAGAAAAGTTTGGTTTAAGTGACTTGCTTATAGCATCACATAGAAATTCTGTGGCAGAGGTAGAGATAGAATCCAATCCTCCAAGGCAGCATTCAATTAACGATCTTTTCTCTTCATACAATCCACTGCCTCATTCACTTCCAATTTCTACAATAAATGAGGCAGAGGTCCTACCACTCATAGCCTCCTACACAACACAATCATGATTCGTCCTCAGAGCAGGTCCATCGTGTTCACTGAATGAGGCAGGGGTCCTGTGGAAAAAATATGTGATTATGTAACTGAAGACAGTCTCATAATGCACAGGTACCACAAGGGGGACGAATTAAGGATGCACAGACAACCTTAATTCCGGCATTTCCTAACTTTTGATTGTTTGACTTTGCAACCTTACAAATGTTCTTTTAATGTAATTTGTGTGTGTAAGAAATAAGGTTGAAAGTGTCTCATTTGCACTGAAGTCTTTAACTTACCAGATATGTCTGACATTGAATTGTCAATGTTAGCTCTGTTATGAAAAAATTATCGACTCTCTCTATAATACTATATTCAGAACTAAACCTGTGTTGAGTTTACTCTATTATTTCTATTCAGAATACACATAAGAGCAATATTCCTTAGAAAATGATATGGACAGGAGTACAGAAGCACCAATAAATATTAAACTTATTAGTGGTGAGTGACTGAGGCTAAGGAGCGTTCTTAGGGTTCTGTGGGTTATTATGGTTCTTTGTCTGAAAACTGTCTCTCCAGTTAACCAACCTCCTAAATTCAAGACTCGTAAATAAGGCAGACTTCAACTTTGAGGGAAAGAGAAGTTTGGAAGGGATGGGGAATGAGAATTTCACTTAATTCTATTCTGCATGGAATTCCAAAGCAAGGCACATCATGAATTTATCTGTATTACTAATGTCTGTGCACAAATGCAATAGGAATCAGGATGTTATTGACACTAGCTAGATGCAAATCTTGACTTGCTGGCATCACATATTTAATGGGATGATTCTGATAACTGTAGACAGTGTATGTAGAAGGGATAAAAGGGAAAGAAAAACTGGAGGAATAGCACTGTATTGCCGAAATAATTATGAGCTACAATTAAACAAAGAAGAAAAACACCTGTGGACATCTGCTTCAGACCAGCAGGACTGGAGGGAACGAAATATTACTGGACCATTTCTCAAAAGTTTTTAAGCTGCAAGATACTAACTGAGAGAATTTTGTTTACCTACAAGGTAACAAATACAGCTAACCGGGAATCAAAGAATACAAACAATCTAAGAGCTAGTCTACACTGGCAGCGCTTTAACGTGCCTTGTGTGGTCACGGCGCAGTGCTGGAAGAGAGCTCTCCCAGCACTCTAAAAAAAAATACACCTCAATGAGGGGCATAGCTCCCAGCGCTGGGACACTGTTTACACTGGCACTTTACAGCGCTGCAACTTGCTGCGCTCAGGGGGGTGTTTTTTCACCCCCCTGAGCGAGAAAGTTGCAGTGCTGTTAATTGCCAGTGTAGAAAAGCCCTAAGTTATACAGAAGACAATTCATGTGCCAGAAAGCAGAAACACCAACAAGAAGGAAGACATCTTGGATCTACTGATAAGGAGAAAATCACTGAGTACATGTGAATAACAGGGAAGCATGGAACCAGTGACCATGCACTAATTGAATTTAGCATAGAAATAAACGGATTCACAGAATACCGAAGAACATGGGTGTCAAATTTCAGGCATGACCATTTTGCAAATTAAAAAAAACCAAGTGCGTAAGATGTAATGGGAAGAAGTAGCATTGAAGATTTCTGGGTCACTCCTAGAGTGACCAGATAGCAAGTGTAAAAAATCGGGACGGGGTGGGGGGTAATAGGTGCTTATATGAGAAAAAGCCCCTATAAAATCGGGACATCTGGTCACCCTAGTTACTCCTAAAAGACATCATACCCACTACATTACCTCTGATAAAAAGACTGTGGAGTACAAGAAATGGCCAACATGGTATTACAAAGGGCAGCTCAAGCAATATCAGATTTTAAAAAATGTTCTGGAAACAAACAAGGGAGACAACAAAGCAAGGACTTAGTCATGTAGGACTTATAAAGAAAGTACAGGCAGGCAAACAACCAAAATGAGCTTGATAGACAAATAAATTAAAGGTGATTAACTGCGGCTTTTACAGGTATACAATATCAGGGGGTGAGGCGGAAATACTGCAATACTAAAAAGAGAGTCAATCCATAGATAAATTAGGAAGATTAATTTAATGACTAGTTGAGATACTCCTTTTTATGAAATTTGCCTTCAATAAGATTAAAAATATATATATTTGAATGATTAGAAAGGAAGGAAGACTCTGTAAATATAAATTAAGAACAGGTGAAACCAGTGAAAGAATATTTGAATATATACACATAAACCAGTCCAGATTATATGCATTCTAGAATCCAAAGAACATTAGGAAACAAATTACTCTACCACTAAGAATTAGATCTAAAAATCATGGAGAAATTGAGACATAACCGAAAATTAAAATAAAATAAAAGTAATATTAATTTCCAAAAAGGGAAAAAAGAGCAATCCTGGCAATTACATTGATGTACATGTAACAGCCAGTCCTAGCTAACTAATAGAACATTAAGAAGCAAAAAACAAAGGTACTTAGCTAGTACAATGGACTACAAGCGTTGAAATCACAGAATCATAGAGTGTAGGAGAAATACACGAGTTTACAAAAAATAATTCTTGCTAGAAAAAACTTACTCTTTTTTATTAAATAAGTACAATATTAGCTCTTAAAGGGAACACAGTAGATGCAATATATTTGAATTCTGATTAAGCACTAGATACTGTGTCCCCTAAAATCGTACTTCAAAAACTTTATGAATGACTGAAAACTATCTGAATGACTAGGGAAATTAAATGGGAAATGATAAATAGCAGTGACAGTGGAGGTCAGCTACACCATCACTAACTTCTGTGATATATGTAACCCCCAAGGAGATTACCTAGATTCCAGGGGCTCTGTGTGCTGGTGGCTTCCCAAGCTGCCCCGGTGACCCTGCCAGGAAGGAGCAAGGGGAGTGGAGGCACTGCCAAATAAATTCATATGGGAAGGAAAAGAAGTTGCACCCTACTGAGTGGGTAGCGGGATTCAGAAGAACCCAGGCCTATCCATAAAAACCCGTAAGGAGATTGGCACTAAAGGAGGTAACCAGGTGGATAGGGGGGTGCTACTGGAGGTACTGTTGGGATCCTGTCTTTTAAACTCAGACCTTACATTTACCCTTGCTGATTTCCCAGGGAAATTGAGTACATTCCCAGTATGGATTACCAGAAGAGGCTAGTAACAAGATGAGACTGAACCCTGCAAGCAGGCCTGGAGCTCATCAGCCCCCTTCCCGCAGCCAGTTCTACCCTTTCCCTGACTGGCCCAAACTGCTCCAAAAATGGCTTCTCCCCTCTCCTGAGCTCCCAGGGAAGGGCACCTCACTCCCTATTGGTTGCTGAGCAGACTCTGAGTCTGCCCTTGGCTCCCCTTTCCTACCAGTGACAGTGTGCCTCTCCCTGAGCTACCAGCACACAGAGCCCCAAGAATCTAGGTAATCTCCTTGGGGTTTACATATATATTCATATCAATGTCCCTGGACAGTTTCACCCTATTGGATGCCTTCAGATGGTGAACACTAAAGGACAGGGACCTGACACTGGCTTTAGCACAGTTTACCGGCTATACAGCATTGAGTACAGATACTCCACAGTACAGATATCAGGAACAGAATTCTACAGGTAGTTAGGTAACATACAACTTAAAATCTATTTCTGAATAATATATTGTGTAATAACTGATTACCGTATTTACATTATTATACAGCAGCAAGAGTTTGCTGGGCAGTTAACTATTTTGTAATTAAAGGTCTAACCATTATTATAAAGAGTATTTAGAACATATTTTTCTTCCCAGTGAAAAAGCAATACCAAAATTTGTGTGTAATTGGCATATATATTCCATAAGGACACATTTGATACTTAATTTACTGCCACATTCCAGGAAACAAGGTAGACATATCACTGCTTTTCACAGAAGTTACAGTGAAAAGCCAATAAATGACAAAATAAAACTGAATATTTTCAAGGTTATTATAGAAATGTGCTTGTACTAGATAATTCCTGCACTCTAGTTTAACACTGAACCTTTAGTCCCATCCCAGTTTTTATTTATGTTGGATATTAGCTCTTTAATTATCAAATTATGAAAAACATATAAATGAATTTTTATCCATTATGTGACCAGTGAAGAAGCATATTTTACCCTCCCTGCCTGCACTAGAATATCAGTCAACAGCAAGAGAGCAGCAAATCAGCCAAAAACTGGGAAGAAATAAGGTCATGGACCCAACTAAGGAGTTAACTGTTGTTCCAGATTTTTGCCGATGAACGACTAACAATATTTCTATTTTTTCCTCTTTTCTTTCAAAGGAATGCTATATCAATTCTGAGAACCGAGGAAAGAAAATGTTGCACTTTTGCTCCACATCATTTTTGAAGTGCAAATCAAAGTAATCTCATCTTCTCTCAAAAACCTTACACTCAGGCAAGCACATACGGGGAGGGTGGAGGTGGGGGGTGGTATTTGTAGCAAGAGGAACCTTTTATATTGAGATGAACTAGAAAATAATGTCCACAGTGTGAATAATGTGTGTCATATTGTTAGCATTTATTCTGACCAACAGAAATGTTCCTCTCTATAGCAATGAGTAGGTTTCTTCTTACTCCATAGCATTTTCAGTACTATTACCTGCCTATAGACTTTTATTTTTTTATTAGCTTATAGGACATTGTAAGGAAAAATATGTTGACTTTACCTTCACAAGACAGGCCATGAGAAGTAACTCCAGAGAGGCTCTCTCTGCACACATTACAGAAGGTAGGTCGGGCATGGGAGCAGGCGTACCAGTTATGCATCCCTGAGAAATGTTCCACATTAAACTGTGCGGTCTAATAAAGGAGAAGTTAAGACAAATTTGCAAGTACAGAACACAGCTATAGAAACTGAAAGTACTTAGGAGTTCCATACATTGAAAGGAGACTAAAAGCTCTCTCTCTCAAAACCTCAGAACAAGAGCATGGTAGCATGAATTGTACTAGTAAAATAAAGGTTTAACAAAAACTGCATTTTAACCTTACAGTTTTTCACACTCCACAAGACTGTATGTCTTGGTTCTGTGTACTGTAGAGCTTGGTATATTAAATCAATATTTATCCTGAAAGAAGAACAACATGCACCGAAAGGGATATTATCTTACCTCATAATGTTCTCTAGACTGTACAGACTTCAGTGAGCTGATCCAGTCCTCCATCTCTTTTCTGTTCTCAGCACACAATATTAGCCTCCGGAATGGAGTGATTATCTGAAAGAGACTTCTCAATTTAATGATTCTGAATTTTATAGATAGGAGAGATCATTACAGAATGTAACATCTGACAAGCCAATTTTTCTTCCCTCTGATGATACAAGTGAAATGCACACCCTAAATCTATATGATAATCAAAACCTTGAATATCAATGAGTTGTGTGTTGTTGTTTTTTAATCACTGTCTTAAAATGGTAAAGTGAACTTTTCTCAGTTTAAATTCCCAGGATTTATATCAGGCTTTCATATGGGCTTTTAAAAAATATATTAATTATGTCTCTTTATCCATATGTAAATGTAAAACTCCCTGCAAAGCTCTAAAATGGCTAATAAATCTTTCCATAAATTATTTTAAACAGATGTCAGTTCTGTTTCATAACAACATTATAGCAACTGCAAAGTCTATAATTACTGTAGACGAAGACAAATTATACTGATAAACAAAAGCCGGAGATTCATAAACATTGTGCGCATTTCTCATTCCTAACTTGGTGATGACATTGTATTTACATAATTGTTGTAATCAAATATAAAAACTTGATTTATGAGTTAATATAGGAATACACCTACACAAGCTGTATAATCAAAAGACACAGAGCAAAAAACAAACAGCTCAAACCCTATGCAATGGTGCCTATGCAGTGCTTCAGTGCACTCTTGGAACAGGTTGATGTTGTGCGGGGTTCAGTAGTCTGGATTTAGATCTTAGACACTGTATTCATCTTGAAATCTGAAGACTGCTGAATCTTGGAGATTCAGAGTAAAGGTGTTTTTTTCTTCCCCCACTAGTAGATAAACTATTAAAAATAACAGTAAGGCACCAAAAACTATCAGCTAACTCCCACAGAAATTATTTTGAGCACCGCACTAAAATAGATATTGTAGTTGCTTTGAGAACAACGAAGGAATCTAAAATAAAAATCTAAGTAATCAAAGGAAGAGTCATTTGCTTCTTCTGCAAAAACTAAAACTAAAACCTTGTTCAGTCTGAACATGTATTTCATTGTCCATACTGCCTACATTTGGAAATTATCTAAGTAAAGTAACAGCATAAACCACAGTAAAACTGTTAATTTTCTCTCATGGTGTTATAAGGTTCTTGTAACATTTACAATACATACATTAATAGTAAGTAATTATTTACAACTGTTTTTACTCACCCGGTGACCACGAGATAGCCTCTGCTCCTGGTTTGTGCTATGCAGTTCTTCATTAAACTGAACTGCACTTTAATATATCTGACAAGCAACCTAACTGAAATACAGCAGACTACAAGTCACATGGAAGGGCAGCACAAACCTTTGAGCTGCTTTTTTTTTTTTTAAATGTACAAGCTGCACATGAAACTGAAGGACTCCACTCTGTTTTCTATTTCCTTCAGTCTTCCCCACCCTTTTTTTGATAAGACTTATTAACATCTGTCCACTTCTCTTCCTGAATAACAGTTAATGCAAAGAGCAATGCTTCTCTCATTAGTTAGGAGCCAAATGGATGCTTTATTACTTCAAAATGTTTTTCTGACAGCTCATCAAATGAAGCACAAAGAAGCCATTAAACCATAATATAACCCTGGTTCCAATAACAAGCACCAGGCTTCATCGAACTCATAGATATTATTTGTACAAATACTTCCCCCAGTCTTTATTTCCCAATATACTGTATGATATCATAATAAGATACCCATTTATAGTTTTAAAGTAAGGACAAGGCTGCCATAGTCACACAGCTAGGTCAGAGCATTTCATGTCAATTCCTTCCTTCTGACTACCAACAGACAGTGTAGTGAAACACATTTAATCAAAAAATACATTTAACTACCTTTGCTCCTTAAAGTTCTTCTTGAAAAACTCTTGATAATCTTTCCAAAAAAATACAGATCAAATACATATATCACTGATCTCTTATCTTTAGTAATATCATTCACATAGAATCCCTTAAGTGAGAGTCAAAAAGTCTCTTTGCCAAAATAACTAATGTATAACCATACCAGATATTCCTATAGCAATACCGTTTTTATTTAATATTTGTTCATATAAGTTACAGCAGGCTGTAGCAGAGTCATTAAGTTATACAATTGATGGCTACATATGAATGTTAGATAAATTATTAGAGCTATTAAAATAAACACACTGGAAAGTTGGAAGAGCCCCACATATTTGTAGATACAGGACGTAAAAGGCTATGAAGACTAATCTACTTATATTCTTTTTGCTTCACACACTTCCAACAACAAGCTTCAAGGAACAGCCAGTCTGGTTATTGTAAGGGAGCCAGACATACAAAACAAAAAGACAACCTGATGTTATATGAAATAAAAATACCTATGCTGAAATAACACTAAGTTTCTGACCTCCAACCAAGAGAAGCAATGAAGCTATGAATTCAGGTTCTCTCTATCCTTAAGGGGTTTCCTGAGTTGAGAATGATCTTATGTACCATACAATACCCCATCCTTCTCTTCTCCATTTACACTGAAGACTATAGGCGCCGACTTCCACTGTTCTCGGTGGGTGCCCGACCCCACCCCCGCCCCGGCCCCGCCCCTGCACCGCCCCCATTTCACCCCTTCCCCAAAGTCCCCATCCTTGCCCCGCCTCTTCCCCTGAGCGAGCTGCGTCCCCGCTCCTCCTCCCTCCCTCATGGAAAGTCCTAAGCGCTGCCAAACAGCTGTTTGGCGGCGGGAAGCGCTGGGAAGTAGGCAGAGGAGTGGGGACGCGACGCGCTCGGGGGGGGAGGAGGTAAAATGGGGGGGAGGGGAGCTTGGCTGCTGGTGGGTGCAGAGCACCCACTAATTTTTCCCCATGGGTGCTCCAGCCCCAGAGCACCCGAGGAGTCAGCTCCTATGCTGAAGACCCCTCTATATGGGAATATTCACAAAAGGTAAGCTGAATCAACTACATTTGACTGAATTTAAAGACCCACCCATGGCTCTCCATACCTCCTAAGCTCTTAAACAGAAGGCTTAAGTGGGGCTTAAACAGTGTGTTAATGCTTTTTAGATTTCATTACTCTGGTGTAACTTTTACCCATAGTATAAAAAACCCTTTTCCTATCTTTTTGGGAACCACAAAAATCAAGAATGCCCCATTTTAGTCTTGTTAGGACATGATTCATTCACTACAAATATCACAGGTTTTCATGAAGCACCACAAAATTTACATAAAAACAATTTCAATAAAATATTAGGGCTATCCAATCGGGCCAAAAGAGTTTAAAACAGGCAGAAGAAACCTCCTACAAGATCCTCCCAACCACATCTGCTATCCACTAACATATATATAATGTATACATACAAATACATTATCTTATCAATGGCTTTTTTCCAATGGTATTGCATTCCAACATCATATTTAGTTTCCTTTCTATTGTTACTCAATTCTTACTCCACAGATGGGCACCCCTACCCAATTTGTATTTGCATGTTTTTTCTCTTCTCCCTGGAATTGGAAGAGAAAAGGTACCAGGCAACAAAAATGATTAGGGATATAAACAGCCTCCATAGGAGAAGAGAGAGACTCATAGACTTTAAAGCCGAAAGGAGCCATCATGATCATCTAGTCTGACTTGCACATTGCCGACCACAGAACCTCGCCTACCCACTCCTATAATAGATCCATAACCTCTGGCTGTATTACTGAAGTCCTCAAATCATGATTTAAAGACTTCAAGTTACAGAGATTCTGACATTTACGCTAGTTTAAAACAGCAAGTGACCCGTACACCATGCTGCAGAGGAAGGCAAAAGCCCCCAGGGTCTCTGCCTATTTGAGCTGGGGGGAAATTCCTTCCCGACTCTAAATACGGTGATCAGTTCTGAGCATGTTGGCAAGACCAACCAGCCAGACACCTGGGAAAGAATTCTCTGTAGTAATTCAGAGCCCACCCCATCTAGTGTCCCATCTCCAGCCACTGGGGATATTTGCTACTAGCAGTCGCAGGTGGGCCACATGTCACTGTAGTCTCATCATACCATCCCCTCCATAAACTTATCAAGCTCAGTCTTGAAGCCAGTTAGGTTTTTTGCCCCCACTGCTTCCCTTAGACAGCTGTTCCAGAACTTCACTCCTCTGATGATTAGAACCCTTCGTCTAATTTCAAGCCTAAAATTATTGATGGCCAGTTTGTATCCATTTTTTCATGTGTCAGCATTGGCACTCAACTTAAATAACTCCTCTCCCTCCCTGGTTTTTATCCCTTTGATGTATTTATAGAAAGGAATCATATTTCCCCTCATCCTTCATTTGGTTAGGCTAAACAAGTCAAGCTCTTTGAGTCTCTTCTCCATTGCTCTGATCATTCTTGTAGCCCTTCTCTGCACCTGTTCCAGTTTGAATTCATCATTCTTAGACATTAGTCTTTTTCATGGCCCCATCACATTGGCTGGAAAAAGGGGTAAACAGTTAGGTGGCAAAATTTGCAGATGATACAAAACTACTCCAGATAGTTAAGTCCCAAGCAGACTGCGAAGAGCTACAAAAAGATCTCTCAAAACTGGGTGACTGGGCAACAAAATGGCAGATGAAATTCAATGTTGATAAATGCAAAGTAATGCACATTGGAAAACATAATCCCACCTATACATATAAAATGATGTGGTCTAAATGACCTATTACCACTCAAGAAAGAGATCTTGGATTCATTGTGGATAGTTCTCTGAAAACATCCACTCAATATGCAGCGGCAGTCAAAAAAGCAAACAGAATGTTGGGAATCATTAAGAAAGGGATAGGTAATAAGACAGAAAAAATCATATTGCCTCTATCCATGGTACGCCCACATCTTGAATTCTGCATGCAGCTGTGGTTGCCCCTTCCCAAAAAAGATATATTGGACTTGGAAAAGGTTCAGAAAAGGGCAACAAAAATGATTAGGGGTATGGAACAGCTTCCTTATGAGGAGTGATTAATAAGACTGGGACTAAGGGGGCATATGATTGAGGTCTATAAAATCATGACTGGTGTGGAGTAAGTAAATAAGGAAGTGTTATTTACTCCTTCTCATAACACAAGAACTAGGGGTCACCAAATGAAATTAATAGGCAGCAGGTTAAACAAAAGGAAGTATTTTTTCACACAATGCACAGTCAGTCTGTGGAACTCTTTGCCAGAGGACGTTGTGAAGTCCAAGACTATAACAGGGTTCAAAAAGAACTAGATAAATTCATGGAGGATAGGTCCATCAATGGCTATTAGCCAGGATGGGCAGGGATGGTGCCCCTAGCATCTGTTTGCCAGAACCTAGGAATTGGCGACAGGGGATGGATCACTTGATGATTACTTGTTCTATTCATTCCCTCTGGGGCACCTGGCATTGGCCACTGTCAGAAGACAGGATACTGGGCTAGATGGACCTTTGGTCGGACCCAGTATGACCATTCTTATGTTCTTGATGTTAGTCCCTAAGTGCATGGCTTTCCACTTTGCACTATTAAATTTCATCCCATTTCTATTACTCCAGTTTTCAAGATTGTCCAGATCTTCCTGAATGATATTCCGGTCCTCCTCATATTGGAAATACCTCCCAACTTTGTCTCATCCACAAATTTTGTTAGCACACTACCACTTTTTGTGCCCAGGTCAGTAATGAAAATGTTAAATGAGATTGGTCCTAAAACCAATCCTTGAGAAACTCCACTAGTAACCTCCCTCCAGCCTGACAGTTCCACTTTCAGTATGACCTGTTGTAAATCTCCCCTTTTACCAGTTCCTTACCCATCTTTCATATTAATCCACATCTTCTCCAATTTAACTAATAATTTCCAGTGTGGAACTGTATCAAAAGCCTTACTGAAATCTACTGCATTTCCTTTGTCTAAAAAATCAACTATCTTCTCAGAGAAAAAGATCAGGTTCGTCTGGCACGATCCAGTTTTATAAAACCATGTTATATTTTATCCCAAATCCTGTTGACCTCTAGGTCCTTAACAACTTTCTCTTTCAAAATGTCTTTCAAGACCTTAATATGATTGAGATCAAACAGGCCTGTTGTTTCCTGGACCACTTTTTTCCCCTTTCTTAAAAATAGGTACTATATTAGCAATTCTCCAGTCATAGAGTACAACCCCCGATTTATTGTATTCATTAAAAATCCTTGTTATTGGGCTTGCAATTTCATACAAGAGTTCCTTTAGTATTCTTGGATGGAGATTATCTGGATCCCCCGATTTGGTCCCATGAAGCTGTTTGAGTTTGACTTCCACCTCGGATGTGATAATTTCTACTTGCATATCCTCATTTCCATTCCTGCCACTACCCCTAAACTCATTACCCTTACTGAAAACTGAGGCAAAATATACGTTTAGGTCAAACTCAAATCACCACAAGGGCCACATGAGGACTAGTACATTGGCCTGAGGGCCGCATCACTGACACCTTTTCATATAAAGGTACAAAAGCCACCACCCCCGCTGCCCCCAGCCCCAGCCTCACTCCACCCCTTCCATGAGGCCCCGCCCCTACCCCACCTCTTCCCACCCCTTCCCCGCCCCCATTCCAACCCCTTCCCGAAAGTCCCCACCCCAACTCCGCACCCTCCCTGCCCCAATTCCAACCCCTTCCCCAAATCCCTGCTCCTGCCCCGATCTCTTCTCTGCCTCCTCCCCTGAGCATGTGGCTCCCCGCTCCTCTCCCCTCCCTCCTGGAAAGCGCTAAGCGCCGCCAAACAGCTGTTTGGCGGCGGGAAGTGCCTGGAGGTAGGCAGAGAAGCGGGGACGCGGCGCGCTGTGGGGGAGAGGGGGTGGCAGGTGATGGGAGCTTGGCGGCCGCAGGAAATAACTCCAGGGGGGGCGGGGAGCTTGGCAGGCCGTAGAAAATAACTCTGTGGACCGCATGCGGCCCGCGTGTTTGAGACCCCTGGTTTAAGTGTTAGGCCATGCCTAGATTATCTTTAATCTCCACCCCATCTTCAGTGTTTAGTGATCCATCTTCTTCTTTCCTTGTTTTCTTTTTAGTTATATCGCTATAGAACCTTTTACAGTTGATTTTAATTTCCTTTGCAACGTCCAACTCTGCTTGGCTTTTTGGCAATTCTCACTGTTTTTCCTACACTTTCTGTCCTCCAAGAGGTAGCTTTCCTTGCTGATCCATCCCATTTCCTTTCCTTGCTGATCCATCCCATCTTCCATTCCTTGTAGGTTTTCTGCATTCTCTTTGTGGGACTGTTTGTGGGACTGGGGGGATATGACATAGGTCTATAAAATCATGAATGGTATGGAGGAAGTGTTATTTACCCCTTCACGTAACACATGAATAAGGGATTACCCACTGAAATTAATAGGCAGCGGGTTTAAAACAAACATAAGGAAGTACTTCTTCATACAACACACAATCAACCTGGGGAACTCATTCTCGGGATGTTGTGAAGGCCAAAAGTATAAATGGGTTACAAAAAAAACAGATAACTTCATAGAGGATAGGTCCAGCAATGGCTATTAGACACAATGGTCAGGGACACAACTCCATCCTCTGGGTGTTCCTAAACCTCTGACTGCCAGAAGCTAGGACTTGATAAATTTCCCTGAAGCATTTGGCACTGGCCACTGTGGGAAGACAGGATACTGGGCTAGATGGACCATTGGTATGACCCTATGTGAACATTCTTACATTGGCATGGTCTGTCCTCATATGTTTCTAGTACATCTCAATTTTTGTGTCATCTACATATTTCTTCCGCTTTCTAGATTATTAATGAAAATATTAAATAACATGATCCCCCGTAGCAATCAATGTAATACCCCCACTTACTGTTATCCGTATGGCATACAATATGCGAGGTGCTTTACAGAAAAGTAAAAAAAAAAGTCCCAATCTGGAAGAGCTTGCAATTCAAAGAGAGAAAGAGGAAGAACTCTCACAGGAAACACTGAAGGAGGAGTTGAAAAGGTAGGATCAGAACCAGGAAAGCACTAGCTCTCTGAAGACTAGGAGAAGTTTAGGAGGTACAAGTGTTCAACCACATCAACCGCAGCAGATAGGTCAACAATGATGAAGATGGAGAAAAGGCCTTAGATAAAATGTTCAGAAGCACCTAAGTGATTTAGGCCCAGATTTGTGTAGGTATTTAGACATTGTTCTGCTCAGTGCTACAATGCCTAACTGACTGAGAAGTCTAAATCTCAGATGGGCCAGTAGTTGGAGAAGGAGGTGGTATCAAAATAGGCTCTTAAGGCAGCAGTGAAGGCACCACATGAGGCAAAGAGTGGTTGAGGGTGAGGAACAGGAAAGATTAGGGACCAAGAGGGGACTGCAGATAAAGGATTAAAAAACAATAAAAGGGGATGAAAAAGTAAGTGCTGTTTTCTTCAACCCTTTACTGTGACAGTCTCCATGTTTTACTTCTGAATAACAGAAGGGGATATTTGGCAGGAGAATGAGGTGAGGGTCACCTTTTTTACTCTACCTCCCTCCTTCTGCAAGGCCTGCAAGAAAAGAGGATTTTCACACAAACTGATATTGGGATTTTTGATCTATTCTCTAAAACAAACACACACAAACACAAGCAATTTACTTTATGTCCATTTCCCTGGAAATTGGAGAATCAGCTTTTGTTCTGACAGTTTGATTTTTCACCTGCGAACTGGGATCAAATTCATCCCACATGTAAGGAGGTGAAAATTCCATTAAATTCAGTGTGAGTTGCACCTGCTTCCACCATAAAATTCTGTACATTCCTCAATCCAAAGTGTTTCTACTATAAAAGATAAGCTGACAACTGTAAAAGTAAAAAATACACAAAGATGAGCCCTACAATTTAATTTAATTTGCTTTTTAAAAATAGCATATAGCATAATTCTTTAAGGAGCTAATGTTACATCAGATTCCCGAAGGCCTCAGGTAGATGAGGACTCTCAGTTTCACAATGCCACAGTGGGGTAAGATTATCACTATAACTATATACTTTGCGCGTATATACAAAGGCAGACATTAATCCGTTTCCCAATGGTCACTGTTCATCTTAAGCCCAAGGCCTTTATAAAGTAGATAATTTATAATTCATAGATCGTATGCCATGTCAATGTACTGTAAATTATTCGGTTCATTTGGCCTCTGGTAGACTGGGGGGCACTAGATAACATCACTACATAGTTCAGTTGGAATTTATGTAAAACACTGCCTAGAATATTTATGCACTTCCACAAAATACTATATGTGATATTGTAACTGTATTGTCAATATTGCAATGAGAATGCTGACTCATTTGCAGGACTTCTGGAATTCTGAATCTGCTTTGCAGCTTCCCTCCTTGCTGTAATCATACTCACAACTAATTTTTATTGTCTCAGCACATCCTGTCTTATAGTGACCCTAATACCATAAAACCACCATTAGGAACTGCCATCATTGTTTTGAAACAGGTATATCAGCAGCGCTGACTGATATCATCATCAATCATAGGTAAAGTGAAAAACCAATTCAGAAAGCACAAACACAGCATATGCTAATTAAGAAAATAACAGTGTACACAGCTCAGAGGGGGAGACAGTAGTGATGGCAAAACACTCAACTTCCGGGAACATATTTACACTGAAAAGCTTTTCAGTGCTTTAAATTACTACTAGGAGGCATTACACTACTATCACTTGACATGGCCAATCTTAAATTTGTTTAGTATTCACTGTAGCACACTGATCACAATTAGCCTGTTTGTTCTTTATATGGCTGTCATAGTTATCACTCTAATTTAGCTGTAGTCCATTATTAAATTGATGCTTAAAGTGTTACCATTATATTTAATATTTTCTATTTGTACTAGGCAGATGGAGAAAACACATATTCATCATTCAGCTCACTGTTACCGGACTAACTGCACACTGTCCTTTCTTGGGAGTCTCTTTGAGTGCATCCTCTACAGGCATGAGGCCTTAAGCCTTTATGTATTCTGGAATTGTCCTGAAATGAAATTCCACAATTTGTCCATCCTCAGATCAGGACCTGGATTACAGCCCCCTGGTTACCAACTGTGATTTAGTTAGCAGGTCCAACAGGGACTGGACCCTGCCAGGATTTCACTTTGGAAGGGTGTTATGGCATATGTTTGCAGCAATACAGAAACAGCTTCTTCAAAACAAAGCATGATTGATTTTGCCCAGAAGGTATACAGCACTTAGAAACATAGATTTTAAATAACTAAGAGTCCTACAAACACACACACATTTCCTTAGCTAAGCTTAGCCTTTTTATCCATAGCTCAGGCGGATCTGGTTTATTCCCCATCTTTGAGTGGGGAGAAACAGCAGACACTGCTTGCACCCTGGTTCCTCTCTGCAGAGGTAGATTAAGGTTTCCTGGGGCCCTGAGCCACAGCAAGTGAGGCCCCCCTCCAACCCATCTGCCTGTGGCCCCACCCCCATTCCATCCCTTCTGCCTGTGGCCCTGCCCACAGCCCCACCCCTTTTTGCCCCTTCCCCGGGGCCCACCCCTGTTCCACCCAGGGTCCCCCCAATTCCCCCCCACTGCAGGCCCGCAACCCCTTTTGCTCCTTTTTGCCCCCTCCCCACTGCAGCCGCAAGACCGGAGAAGCTCTGTCCCTGCACCATGGCCCCGGGGGCCACATTGGGGAGTGAGAGCTCCTCCAGTCCCAGGGCTGCAGCGGGGGTCTGGGTGCTGGGGCTTCCCCTACCATCCCCCACACTTCTGCCAGGGACGGAAGGGTGCTGGAGCTTGTCCTGCCACTCCATAGCTTCTGTCGGGGAAGGGGATGGATGCTGCAGGGGCGGGAGGGAGGAGAGAGTGGCTTTCCCCATCCCACAACTACTGCCAAGGACAGGGGCTGCTGGTGCGGCTTCCCCTGTCCCACAGCTGCTGCCGCATAGCGGGGTTGGGATGCGGGGGCTTCCTCCGCCCACCTGCCTGGCGGCCAGGGCTCCGGGCTTCTGCTTCCATCAGCAGATTTTTTCCAGGTCCCTGCAGTTGGCTGGGGCACCTGAGGTCCACTGGCTAATCCGCCACTGCCTGTGTCTCGGTTTCTCAGCCACCCTGTCAGCCTTTTCACTGACACTTTCTGGCTAACCTCTGACCAAATCCCCCCTCTCTGTCTTTAACAGAGCAGTGTTTTTGATCTCCAGATTCTCAGCCTTGGCAAGCAGCCCTGTTGCCACAGTCTGGGCTGAGGAGTCCCTCTTCACATCTATAAACTTTGCTATTTGCTTCTTACCTAGGTCATTGTTTTACCTTTCCTGGGTTCCTTGATAAGATAACCCCCCTCTACAGCCTCCTTTGATTTAACTCTATGCACTCGGGCAGGTAACAATACCAAATTGAAGGGGGAAACAGAATCACAATAATATTTTTTTAAAAGTAATACAGACATTTTTCCAGTTAGTCACGCAGCCCTTTTGGATTTGTAAAAGTAAATCACTGTACAGAGTCTGAATACAGTATTGGCTACATAAAAGCAATGACTGTACCCAGGCTAGTCACAAAAGCACAGAAATATCCCACTGACTTTTTCATTTTATTAGGGTACAATAATTCAGGGAAAAAATACTTGGAACATATTAAATGCCAAAAGTAGGCACTGGAAATGCTACTACAATAAACTGTATCTCTGTTTCTCCACTCTAGGGTAAAGTTTCCCCAAGTTCCTAAAAGATTAGCCCCAAGCAGCTTAGGAGGCTTAACTGAGAAGCAGAAAGCCTAATGGTTAGAGCAGGAGATCTGAAAGTGAGGACTCTTGGGTTCACTAACTTGCTGAATGACCTTAAAGACTGAGTCATAAGTATAAAAATATCCCTTAAATTAATAATTTTCCTTACCTATGTTACTCACAGTTTAATTATAAAAAATCTAGTTTACTGTACTTCTCACTGTTTACTTTTTGCATTTCTCTCAGCTGACTAAATGAAATAGATTAGAGAGTTTCATTTAAAAATAGTTTAATTAATTTTCTTTCAGGTTCTCATATATCAGCAAGATACTACAATGACTGAATTGCAAAAAATGCAGGGGGGGATGTTTATTAGTTTTAAAGAAGGTTGCATTAGATTTTTTTAAAAATAATGGCTATATTTTGACTGGCCCTAGGTTTTGTAAAAATGTGCTTTTACAAAATTTAATTGCTTGGTTAAATTTGATCCAATATTGTCTTCTTTAACTTCTCTGTATCTCTTTTTCTGCATCTATAAAAATGGGTATAAAGACACTTGGCCAGCTTTCTATCGTGATTTGAGTTCTTTGGATTAAGGGTACTAAATAAATATATGGTAATATTATTATTATAATTGTTGCTATTTTGTTATGATAGGGGAGGAATAGCTCAGTGGTTTGAGGATTGGCCTGTTAAACCCAGGATTGTGAGTTCAATCCTTGAGGGGGTCACTTAGGGATCTAGGGCAAAATCAGTACTTGGTCCTGCTAGTGAAGGCAGGGGGCTGGACTCAATGACCTTTTGGGGTCTCTTCCAGTTCTATGAGATAGGTATATCTCCATATATTATTATTATGTATTGTGGCTTGTATAGACAATTGTCCATACTTTTTTAATTGTTCTCAGCCAGGCAAAAATACAGGCTATTTACCACTTACAAGGAGCTGAAGATTCAAAAGTGAGGTCTGAGTAATGAATGGCTAGTACATCTGCCTGACTGGGCACATTACAAAATTTAAAATGTGACCATTTAGATCAGGGGTAGGCAACCTATGGCACGCATGCCGAAGGCGGCACGCGAGCTGATTTTCAGTGGCACTCACACTGCCCGGGTCCTGGCCACCGGTCCGGGGGACTCTGCATTTTAATTTAATTTTAAATGAAGCTTCTTAAACATTTTTAAAACCTTATTTACTTTACATACAACAATAGTTTAGTTCTATATTATAGACTTATAGAAAGAGACCTTCTAAAAATGTTAAAATGTATTACTGGCACGCGAAACCTTAAATTCGAGTGAATAAATTAAGACTCGGCACACCACTTCTGAAAGGTTGCTGACCCCTGATTTAGATCGAGACTCTTTCACAAAGCAATTACTCCATATCTGATCTTTCAATACTCCGTCCACAAAGGAAACTGAGTGTGGGTTGTGGCTGCCCTACTCTTCATGTCCTTGGCATGGAGAGCAACAGGGTACTGAGGATGCAGGTGTGACCCCAACTGACCCTGCTATTCAAAAGAATCTGAACTTGCACACATGGGGCACAAGCGCACCATGAGTGGATTCTGTGTGGACAACGCATCTTGAAGAACCACAGTTATTGTAAAGTAACTGTACTTTATACGCCAAGGACATAAAGAGGCCACAACCCACACTCAGTTCCTTTGCCAGTAAAAATCCCATAGGAGCAGGACACTGCTTAGTGGGAAAGGAGGGCAGGTAGTGGAATCTGTGTGGACAACACCTCTTAAAGAACCACAGTTATACTGTAGGGTAACTAACTGTTCTTTCCTCTGGGTGACTGTCCACCCAGATTCCACTCTGGTGACCAACAAACAGTTATCCTGGTGCTAGAGCTGGTCGGGAATTATTAGACAAAACTTTTTTCCATCGGAATACAATGATTTGTCAAAACAAACTATTTGAGGGGAATGGTTGGTTTCAATTAATTTCCCATTTTGAAAAAATATTGAAAAAAAGTTTTGAATTGTTAAAATGTCCTGTTTTGAAATTTTCTTACCAAAAAGTTTCCTTCTCAGTTCAAAACTACAATTTTAAATTTAATTTTATTAAAGGTTAAAAAAAGGTTTTTTTAAATGTAAAAGGTCAAATTGAAAACAAAACAAAAATTTAGAAATTATTAAAACAAATCATTTTGATTGACCCAATCCCTTGGGAGGGGGGGGGGGAGGGGGAGGGGTCTGCAAAAGTTTGAGTTGAATTTTTTTGTCCCAATTAGGGATGAGAAAAATTTTGAAATCTTGAAAATTCTTGCAGTACAAGAAAGCCATTTCCCACCCAGGTCTAGCAGATGCCCAGTTGAGGAGTGACTGTACAATAGCTCTATCAAAACTACCATCCACCCTGGAAACTTCTGCCAGCAAACAGTCAGTGGTAAATTGAAGTTGTGAATCAAAGTCCATGTTGCTACTCTACATATCTCCAGTATGGGGATGTTACCTAAGGAGGTCACAGAGGCTGCCTGAGCCCTAGTGGAATGAGCTCTAACCTGTCCAAGTGGATTTTTCTTAACCAAAATGTAACAAGTCCTGACAAAGTCCAAGACCCACTTAAGCTCTGGGATGATACGGATTGCTTCTTAACCCTTTCATCAAATGCCACAAAAGAGACTTGGTGTACAAGTGAATGGCTTGGTCCTAGCCAAATAAAATGGCAATGTTTTTGTGGCCTCCAATGTGTGAAGTTTCAATTCACCTGGGGTAGAATGAGGTTTAGGGAAAGAAACTGGGAGGTGAACAGACTGATTGAACTGGAAGTCGGAAACCACCCTAGACAGAAACTTCAAATGAGGCATGAAAGTGACTCTGTCCTTGTGAAAGATAATGTAAAGGGGGGTACCAGGAGGGCCTGGCTGTCATCACACCTGATGTGATGGCCTCTAAAAAGACTGTCTTCATCAACAGGTGGTAAACAGAACAGATAGCCAGTGGCTCAATGGGGAGCTCATCAGTCCAGTTCACATTAAGTTAAAGTCCCAGAATGCAAGGGGTTCCTAGACCAGTGAGAAAACATGTGAGCCCTTTGAGGAATCTCACCACTACAGGGTGTGAAAAGTCAGTGTAGCCTCTTGTATAAGAGGACAGTTCGCAGAAATTGCTGTCAAGTGTACCTGTATTAAGCTAAGGGACAGACCTGATTGTTTCAGATAAAGTAAATAGTCCAGTATAACTGGAATCAAGGCTGCTACCAGCAAAGGCTGATGCTGCACTGGCTAGACAGAAAACCTTTAACATTTGGCACTGTATGTCAGTCTGGTCGAGGGTTTCCTGCTTTGAAGCAAAATGAATTGAACTGCAGCATAGCAACTCTTTCTATAGACATCAGCAAGCCAGCATTCAGGCTCTACCAGGTGCAGGGATGATGAATCCAGGTGCAGAATCTGGCCATAGTTCTGCAAGATGGGTTGCCATATTGATATGTTCATGAGGTCTGAGTAACAAAACTGCCTGGCTGATAGTGGGGATATCATGATGACCTGACCTGCGTCCTGCTTCAGTTTCCTCAAAACCCTGGATACCTGTGGAAAAGCGTACTTCAATCAGGAGCCCAAGTGATAAGAAAGGCATCCAAGAGGGATCCCAGACTCACATCTTCTCTGGAGCAGAACCTCTGGCATTGGTTAATGTGACATGTCACAAAAGGGTCTACCTACAGGAAACACCATCTGCAAAAGATGCATAGGAGGACCAATTTCTTGAGGGACCACTTGTGTTATAAAGAGGACAATGATCAACTGTTCTCCATTCTCATTTAACGCAGGACAAGAAGTAATGGGCTTAATTTGCATCAAGGGAGATTTAGGTTTGATATTAGGAAAAACTTTCTGACTATAAGGGTAGTTAAGCTGTGGGACATGCTTCCAAGGGAGGTTGTGGGATCCCCGTCATTGGAGGTTTTTAAGAACAGGTTGGACAAACACCTGTCAGGGATGGTCTAGGTTTAGTTGGTCCTGTCTCAGTGCAGGGGGCTGGACCTGATGACTTCTTGAGGTCCCTTCCAGCCCTTATCCAGCTATTCATCCAAAAATTCTTTTAGTCTGCCTGGAGAACCCAGTTTGAACTATTATAAGTGAACCTCTCCACAAGGTGGTTTCAAAGGAGCTAATAACCAAAAAAATTACATTAGCATCCTTCTCCTCCTAGAGGAGTAACATATAATTCCACAATAACACATACACAACTGCATTTTTAATACAATGGACACCAAAGGTATTAAACCTAATTCAATAAGGTTTAACTTAATCCCATAAGGTTTGCCTAGGATATTGCAGGATTTTGTCAGTCTATCATACTATGCATTTTTACAGCAGCACAATGTTGCCCTGACCTCAGCTGGGTCCTCCAATGAGAGCCCCAAATTGCATTACTCATGATAAATTTGTGAGTGATGGTAACATTATAATTGTAACACATATTGGAAGGGGATGAGGGCAGACGAGGGAGGGGGAGTTAAGAAAATCTAAAGAGACCATAAAACATGGTTCCATATTTTAAAAGTATCTCGATTTTTTGGGGTCTGACTCATATTTCTTGTATTTTTTGGGTAGGCAATACTGCATTTGAATTGGGACATTGTGACAGATGTTCCCAGGGTGCAACCTGAACTGTGGGACCACTGAGCCCTCTTTCCCACCAACCTGGGCTCCCTCTCACACAGTGATGCTGTTGCTAAGCCACAAACCTCTGTCAGGCACTGTACTTACACAGACATCCACAGGAAGGGACACATCTAACTGAGTTACATGCTTCTCATGAACCCTGAACTAACTAAATAGAGAGGCTCCAGCCAATTCCCCCAAGCTTCCCAGCCTTGCACCCCAAAACTGTACCATCTTGCACTAGTCAGAAGCCTGACCAGTGTAAGTTCATTAAGTTCGCCACTTCTACAAAGGAAAGTGGACATACACCAGCCTTTATAACCTGAGCAGGTTTCCTAAGCTCTTCAACCAAAATACACTGTTTTAGGTAAAATATAAAACAGATATATTAACTACAGAAGGACAGATTTTAAGTGATTATAAGTAATAAGCGTAGAAATGAAAGTCGGTTACCTAACAAATAAAATAAATTTGCAGTCTAAGTTCTATAAACTAAACAGGATTTGAATCAAGCAGTGTCTCACCCAGATAGATAGTACAAGCAAGTTACAGATCTTCAATACACAGGCTGGAACTCTCCTTCAGCCCAGGACCACCTTCCCAGTTCAAAATCTTTGTCCTCCAGACATGTTTCTAGGTGTTGAGTTGTGGGGGGAGTGAGGCTAAGTGATGATGTAACTTCTCCTCTTTTATAGTTTCTTCCAGCTTGCTGGAAAGCTCTATGCTCATGAGCCCATTGGTCAAGCATTCTTCATTGTATACCTGCTCTTTCTGAGAAGTCTCCATTGTATACAGATCCTGGCATAGTCGCTGGGAGTGTGGATTCCCTTTACTGGGCCATCAGCGCATCTGGCTACTCCATTGTTGTACCTGAAAGGCTGGTTGTGGGTGTTCCCAAACTCACAACATATTTCAGTAACACACATATAGTAAAACTTCATATCTTCACATACAATGATAGCACATACAATCCAACAGGATATTAATGTTCAACAGATCAAGACTTTTACAAATTATACCTCACAAGGCATACTTTGTACAAAACATATCATAATTATATGACAATGGTGAATATGGGGGTGGTCCAGGGTGTTGCTTTGAGGCAGAGAGTGCCACAGACTTTCCACTATATTATAGGTCACAAATATTTTAAACAGATAGCAACTAACAACAGAGAGGCAAGTGAGCAGCACATGTGGAACTTGAACTGAAAGTTGGAACAACCCAGAGAGGCACCCGGCATTTCAGATACAGGTTAACAAGGATGGGAATTTGCCTGCAGCAGGAAGGAGGGTGGTTGGGCATCTGAAGAGGGATAAATCTGCACTTGACTGGTGATATTACTGTTAAAGGCATTCTGGCTCTGATTCAGCAAGGTACTTAAGCACATATGTAATATTAATCCCATGAAGTTGCATGCTTTAAGTCACATACCTGGTTAAGTACCTTATTGTACCGGAGCCTTTGCTGTTAAATTTTGTAAGTGGTCACCTGGCTATTCTGTAAAAAAATCATTTTTGGTTATGTTGATAACTTTAGGGATGATTTTTAGGGAGAAAGGAAGGGTTGTTATACTACCTGGATGTCTTTAAATAGTTTTGCCTTTATAAAAAGGCTAGAGAAAAAGTTTTGTAGTGTCTGCAACGTACAGCACCCAATAAAAGCATACCTATTGTATTAACTGGTTATATTCACAAACAACATAAAAGCACACTTACACACACACAAATGTTCAAAAGCAGACTCCTTTTAAAGAACCTAGAGCTCAAAAAAAAAAAAACACTAAGAACCTCAGTTACTGCACAGGGTGAGTAACCATCTCTTCTTCTTCGAGGAGTGTCCCTGTAGGTGTTCCACTTTAGGTGAGTGTACAGCAGTGCCTGTCAGTGGAAGGAATGGGCTTCAAAGTTGTAGTCATGGTGGGTGATAAGATGGTAAGTCCAAATGGAGCATCTGATGATGAATGCTGCTCTAATCCATAATGTTGTATGAATGTACGAGCTGACACCCAGGTTGCTGCTTTGCAGATGTCCATTGTGATGTTGCACTCCATTTGTTTTATGAAAATATGTTTATAAGTGTGAATATGATGTAACTGGAATATGCGTCATGCAAAAGATCTCTTGTAAGGTATCATTACAAAGCTTATAATCTACTGAGTGTGTTCATCCTATTTGTATGAATGTATCATTCTTGTATCTAAAACTAGAAATATGAAGTATTACTCTGAGGTCCTATTGTAATTATGCAATTAGGCCATTAATAGTGGCTTAGGATCTTGATGGAGCCTATTAACTGGAACAATTGGTTGTAAATGGCTGTTTACTTGTAAGCCTTCCTGTATACGTAGGTGCCAGCCAGTGAGTAATGAAGTCTCACAGGACATGTGAACATGTCACATGATACTGGAATCCATCTTAAACCTGGTGCTTTTCCATTTAGAAGGAAGGGTGAGAACCCAGAGAGAGACAAAGGATTCCTGCCTTGTGCCAAAGATATAAAAGGGGTGGAACAGAACAAAGGGGGCTGCGGTCATGAGAAATCCCCTAGTTACCACCTGAGCTGGAACTAACAAGAACTATACCAGGGGAAAGAATTGGGCCCAGACTAAGAAGGAGTCTAGTCTGTGAAAGGAGTTTATTGAAACATCTCTGAGGGTGAGATTTACCTGTATTCCGTTTTTTAAACGTATTAGGCTTAGACTTGCATGTTTTGTTTTATTTTGCTTGGTAACTTACTTTGTTCTGTCTGGTATTACTTGAAACCACTTAAATCCTACTTTTTGTACTTAATAAAATCACTTTTGTTTATTAATTAACCCAGAGGAAGTGATTAATATCTGGGGGAGCAAACAGCTGTGCATATCTCTCTATCAGTGTTATAGAGGCGGACAATTCATGAGTTTACCCTGTATAAGCTTTATGCAGAGTGTAATCCCTTTGGGGTTTAGAGAGCATGGTCCCTTTAAATCTTTTTCCTAGGTGGGAAGGGGAGCACTGAGAGAAAGGAGGGAAACTCGTGGGTGTGGCTCTGGAGCTCTGGGGGAGAGAAGGACTGCAGCCCGCAGGCCCTCACAAAGTGAAGCAGCAGAGAACCTGCCTGAAGCCTGGGAAGGACAGGGCGGCCGATCAGGGACACCCCAGGACAGGAGCCAGGAGGAGCACTGTGCCAGGGAGGAATTGCTCGAGAAGGACAGGCCAGAGCTGGACCCAGTATCACGGCTGCCCCGAGCTGCATGGGGCTGTGAGTACTGGGGCTTCTGACTCTGCACTGGGAATAAGGAAAGAGGCTGCTAGCTAGTTAAGTAGGGAGGTGGTCGCTCTGTGTGGCTTTGCAGAGAGCGGCAGAAGAGGGCACTGGAGGGGTTTATTGGGGAAAGTTCACTGGCGCTGAAGACGACCAGGAGCACCCAAGACTCACCACTGGACTGGAACTTTGCTCAGGACTCCTGAACTCTGTGTGCAGACACATTGCTCAGCATCTGCCCTTCCAGACTGTGCTACCACTGGACCTGTGGGGCCTTGGTTTGGATGCAACCCTGTTCTACTGCTCCTCCTATATTTCCCCTTGTTGTTTTTCTCCTCTCATCCCTCTGTAAATAAATATCTCCCTTTGTTATATCCATTGTACTTTTCCTGTGGGTGTGTGTGTTCACTCTGGGGGGTTTGGAACAGGTGCCCCTTGGGTGGAAGGGATTTTTCCTGCTGCATTCCTGCGCACGCCGTCTCTTGGCCAGAGCTGCCTGCATTGCAGACTCCATCTTGGTCACGAGGGCACTAAAGTTACAAGAGTAAAATGGATTTCTTTGGGGTTTGGATCCTATTGGGAGCTGGGTATCTGGGTGCTGGAGAGAGGTGACCTGCTGAGCAGTTTTTGGTTAAAGCCTGCAGCTTTGGGGGCATGGTTCAGACCTGGGTCTGTGTTGCAGCAGACTAGCGTGTCTGGCTCAACAAGGCAGGGTTCTAGAGTCCTAAGCCATCAGGGAAAATGGGCTCAGAAGTAATTTCAGCACATCAGATGACAGTCCGAAGGGGGTCTCTGTGACCGAACCCATCACATCCATGATGGGGACATTGTTAAAGAAGGTTATCAAAGCAGCTAGAGCTCTGGTGGAGTGTCTGTGGGTCCCCGCTGGGGATTTAAGCCGTTGTTGACGACAGCAAAAGTCAATGCATCCGGAGATCCATTTAGTCTCTGTTTAGATATGGTGCCTCCTTTTGAGCATGCTGTGATAGAGAGGAATAATTTTGGTGATTTAAAAAAAGCCTTTGTTCTCTCAATGTAAAAGACCAGCGTCCTTTTTACGTCCAGGGTTTGGAGTACTGCTTCTTGTTTATTCCCATGGGGTTTCAGGAAGAACGATGGGAAATGAATGGGTTGTTTCAGATGGAATGAGGCGGCAACCTAGTTAAAAACTTGGGATGTGGTCTTAAGGTAACTTTATTTTTGAAGAATGTTGTGTATGGTAGGTATGCCATGAGAGCTCCTAGCTCCCCCACCAATTTGGCAGACATGATGGCGACAAGGAAGGCCACCTTAATTGAAAGGTGAAGTAGTGAACATGTCACTAGTGGTTCAAACGGCGGTCTGATATGGCCCTATAACAGTACATTAAGTTCCCATGATGGAGTAGGGGTTTGTATTTTGTGGTAGACATTACGAAGGCCCTTAAGAAAAAGCTTGGTGGCTGGGTGAGCGAAAATCAATAATTCATCCACCTTATGGTAGAATGCCGTGATAGCTGCAAGGTGTACTCTGACGGAACTCATGGAGAGACTCAATTTCTTATGTTCCAACATATAGTCCAGTATCAGAAGAAGAGGAGAGTAGACTGCGTGATTTATTTATTTTGGCCCCATATCGTGAATCGTCTCCTGTCAGGGCTAATTCCCCACTCTGGCACTTCGAGTGCAGAAGGCGGGGGCCCACAAGGATTCTAAAAGTTAATACTGGCCACTCCAGGGTTGTATTAAACTCCCAAGGTTACAGCTTTTCTCTGACCTTGGATTGGTAAATGCTGCCACCACCCAAGTGCAGAACCCCTTTGGGAGCCCAGGAAGGCACACTTGGGAATTCCTTCCTGTGGGGTAACCTCAAGCCCTTTCACGCCCCCTCCAGGGAAGAGCTGAGAAGAAAAAAAAATGGAAATCAGCTGTTGCCACCAGCTAATTAAACAACATGTGCACAAACCTCTTAAGACACAAAGATCCAATTCTGTTCTTAAAAAAGGTAAATTAATTTAAAAAAAGAAAGAAAATACATCTGGGAACTCAGGCTATTGCTAGATTTTAAGAGAGCAACTACATGGATTAAGCACCAAGAATAGCTTTCTTGAGGTCCAGCTTAAAGGTTACAAGCAAAACAAAAGCACCTGGGGTTAGCACAGAAGAATCCATAAGCCGTAACAAAATAAAAGGAATAAACCTAATTGCGTCTTCCTAGACATTTCCTGATCTACTTACATATCTGGGGTTTTAAATGAGTAGTTTCTAGGTATGATACTGATGATTTTTTCATACCTGGCCTAACCTTCTTACAGCAAAGCTGCTGTCCTGTCTGCCTCTCCCCAGGAGAACAACAGACAGACAAAAGGGGAGTCTTTTTTTTCAATTTTAAAAAGTTCTAACCTTCCCATTGGCTCTTTTGGCCAGGTGCCCATTCGCTTCCTTTTACCTATGCATAGCAGTGAGACTTTTTAACCCTTTACAGGTAGAGCAATTAGAGAACAGCTACTAAGAGGGATTTTATAGCTACTGGCTGGCTGGGTGTCCATAAAAGGGAGCTACTCCCCTCCCTTCATTTATCACACCTCCATTTGTGTAGGTAGGTATGTCGAGTAGTTGGTCTACGACTGTTTAACAGAATGTCCCTTAATTCCTCTGAGCAGGTCATTTCAGCTTCTTGGAGCCACAGAATAGCCACGTCTTGAGGTGGAGTCTTGTCAGGTTCAGACAGTGAACCTGGCCCGCATCTTGTGAGAGATGATGAGGTAGAAGAGGAAGAGTGTGTGATGGGCACCACAGCCATCTTTAGGAGGTAAAGGAACCATGGTTTCTCAGGTCCACGTGGGGGCTATCAAGATGACTTTGGAATTGTCCATTCTGATTTTGTGTATGACTCATGATAGAAGACGGGTCAGTGGGAAGGTGCACAGTAGGGGTGCGTCCCATTTGATGAGAATGGCATCGCCCAGAGAATGGGGACCCAATCCTGCTCTGGAGCAGAACTGTGGACATTTGGCATTTTGTGTTGTCCTGAGGAGCTCTACAGTTGGGAACCCCCACTGTTTGAATATATTCAGTAGTACTCAAGGGTCCATTTCCCACTCGTGATCCTGGGAGAATTTTCTGCATAGTGCAACTGCAGTGGTGTTCTGGCATCCTGAGATGTCGATGTTGTGGCTGATGCACCAGGTCCAAAGTAGCATGGCTTCCATTCATAGGTAGTGTGAACATGTCCCCCCATTACTGGTTTATAGAGAACATGCAAGCATCGTTGTCTGTGAGGATCTTTATGGTTTTGTTCTTGATCATAGGTAGGAAATGGGAACATGTATTGTGAACCGCCTATAGCTCCAGTAGGTTTATAGAGGAATTCCGATGGGGACCAACAGTCTTGGATAGTGTGAGTCTGCATGTGTGCCCCCCAACCCAATAGGGAAGTGTCTAGTGATCATCACCGTTGGAGGGTTCTGTAAAAAGGGGACTCCTGCACAAACCTTGTTTGGTGGTGTCCACCATCGTAGGAGTCTTTTACTTTGTTTGGCATCATAAGGCATTTGTTTATGCTGTGTCTGTGCAGAACGTAGACTGTTCAGAGCCAGGCTTGTCAGCATCGCATGTGCAGTCTGGCATATTTAACGATGAACATTGTTGTGAACATGTGGCCCAACAGTTGTAGGCAAGCCCTGGCCAATGTCTGCAGACTGTCTAACGTTATGAGTAAAGTTGTGAATTGTTGTCAGTGCAGAAAGGCTGTAGCCTCCAAAAAACTGAGGCAGGCTTCGATGAACTCCATGTTCTGCACAGGTGCTAATGTTGATTTTTGTGCATTTATTTGTAGGTCTAGACATGTGAAAAGAGCTATTGTGTTTTGAGTACCTCCTAGTGCCCCTTGTTGAGTCAACGCTTTCAGTAAACAATCATTCGAATAGGGGAATATTATGATCCCTTGTCTGCGGAGGTGAGCTGCCACCACCAAAAATACTCATCGGGCAGTGGAGAGTCCAAAGGGCAGTATTTTGTACTGAAAGTGGTCTGCTCCTAAAACAAACCCAAGGAACCTCCTGTGTGAGGGATATATTGTTATATGAAAATATGCGTCATGGAGGTCGAGGGCTGAGAACCAGTCCCCTCTTTCCAGTGCTGGAATTATGGTTGCTCATGTGATCATCCTGAAGCATTGGGTCTTCAGAAATTCATTGAGTTTTTGTAAGTCGAAACTGGGCCTCCATTCTCCAGTTTTTTTCTGGGTTAGGAAGTAATGTGAATAGAATCCCTTCCCTCTGTGTTGTGTTGGTACTGATTCTACTGCGCCTAGGTGTATGAGGTGGTTTACCTCCTGTCATAGCAGATGTTCATGAGAGGGGTCTCTGCAGAGGGACAGGGCGGGAGGGTGGATAGGAGGCTGCTGTAGGAGACCATTGTCCAGGGGGAGTCCGTGATTTGGGCTCAGACGCCGGGTGCAGAGATTTCTCCATCATAAGGAGTTTCAACTGCAAGTCTCTCGTCTTCCTGGTGCAGGCTTTCAGGTTATGGCAATGTGAGCACTTCTGTGGGATGTGAGACTCACCAAGGCAGTGGACACACTGTGAGTGCCCGTCAGAGACTGGAATAGAGAGTCTGCACATAAGGCAGAGTTTAAAACCCAGGGAGCGGGGCATGCCCTTCAGAGCAGGCTTTTTCCCCAGAAGGGAGAACAACTACTCTACTCTAAAGGGTCACTAACAATTGAAACTTAATTTCCTAATATGAGAGTATTTTTTTAATAAAAGGGAAGTAAAATAAACAGAGAAGGAAAGGTAACTATAAGATAATCAACAATTAACTTTTAACCGAATGCTATTTAGGTTGGGTACCGAGGCACTCCTAAGTGCTCCGACTCAAGCCAAAGGCAGTAGAGAAGGAACTGGGAGGGAGGTTTGGTCACACAGTGCTTTATAACTGCCTGAGGCACTGTAAGGCGGAGACAGCGCATATGCGACCCAATCAAGCACTACTACTACAAATCTCCGATTGCAAGCGCAGGGGCGCATGACTGCCTTAAATGGAGCACCCACCGGGATACTTCTCAAAGAAGAATCTTTTAGTTCATGCCTACAGGGTCCACATGGGGTAGTTACAGTGCAGCACTTTGGTGCATACTGCTATTCAAATCCCTGTAGTTAGAACTGTGGGGCAGTGTAGACATGCCCTAAGTTATTCATAGGATTGTTTTCAGCAGCCAGAAGATTCCTTCTGTGTTGACAGATAAAGAGAGGCCTCTTTGGTAAGAGATTTTTTCCTCAGTATATTAACTTCTGCTTTATTTCAGCATCTCACTTGTAAAACCATTTTTCATCATCAGTAACACAATATTTGTTAGACCAAATTCTGGGGATGCACATCAGTCAGAAGTTTGCAATCTATTCTCACCTCTGTTTCTCAGCTCTTTGGGAATTATGAAGCACAGATCAAGTATACTTTCATGCTTTATAAAGTACTGCTTAAATTCATTCCTTTTCTGTACCTATTTCATTCAATCTCTTTTTTCTTGTTCTCCTCCCTCCTCCACCTCCCCCACCCCCCATTCTCCAAAATAAATCATTCAACTTTTATCATTCTGCCAGGCATTCCTTGAAAACTCTTCCTTTACCCATCTCCTGATTTCTCCTCCTCCAAATATAACCCACTTTACCTGGTAATCCATCTTAATTATCAATAATCCCCACTTTTGGCTAGTATCTTGTATTTGACTGGACTATTTAGGACTTAAATCCTGCTCCCACTGAAGTCAATGGGAGATTTTCTATTACTTTCAATGAGAGCAGAGTCACACCCTTTGACTGTAACTCTTCAGGTCGAAGAATGCTCACCTAGGTTTGTAACAATGTATGGCACTGAATATATGATTTTGAAAATAGTAATACTGCAGTACATTTATTCAGCTTTTCATAGCAATATCTGCAGAATTGCTGCACCAAGCAACATCTTCAAATGACTCATATGTACTTTAATTCAATGACCTATTTCTTGGCAGGAAAACATAAAGCACACATACCAAAAAGGCACAGTATTTATCCCCATTTTTTGTTAAGTATACTCAGGTCATGAATTCAATAAAGTAATAGCATCACCCTTCACCATATTAGTATTTGGGATACAAGCTGTCTCTGATGCGTCAGCAGGTTAGCCAATAAACAAAAAACAAAACATCTCAAGACACTGTAAGCCTGGGCAAGAAAATGATAGGTACCGAGTTCTCTCAATCCCCAGTGAAGCCAATGAAAATGGAATCTACTCAGCTTAGTAGATCACTTAGGAGAAACTTAACAACTTAACAACTCACAGGATGGTGTCCTGTCTGTATATAGTAGAATGATGATGCAAAATCATGTAGTTCTATCAGACTCATTTGACAGTTGCTAGGCTGGGAATATGTATTTCCTCAATAACAGAATTTCACCAGTCACTAAAAAGTGTCCCAATGGAATGTCTTATTAAAGGCACTTTTTGAAACAGTTATAAAAGGGTCACTTCAAAAATGCAATCAGTAAATACAGGTAGGAAAAAAACTACCTCCTTCCTACAAATATTTATTTTCTTCTCATATGTTATATACACATTAGATGTTATAGATCATACTGTATTGTATTTTTTAAGATATAATTATTTCTATAATGCCATAACATGTGTCTGATACTTTATAGACAGAAAACTTTACAAATAAGTTATAAATGTATTAAAAAAGAAGAAACTGTGTCTCTCTTTTTTAAGGAAACACTTTAGACCATTAAACAGATTTATGCATTGTAAACAGATGATTACCAGCCTATTTTATTTGAGAGGAAGAATGTAGTTTGTATTAGTTGTTGATTCATAAAAGAATACATGCAATTTTGTGGCTGTGTCAGATTTTTATGAGACTTGAATATGTTGTAAAAGCAATAGTGCAGGTCCACTTTCTGATCTTGCTGTATTATTTACCATCCTGCAAAAGGATCAATGTAGTGCTATGAGGGTCTGCCTTAGTGAATCCCTTTGCAGGGTCAGGGCCTTATTTACAGTCAAGAACAAGCAAAATAAAAATGACATAGGAATTGACCTGCTAAAATGTACAAATAGAATAGACCCTCTAATCCAACATCCTGTCTCTAGCAAAGTCCAGCTGCTAAAATGAGAAAATAATTCCTTCAGATGAAAGGATGAAAGCCTGATAATGAACCTAACTATGTGATTTACAAGGAAGGGAGATTTCTTCTTGATATGAACTGGGATTGAGTTTATGACACAAAGGATGAGACAGAAGGAGAGAGAGATTTACCCTGAGCCACTATTTACATCTGGTACAAACCAGCAATTTTCTGGATATCATCTTATTCCTTGAACATCTACTCTGTTCAGGTCTAAAGCTGCTATTTCTGATCTTATTCCTGCCCATCCTTTTAAAAGTGTTGTACTTGTCACAGAATTACAGGCTTCTGTCTTCCAGCTCTCTTGGGCAAAGACCCACATCTCTCCACTCCTGACTGGGAATTTTAAGGCTGCATAACTCCCTGGATTACACTGTGATATTCCCAGCCAGAAAGACAGCCTAAAAAAAGGCCAGCATCTGTGCTTTGTTTTCTCTCTGAAGGTTATGATCAGTATATTGGCCGCAGTTATAAGTTACCATGCAGCTCCTTCTAAGCAAGCATATTTATTCTGAAGGTAAAAGCATTACAGAGAAAACACATTAAAACAATAAAAGAACCTACATCTATACTAAACATCTTACCAAAGGTTACCCCCAACTCCAACCTAGGGCTCTGGTAGGTTTTAGTCCTTCAAAACGCAGAACTGGGTTTTCTCCGTGATTACAAGTTATCTATCTTAGATTCACAACCAGGCTGGGCAAATCTGCCATTTATTTATATAGCTCAGGCCTTTGATCTTGGCCTTCTGTAGCAGGCAATCAGCTGGTAATGACCCTCTCCTCAGGGGGTTGCTTCAAAAAACAGTGTTTTGCATAACAGGAGTAGGGGAATTTGTAATAACATCTCCCAAGCGATTCCCCAGGAAATCCACTTTAACTATCCCCAAAGTCCATACTTGTCGGGCACATTGTCAATATAGTCTTTCAAACTCCCATACACTTCTCAGGTCTCACAGGTGGCACATCTCCCCACTAAGGAAGCTAGATGCAATTCCAGCCCATCTTAATACGATAAAGTCTTCCAAGGTTATTGCAGGAGATTGCTGAATCAGGGTCTCAATGCATAGCTATGTACAGCAACTACCTTCTCCATGTAGGAGACTGTTGTGACAGATATGGCAATGTATTTAAGCATATGTCTAAAGGTATGTCTTACACTGCAACTGGGGGCATGAGTGGCAGCTTGCATAGTTGCACCTGCCCTCGCTGTACTCTAGTTATAACGTGAGCTTCAGCACTGGCTGCACACATTAATACCAATGAGCTTGTACAGCCTGCGCTGAGCCCCATGTTGTGGCATCATCTCCGCTATTTTTAGCAAGCTATCTAACGTACATGAGCTCCCATTCACTGTAGATGTACCCTAACTGTCACATTGGAAGATTTGCATATTTAAAGGAAGGCACTCTCGTATGTATCTTGTTGAATTGGTATGCAAAACAACACACAGCATATTGAAATCAAGCACCAACCATTTTCCTTTTTGAAACAGTCATATACCTGCATAAAAATAACACGTGCCTGAATTTAGAGAGCACTGTTTATCAAACAGTAAATATATTTGTCCTTTACATCCAAGGCATTGTTAACAAAAACTATTTTGCATGCTGAAATTGTTCTAGAAGTATTTTGTAAGATTTTTACTGGCATTTTTATCAATGTTTTTGTTCATAGTTATAATCCATCTTAATGTATGGATCTGAAGCAGGGTGGGTGGGACAACAATTTAAAAGCAAAAGTTTCCAAAGAATGAAATTTGATAGCTGTTGTGCATTAATTTCTAAAACACTTGTCACTGTCACTTGTACTCACTGCCTTTACAGAGTAACATAAAATGAGACAAGACAAGGAAATAAAACATATATTTAATCTATATTAATCTCTTTACTGATGTAGTTATCTTTAAGTCTTTTTGACATATGTTTTTTCAAATTCTGCATATTAAATAAGCTATGTAATTCCCTTTTTGCCCCTAAAATTATTAAGTTACCTGTGACCTGCTTAAGCCAAATAGCTGTAGAAAACAAGATCCATGAAAATATTATCTAAACAAGACTATTTGTGTAGCCAATGTCTTAAAAATCTGCTAATTATTTTTTTCTCTTCTGAAGTACTAAGCTTTCATTGTAATAGCCCCATTCCCATGGAGTTTATCCATGGATTATAGCCTCACCACTCAAATGCTTTATTGCTATTTCATAATTAAACTCGGCGCTTCACTGTCTCCAGGCACACTAGGGAAGGAGACAGCCAGTGTGCCATGTCTGACCTAAAAATGCTTAATCTTAAGAGTCACACCCAGACCCATCAAAGCATCCATAGATAGTATAAAATGGTGCATTGCTCTGGAGAGCTTCCAGTTTCATTACATTTTTTAAATCATTATCAGGAAAAAAAGTATAAGTGTTAAATGGAGTAAAAAATTTAAATACTTCATAAGACTCTAACACTAATTGTTTCTGTAGCTCCCATTCTTTGCTGCAACATAATTAATTTTCTATTTCAGTTTGGTTTGTTTTTAAAACAGCATGAATATGAGAGACTCCATACGGGACTGAACGGAATACAAAGCACTTCCCCCACTAATTCAGTAGTGTGACTATCGCTCATATCAATAGCAGTCAAAACTCGTTATTAGCCATGGGCTATTTAATAATCTCTCAAAGAGCAGGCAACCTAAATTACTAGTAGACCACAACCAGGTCTCAGTTACTAGTAGACTACAATCGCAAAGGATATTAATCGACACCCTTGACAGCAGTCTCTGCAGAAATGCCGAGAACTAAATGGACATGTAGACTGAACTATCTGCTCCTGGATGAGCCATACTGTTGAGGTATGTGTGCACAGAAGCTTGAACTGTTGTTACCCATGCTTTACCTTGTTTTCATAAAGAAAGGGCTTCAGTCTGCAGATAATCACCCTGGGACCATTTGTTAGCATTGCATTGGAACAAAAAATAAACATAATGTGGAAGTGTTTAGATGGGCCAGTTTTAAATCTTAAAGAGACACTACTCATTGCCCTTTTTGATAATGGCAGAGGACAGAATTCAAAAGAAAAAGTTTATAGGTAACTCATGGGAAAAGGAAATAGAAAGGTTACTCAAATTCTTAAAAATTAGTCTTTTCAATTAGCATTGCAAGCAATGTAATCCATCTGACTCCAGAAAACTGTGGAGTGCCGGTGGTTGGCAGATTGATGTTTGTTGTTGTTAAATTTATTTAAGTGGCTCTACGACAAATTTTTTTTTTAAATCTTACATGAAGCTGCAAAATTAACTTATATTCAACTCACAAAACTGATCTAAGATAAGGCTTTAGGCCCCTTTCAGCCTGTTACACACAAAATTTGTACCAATTGAACTGTAATAATTTTTAAAAATTAGTGAAACTGGTGCAAACCTCTTTGTGGACCCTCTTAAATTGATTTAAATCTGTCTTATATTGGAGTCAGCGGGAGCTGCAGGTGCTCCGCATTTTAGAAAAATTTGCTGTGTGTGTTTAGCATGAAGACACAGCAGAACACTGAGCTCTTCATCATAGAATAATCAACTGGAATTGCAAACTCAGCTATCTAGCAATTTAACACGCAGAGACCAGAGCAACAAATGCACTATGAATGGTGCAGATGAACAGAAGAAGCAATGACATAGTTACAAGTGGATGATAGAATAACATGGACCATGACGGTGAAGGCTCTGAATACTGGCTAATCAACTGGGCCAAAGGGGGTAACAATAATATTTTTGATGTAAAATTATCCACAGAGGAAAGTAAATGGTATTTTGTACCAAAACAGACATCCTCGAAACTGGAGGTTATTGTCTTGGGCTCTGACTTATGAAACCTGAAGTCAAAAGGACAGACACCTGTAGTACCCAAAACTAAAGAAGTGATTAAATGCTTCTAATTTCTCCAGAGAAAAAAAACTTCTAGTTTCCTGCTGTTGGCAGGGAAAAGATAGTTTAGCAACTCTTGCACTCAGTTATACCGAGTGGACTACCGGAGATGGATCACTTGATGACTACCTGTTCTTTCTGTTCATTCCCTCTGAAGCAACTGGTATTGGCCACTGTTGGAAGACAGGATATTGGGCTAGATGGACCTTTGGTCTGACCCAGTATGACCGTTTCTTATGATCTCGCTCTCTCTCTCATTCTCTCTCTTTTTAACCTTGACAAAAGCTTAGAACAATTTGGACAACAAGAATGGAACTGAAAGCACACCTCTACCTCGATACAACGCTGTCCTTGGGAGCCAAAAAATCTTACCACGTTATAGGTGAAACCGCATTATATTGAACTTGCTTTGATCCACCGGAGTGCGCAGCCCCGCCCCCCGGAGCACTGCTTTACCGCATTATATCCGAATTCGTGTTATATCGGGTAGCATTATATCGAGGTAGTGGTGTAGTTCAAGAATCTAAGGAATTCATCCTGTCCATCAAACATATTGTAGGCAGAGCAATCCCACAAAGCACTATGCTTTTAAAGCCCTTAGTGGCTATTAGGAGTTGGGAGAAAGAATACAGCAAAACAGCTAACTCTAAGAATTGATTGGGGTGTCAGAAAAAGAGGTGCTGAATAAGCAATCTCATTAAAAACAGCTACTGTACCAGAGGACATGAGAATAACAAAGGTTGAACCTATATTGTAAACAGGCTGTGTGGATGATCAAGGGAATTACACATCAGTAAGCTTTACATTTATACCAGGTAAATAGGATGAAATGATGATTAAAAATAGAATAACAAAACACCTTAAAGATCATAATACGAAAGGATCTAACCAGCACAGCTTCTGCAAAAGAATATCACACCTCACTAACCTATTAGAATTCTTTGAACATGTCAAACTGTTGGATAAAAGAGAAACCAGTTGACAGATTATCCAACAAGTTCTTGGAATACATTGGAGACAATTTTTTATTTCAGAAGGTGGAGGAAGCAACTAGGAGAGAGGCTGTTCTAGATTTGATTTTTGACAAATAGGGAGGAACTGATTGAAAATTTGAAAGTGGAAGGCAGCTAGGGTGAAAGTGATGATGAAATGATAGAGTTCATGATTCTAAGGAATGGTAGAAGGGGAAGCAGCAGCATAAATATCATGGATTTCAAGAAGGCAGACTTTAGCAAACTCAGGGAGTTGGTAGGTAAGATCCCATGGGGGCAATTTAAGGGGAAAAACAGTTTGAGACAGTTGGCAGTTTTTCAAAGAGACATTATTAAGGGCACAAGAACAAACTATCCCCACTGCATAGGAAAGATTGGAAGTATGGCAAGAGAACACGCTGGCTTAACCTGGAGATCTTCAATGATCTGAAACTGAAAAAAAGAGTCCTGAAAAAAGTGGAAACTAGGTCAAATTATGAAGGATTAATATAAACAAACAACACAAGCATGTAGGGACAAAATTAGAAATGCCAAGGCACAAAACGAAAGTAAACTAGCTAGAGACATAAAAGATAACAAGAAAACATTCTACAAATACATTAGAAGCAAGAGGAACACCAAGGACAGGGTAAGCCCTTACTCAATGACGGGGGAAAGATAATAGCAGGAATATTGTAAGCCAGACATATGAAGTTATTCTTTCACTCTACTCAGGTGGAGTATTGCGTCCAGTTCTGGGCACCACATTTCAGAAAAGATGTGGACAAATTGGAAAAATTCCAGAGGAGAGCAACAAAAATGTTTAAAGGTCTAGAAAACATGACCTATGAGGACAGAATGAAAAAATTGGATTTGTTTAGCCTGAAGAAGAGAAGACTGAGGGGGGGGATATGATAACAGTTTCAAGTGCATAAAAAGTTTTTACAAGGAGGAAGGTAAAAAATTGTTCTCCTTAACCCCTGAGGATAGGGCAAAAAGCAAGGGGCTTAAATTGCAGCAAGGAACATTCAGATTGGACATTAGAAAAAACTTCCTAACTGTCAGAGTAGTTAAGCACTAGAACAAATTGGCTAGGGATGTTGTGGAATCTCCATCATTGGAGGTTTTTAAGAACAAGTTAGACAAATACCTGTCAGGAATGGTCTAGTTATTACGTAGTCCTGCCTTGAGTGCAGGGGACTGGACTAGATGACCTATTAAGGTCCCTTCCAGTCCTACACTTCTATGATTCTATAATTTATTAGCTTTCAAAAGGCCTTTGACAAAGGCTTGCAGAAGAAGCTGCTAAAGTAACTAAGTAATCATGAGATGAGAGACAAAGTATTGCCTAAGAGACAGAAAACAAAGGAGCAGGAATAAATGATGAGCTTTCATCACAGCAAAAAGTTAACAGCTGGGTGCTTCAAGGTTCTGTACTAGTGTTGGTGTTGTTTAATATCATTGCTAACAATCTGAAAAGTGGATCAAGAAGTAAGGTGGCTACATTTTCAGATGACAAATTATTTTGAGCATTCAAGCCCAGAGAAAACTGAGGAACTTCAGAGGGACTTAAACAAGCTAGGTGAATGGACAACATGATAACAGATGAAGTACATTGTTGATAATGCAAAATAATGCACACTGGAGGGAAATTTTTAAATATTCATACACCTTATAGGGATCTAAATTAACTGTATCAACTCAGGAAAGGGACTTCACTGGGGCGTCACGGAACAGTTCAAAGAAGGCCTCTGCATAATGTGCAGTTGCTGTCAAAAAAGCAAACAAAATGTTAGGATGCATAAAGAATGGGAGAGAAAATAATATGGAAAATATTATGATCCCATTATATAAATCAGTGGTTTCCCCTCATCTGGAGTACTATGTGCAGTAGCGGTTACCCCACCTCAAAAATTATATTGCAGAATTTGAAGGGGTCAGAGATGACTGGTGAGAATGCACAGGTGCATGGAAAACCTCTCACCTGAAAGAAAGACTGGGAATGTTTACCTTAGAAAGTAGGTAAATGAGAGGGGAGGTGACAGAAATATAGAAAATAATAAGTGGTCCAGTTAGAAAAAGTAGATTGGAAGCTTCTGTTTTCCCTGTTTTGTAACACTGGAAGAAGGGACTGTTCAATTAAACTGAAAACCAGCAAATTCAAAACTGATAAAAGGAAATACTTTTTCACACAGTATTAGACTATGGAACTCCTTGCCACAGAATGTTATTGAAGCCAAAAACTAGCAAAATTCAAAGAGATTAGATACCTATTTGGATAACAAAATATCTAAAAAATATAAACAACAAAACAAATTATAAGGGATATAAAACCTCTTGCTTCAGGACTCAAGCGAATTTCTAACTATGTAGGGTAAGGACAAGACTTCCAGGAGGAGCAGATTATCCCATATCTACCTACTGTAACGTTTCTTGCACCTTCCTTTGAAGCATCTGGTGGTGGCCACTGTCAGAGGCAGGATACTGGACCATAGGTCTGATCTAGTGTGGCAATTCATATGTTCCTAGCAGAGACTGGTCCAAAATATGGTTTCATTATTTCCTTTATTACCCACAGAAGTGACTAGCCAGCAGAACTAAACCACTGAAGTTTTTCCCATTACTTGATGATTTAGAAGAGATAAAGGAAGTGAGCATTTATGGTTTTGTGGGCATTTGCAGGAAGGGTTAGAAGTACAACTTAACAGCTCAGAGATAAAATTCATACCCTACTGTTAACCATCTTTCAGTCACATCTGTTATGGCAGGTGATATCGGAACTAAAATTTTCCAAACATCAATTAGGACTAAAAATAGGTGCTATACCACCTGGTGCCTGTGCATTTCATATGATTGCACTAAGCCAGGTGGATTTGCAGTAACCATAGCATTTTACATACACCTGTAGATCAATGACTGAAAATAAACGTGGTTAATATTTATGTGCATTTTTAAAATGTTTTTAAGTTATTTAATGTACTTTTTTTTAATGAAAAAGCAAGACAGTGATAGACACTGAAGATAAAAGCTACATTGTCAAAACTTGAAAAAGATCCCTTTTAGCAGTTATATTTGTTGTCCTGAGAAGCTTCATATTAATTTGGACCTGCCTGTCCTAGAACCATAATAATTAAATGTAGAAAATTCCTACTCAGTATATCCACCTGAGCCAATGGAAAATAATTCCCCCACAAGACCCCTCAAATGCTCCAACTGATTAGAATCCCACTGTCACATCTTGGAGAAAACTCCTCCATATCTAACAGAATTAAGAGTCATTTGCACAATAATAAAGTAATTTTCCTGAATAAAGCTATGATATTAGTAAGGCACCTTCATCTCCCCCTGTTCAAAAATCCAAGTAGAGTTAGGATACAAAGGAAAGAAAGGCAAAATTGGACACTGTTCCATCTCCAATTTGGCTATGGGTATAGGAGTCTGATTCACCCTAATGCCCTCCCCACAAAAGGAACAGCTTGTGCTTTTACATTCCTCAGCTTGTATTGAAATGACAACTAGAGATGCCTCTTTACCCAATAAAGGGATTTCCAGACTTTTGGTAATGCCTTATTGGATGTTCCATTCCACCATGGTGGGGAGAGGGGGGTTCCTGCACTTCCTTTCATTACCTTTATTAACATTAGACAGATGGACCAGGAAAATGGAAGCCCTGAAAATATTTTTTAAATTTTAAAACGTCCAAAGAGGTGTTTCTCAACCCCACCTTTCCCCCTTTCATTATTTAATATTTGATATGTCCTTTAAGTCCAACAGAACTACTTTTCTTTTGCCCTGCATCTCATGTAGGCATTTAGACCAGTTCAAAGCGGGGGTGAAACGCTGCACCATTCTGATTTGGTAGTGTTTTGCACACACTTTGCTCTGGCAAAAATGACTACACACTGTGCAGGGCGGTGGAGAAACAAGTCCAGCTTGCTCATGCATTACCCTACTATCAAACCATGTCAGCACAATTATGGATATCCACATTGTGACCATGTTTTGTTTGTAGAACAGGATAACACAAGTATAGAATGGAGCTGAGGAACAGGACCATATTATGTTATGATTATGAACTAGGCTGTAAGACCAGTCCCTAAAATGGCTATAGAACCACACTGTTCCATGCACACTAAAAACAGAAAATGGTACTAAAATATGGGTGCTTCTTATTTTATCAGACAGCCATGTACTGACACAGTTATACTCTCAGTGTAGATGGGCCCACAGATTCTCTACAATAAGTAGTATTCCAAAGTAGAAATCTAATATTGCTATTGAATTGCTGAGTATAAGACACCCACATTTCTAAACAGCTCACTGAGGCAGAGGTTGTACACTATGTTGGGGGGCGGGGACCCAAACAAGCTTAGCAGACTACTTAGGGAGCAACATAGGCACTTAGGACCTGATTCAAAACCTGCTGAAGTCACTAGGAATCCTTTCCTTTACTTCAGTGGATTTTGCATCAGGTCCTCAGAGACTGAAAAAGCAGAGGTCTGCACGCTCATCAGTACAAACCTGTCCACTAGGCACTATTTGTCAGAAAAGAGGTTTGTCTGTGGGTTGAGATATTCATGGGTAGAAATAATTATGAAGAACAAACTGAAATAGATGTTATGTTACATGCTTTATTAGCTGGCTTCTTATTTTATTTTCCTTCAAATCTCTTCCCTTTCCTCCCACTTCGTTTCAGTGAGAAAGTATTTCTGGTGAATAAGCATACCATTTAGTCACATAAAATATTCTACAAATGTGCAATATATGCACATTTCAGATAAATCCAACATTAATGCTGTGTTGTGTTTAATTTTAGGATGTGAGTTCTTCCCAAGGATAGTGCTTATAGTATATTAAAAATCTCAACATGCACCTTTCTATCTCCAAAAAGACTAGAAGGGGTGAAGGGGAGAGAATATAAAGCTTTCCATGGAAAGCTGATTTTTTTTAAGTGAAATGGCAAGTCTGAAATTTAAAATAAGAATGGATTTTAAAAAAAATAAAAACTAAATTACTATTTCAATGAAACTACTAAATATTCATGAAGGTGCATTTCCCTCTCCTAAGAGGCAGGAAAGAGTTATCCCATCCCAAACATTACTGGACAGCAGCACAGTGACACCCATTAGGACGGAGGTTATTCCATCCAAAATAAACCTATGTTAATAATGGGTGTCACACATTAGGACGAAGAATCAACAGCATGTTAACCACATCATCTATTTCTTTCTTGACAGATTTTAGTGAACAAAACGCTTACAGGGGAAAGCTGAAGATAACCCAAAGAAACAGATAATGAAACTGGTTTGGGATACATTATTTCTTAAAGAAAGAAGAAGAGAAAAGAGAACTCTAAGTACTCCCCAAGGAGAGGTGCTGAAAGGCAAAGAGTTTCTGGAACTTCTACCCTCAGTACTGGTCAAGGGGCAAGGACAGAGATGTACTATCCCACTGAGCTTTGTTGCTGTCAGACTATGTCACACAAACTCAAGGGGAGAAGACAAAAGACCAAGAAGGAGATGAGAGTTGGTAACAAATGGCAAGGGCCAGTATATAGTCCACTCAGGAAGAATTACAGACCCAGATATAATTAATTAATTAATTAATTGATTGATTGATTAATATAAATAAATAAATAAATAAATACAAACAAACAAACAAACAAACAAACAAACTTCTTAGAGAAAGCTCTGCCCAGGCTGGAAGACCTAGTAAGATATCAAAATAATACACTATCCACAGCTGTCAACACTGTGGCTCCAAAGACATCTTCCCCAGTACCTTCTTCACTAATTTCCATGGTTCTCAAAAAAGCCCGTGAAAAATGAATTAAAAAAACAAAATATCCTTCAGAATTTTCCAACCTATTCCAGAATCCAGCACCAACCTCTATAGGGAAATCCAAAAGAAAAGCACATAGAAGACAACTCACATCAAAGATAGACTCTCTGGAGTTCAAGATATGATGGCCAAGAACAGAAAAACCAGTATTACATCCTTTTTTTAAAAACAAAAAAACCAACCCTCTCTATTCATCTCATAGGAATTCTTAGATACACTGAAAGAAATTTGGGCCACTAACTGAGACACACACTCATGCCTTTCCTCTACTGATGAAAGATAGCCAAAGAAACTTTGAACCTCTGCTCACACAGGTAGACTACACTTCTTCATCATTCCTCAGCTATCCCAATGCTGGAATGATAAATAGTTCTTGTCTAAAGCTAAAACGAGCAAGATGGAAGTAGAATTTCAAATAGGTAATGAAAACCACTATGAAAAAATAGCTAACATTCCATCACCCTCACTAGAGGGCATCTGCCCCACTGTCATCAGAGTGGCATGCAGCCAAGAGGGCTTTCTGGACTCTTCACTGACAATAGACACCCAAACAGCAAAAGCTAAAAAAAAAAAAGAAGTGGCCTTTTTCTACCTTCCCCTAGCCAAAAGATCTCATACTATCTTGTCAGATGTGGATTTGGTTCTCCAGACTTTGTTATTGAAAATCACTGTATCTGGGAAGGAATTATAAATGCTAAAGAAACTTTAGTCAGTGCAACAACCTGACCTCCAACCTAGGCTGATAAAAGCACGCTTGCTCTGATCACATTAGCTACTCATCGAACACCAGAATGAGAGAGCCTATGGAGTCTTCATCAGCAAAGCTTTCATCAGGCAGGCACTGGACCTCCTCAGAAATTGACTCTTACTATGTGACCAAGATCACCTGGGACAGCTAAAATCCTCAGGAAAAATGGAAATGTTAATAGTTAGATTGAGAGTGGTGGGAGTTGCAGATAAGATGATGAAATCCTAGTACCACTGAAGTCAATGGTAGAATTTCCATTGATTTCACGGAGCAGGATTTCACCCAGAGTCTTCTTGGCAGCTAGTCCTTGGCTTTAAAACACCTTTCCATGAGAGTTAAGAATGTTCACAAAACCTCACCACTTTTGGGGGGCGGGGGGATGGGGACACGACAGACTGATCTTTATCACTTATTTCCCATAATGAAATAATTTAAAACAATTACAGAACATTCAGCCTTCCCTAAGAAGCGTGAAAAGAAGACAAAATTCTAGGTTTCTGTGTAAAACTCCGATATGGATTTATATAAACTTGTAATGCCCTCACTCATATGCCACTGTATAAATAAGGAATAAATACAAAGACAGTGAGGTTGAAACCAACTAAGAATAATATGGTTAGCAAAAAACCCAATTATTTTAATACAGTTGAGGATCAGAATTATCAGTTTAAGAATAGGGAATTAAAATCACACTTAGTGATAATCATCCAGGAAATTTAACTTAAAAGAATATGACACATTAAAAGATAAACTACAGCATAAAATAAAGATGATTGAAAATAAGGACAGTTGATATTCACCTTCACTATTTTTTTAATGTTCTGTATCAGCATTTTATGAAACAAATATTAAATATACTAAAAGCTGATAAAAGATGTGCATGAAACTGGGTTCAGAATTATCAACAGTTAATATAATGTTGTCATGACACTACAGGCTATTTCATTAATACACTTCCATATAAAGGAAAATGAGAAACAACTTTATTGAGAGCATTCTTGATGGTCTTAGTTACAGTCTTTTTATAGCTTTCAAGGCTACAGTTATGATAAAGGCACCATACCGTGAAGCTGTTGTTGACGTTTTTTGTACTCGATTCAGCTACACTGGCATCTGACAGGTCAACTTCATCAAATATTAGAGACTGTGAACAGAAAATAACACAAACACATTAAATACCACTTTTAAGCACACTTACCCTACTGCACTTTCACTTCCACATTATTGTTTTAGGAATCAAATGAAAAAAGTAGAAAAATTACTAAGCAGATAAATCTTTCTAATTTCACCTTTCAGAGGGAGCCATGTAACAATCTGATCAGTAGGAAAATTCAAAAACATAAGCGGGCTGAAAATTAATTTTATCCCAGTCAAAAAAGTAATCTTCATTTCAAAAACACCTTTGAGAAAATTTACAATATTATATTCAGCCTTGAAGGGCCACTTAAGCATGCCATAATAGAGTCAAAGAAGACAGATACATAAAACAGTCTGGCAGAGTCTACTTTAAACATCGCAGCCTATTAGCCAGCGTTAAGTCTGCTGGGAAAGGGTTAAATGGGTTCTGCTGGCTCACTGAGGCTCATTGATGACCAGTAAAACAATTCCAGTCATGTATCTCTCCTCCCTTCCTGTGCTGTGGGCAAAAGAGAGTAAAAAAGAAAGCTCTCCCACACACACACACACATTCCACTCATGGCAGGGAGTCTAAACCAAGGATGGTCCTGCAGTTGAGGCAGGTCTGACTGGGACGGCAGGGGATCTGGATTTAATTCCCAGATCTGCCTCAGTTTCCCATCTGTAACATGTGAATGATCCTGCCATTTTCCCACCCCTTGTCTGTCTTGTTAATTAAGGTTGTCAGTTCTTCAGGGCAGCGACTGTACAACTGTGCCTAGCTTGGGTGACTCATGCCCTCATTCTTACCTATGTGACTCCTTTGATGCACCATGCAGCTCAGTCGCAGGGGAGATTGTAGTGCATCATGGGAAATGTAGTGGGGTCTAGGAGGTCAATCAATAGGAGCAAATGAGGGCCTGAAGCACCTGAACTACCACTCCCAGAAGGCACCATGGGGGCTCACATAGAAGCAGCTTAATGATAAACTGACTTGAAATTAAATGTTTCAGTTCAGTTCAACAAACTGAAACATTTCCATTTGGATCAAACTGACCTGAAACGAAATATTTCATTTAGATTTTCCCTAACAGAAAGGAGAGTAATTTCTGAAAATGAAATTTTCCCACTGAAAATTTCAGTTTTTCAGAACTTAATTTTCCATTGAAAATTCATTTCAAGAGATAACTCCTGACTAGCATTAGTTAGCATAATTATTTAAGTATCTTTCAGGACAGTGCCCTTCAGACAATAATAGCTTGAACTTTGAGGTTTAACATTTGAACAATATCCCTCCAATGTTTTTTTCCTTTTTAAAATTTATTTTCCTAAGTAAAAAAACAGAAATCAGCTTATTAACATTATTTGACTAATTTGTTTTAAAAGGGTAAAAGAACAGAAACAAACCACCATACCTAAAACTCAGAGGTGTATGTAATCTGTCTTCTTTTGCAAGTTAATTTTGTATACTAATTTTTATAAATAGCAAATTGGTTGTGAAAACAATCACTGTTATTTTAAATTGATGTTCTAATTTTAATAAACCTAAGAAACAATTGGTGCTACAAGCATAAGGCATTCGTTCCCATAAGGCAGTCTCTTACATCCTTACCTTTGAATCCTTGGCATAGTAAAGGGTACGGCCTCGAAGTTTGAAATAACGTTTTTTCCACCTCTGAAAAGAACTTGTTTGCTTCAAGAGTAGCCCTTCCTTTATACTTGTCTGAAAACAAGAAAAAAATATTTAAATACATCAGACCTGGTAAAAATATCCAAGTATCTAAATATACTATATAAAAAAATTCTTAGACCCTTCTAAACAATTTTCTGTTCTGTATAAAGATATTCATTATTTTTATTTTTATTCACGTATATGAGATTATGATTGATTCTATCATTTGACAATCAAACTATGCACAATTATATTTAACAATGCAATTACTGGCAAAATGTTTATTTTGTGTACGCATTCAAAAAGCAGTGGAGATATACACTGAAAATGCAAATAACTATTCTGGAGATTGGATTGCTATTTAATTGTATTATTTCTATAATTCCAAAACCACAATATTGTAGTGAGCAATGATTGGCAGTTGCACAATTCTGAAAAAAAATATTAGCTATCTATGCCATATAAGCACATAAAGATCCTACTCTGTGGCATCTGTACTCTTGCTACCCCTTTCTTCTAACTATTAAAATGGAAAAGAAGACAGCAACTTAAACTTGGAAGAATAGTGTCAAGAGCACAATAAATTAATGTGTTTAGAAATGTTTTGGTAATATCTGTCGGCCTCATCACACCATTGATTTTTAAGCACTCTCCATGTACATTTCTTAGGAGGAGTTTTTATAACTCAATGGTATAATATAGTTGTGCACAATATCACTGAGAGTCTTAAATACCCAATTTTCTCTTTTGAAGTACACTATTAAAAGGGAAACGAAGATACATATGGATCTAGATTCTCTGCTCTAAAGTGGTCTCTGAAGCATGGTATTTCCATTTTGTATTATGTCATGATGCAGATGTCATAGTACAGTGCAATTTCTAGACAACATGATGCAAAGGTCACTTACAAGTTGATCTGGACCACTTATAAGCTTAATCAAAGGGCATCTGACATATTCTTCTTTCAATGGATGTCAAATTCTTCTTAACTTTAATATAATACATTCACAGAAAAAAGGAAAATATACCTTTTTGTTCCACTATTTCCCATTTATGAATGTGAAATAATTATTAAATATATCCATAGGATGGCTACTGTACTAAATTCTTTAGTGTTTTTTTCTAATAAAATGCCCCAAAATATACCTAACAAAGATAAAATATTTTCACGTGATGTAATGGATTTAATTTGTTAACAATTCAGTCAACAGTAGTCATAGGCACACACACCAGTTTTGTTTGTGTTTGTTATAGCCATACTGTACTTGTGTTTTGTACCCCTCTTTGAAATTTTCATGGTACACATGAATTACGTGCATATGATTTATGTATATGTAACACAATTCAAAAGTAAGAATAATACAAAAATCAGTTCCATACAATATAACCTCGGTATCCAATGGTCCTAATTCCCTCTTCAAATACATAATGGGCATTGGCACTTATCTTAATATTATCCTGAAAGTGGAAACATCTAAATGTATGTTATGATATAAATGGCATACATTACGGGAAGATCAGAAAGTACATTAAAAACCTTTTTCATGAAGGAGATACATGAATTTAAAATCTATAGAAAGAACATAAATCTGTTGGCCTATTTATTTTTCTAGACTTTAAAAAACACACTGTTTTTCTGAAGATTAAATTAATTCCTTAATGCCATTTCTACAAAAACAGGCATTATCACGGCTTTCTCTCTCCCTTTTAGAGCATTAATAATATCGCAAAAACACTCCAACATGTTTAATGTAACCAGGGGATTGTGCTGTCCATTAAATGGCTCTGGAATGGCTTATTAATCAAAACTCTATGACAAACCTTTTAAACTCCCATTTTAACTATGAGAAAGTTGTTTTCTCAACAACAACAAAAACCCTTCTAAAGTTGGAGGTGAAAAACCATTTAACCGCTATAGCATATTTTTTTCATGCTATTACATCACAATGTTGAAGCTATTACAACAGATCCTGATAATAAATATTCTTATTAATTTTAAATAGTCAGGTAATGTACTTTCATTCATTTGTGTACAGTGTAAATGCTTTCATCAACAGACATACTCTACTGAGGGCAGAGCACTTGCATCATCCAGTTCCACTGGTACAGAATCCAACCCTTGCTACAGAACTTTGCTCCAGGGATGCAATAAGCCCAGACCTTCACTTGCTTGGCAATAGATGATACTTAAAGCTATGATTTAGTCATGGAGGTCAAAGACTTCCGTGACTTCAGCCAGTGCCAGCTGGGAGCTGCAGGGTCCCCTGATGCCTGCGGAGCCAGGGAGCTGTGGGGTACCCTCGCCGCCCCAGGCAACGGGAGCCCCCCGCTGCTCCCGGCTACCACAGGCAGCAGGGGGAAGCCCCGCAGTTCCGAACCAGCAGCGGAGGGGGACACTGGAGCTTCGAACCTGTCCACCACTACCCAGGCTCCCCATTTTGTCATGGATATTTTTAGTAAAAGTCAGGGACAGGTCACGAGCTTCCGTGAATTTTTCATTATTGCCCGTGACTTGTCCATGACTTTTATTAAAAATATCTGTGACAAAATCTTAGCCTCAATGATAGGTCACTACGGAGGGAGACGGAGAGGTCTTGGCTGGTCTCTCTCACCTGGGACCAGTCCTGGGAGATGAGGAAGAAGTAGTGATTGAAGCTGTCAGCAAACAGCATGGCCTGGAGAGGGGGCAGCAGCTTTTCCTGTGGCTCCAGCCCCCAACCCTAGCTCCCTGTTTTTCAAAAGCCTGGGCTGCCCTCTCTTCAAGCTACCTCCTCAATCGCTTCCAGGCACGCTCCATAAGAAGAGGTGGTGGCTTGGCAAGGACATATATGTGCTGTGCAGCAATGCGAAGGGGGGAAACAACATACATAGGTGGGTGCCTCTTGGAACCCAATGCATGCACAAAATGGGATGCTGCTGAAAAGGAAATTGGGAGCACTGAATTCACAGAGGTGTGCAGCTCTTGGTTGTATGTTGATTAGCAAGTCCCACCGGTCAGTGTGGTGCAATCCTGGAACATATGGGCTTTAATATTTTGTGTAACATGTACAAATGCAGACTTTTATCCCCATACATTTTTGGTAGTGATCTCTGCTACTTGGCAGATTACCTGGGCCCCCTCCTCAGGAAAATTCCGATTGTGCCCCTCCTTTGTTCCAAAAATCTAACCTTTATAGTGTGACACTTCCTGGGGTTGTGAGGCACCTCCCCACCACCTGCCCTTAGCGTCAGTAAGTCTTATCTGTGCCCGCTGTGGATCAGCTCTCTGAAACCACCAGCCTCCGGCAAGACAAGCCTGACCTTCCAGGCCTAATTCTCTCTGCAAAGGTTAGCAATAGATACGCACCAACCACTGAGTCCTCTGAGGGTCCCTCTGGACTGCTCAGCCCATTCCATTGAATGCACACAGAACTCTCAGATACACTACTCCCAAAGGAACAGCACCCCTCTGTTTACAAGATTCAGCTCAGGATCCACCTTTTGGGGAGGTGGAATATCTACGTGGATGGGAGAAGCTCTCTAGTCAGTGTAGGTAGCGTCTTCACTAGTAAGTGTAGACAAGCCCATAGTTTATCATCAAAGAATAGTGATTCAAATGATAGAAAGTAAGAATACTGGAAACAAATGGTTACACATAAAACAAAATCATAACATGCTTTCTAGAACCTAAACTTAATTAAAAGGCACTGCCCAATCTCCTACAATATAGATTACCCCAAGTACTTTCCCTAGCATTTTCAACCAATTTGGCTGAGATCCCTTTTCATAAAATCAAGTCCGCTGGCAGCTTGGCCTCACAGATTAAAGGAATAAGGGTATACCTCCATACCTCTTAGTTATTTCCCCAAAAGTTCATTGTCCTTACTGGTTCACTTCTTCCTCTAAATTTCCTCTCTTTGAAGATTTCACAATCCTTCATTAGCATTTGGCTCACACTGTGAATAGATGCCCATTTTGAACCATATGGTCCTTAATTTACACCTAAACAGACAAATAGACACACATTTCTTGCCTGAAAGAAAACCTGCTTTCCACCGTTCTGGTGACCAGTCTCTAGTCACAGACCTTAAGAACATAATTTTCAGTGTATATACATAACTCCATATGCTTTGCAATGATTATGATGACCAGTGTGATACAGGCTTTCATTAGAGACCTTACATGACATTCTTTTGATGAACCCCCTACTAACCCATCTGCCAGCTGGCATCCAGAGGTCCTTGGGTCATATATAGATCACATTTCTAACCCCCAGGGTTGAGAGGAAAACCTTCAGTTACAAATGGAGCAGAAACCAAAGCAGTAATAATGTCTCCCTGAGTCTTCAGACAAGAAAAATCAAAGAGCCATGAACTGACCCATTCACCTCAGCAGAATATTAACTCTGAAGCATAATGGAAACAATTGTCAATATTGTTAACTACTTCACTGCTGTAATTTGGCAGAAGCATCCAGTTAATGGGTGCATCTCACAAGCCCGCACTGTGATGCTTTCCAAAAGCTCTGTCTCCCATTCAACTGCTAAAACCTCCAGCTTCCCCCATGACAGCTTGTGTATCCAATTATACATGGTCACTGTAAAAATCTGCACACAAACTGAAAACTAAAAATGTAGGGCCAGAGCAAACACTCATAAATAAAATAGCCAGTACAATGCAATTTTCCTTTAGTTATCAATGAACTTGGCTGTACACTCAGCAAACTGAAATTAATGCAGAGGTGGGCGACCTACGGCCCGCGGGACCGTCCTGCCCGGCCCTTGAGATCCCAGCCAGAGAGGCTAGGCCCTGTCCCCCCCGCTGTCCCCCCTCCCCCACAGCCATGCCGCCGTGCGGGCAGCGCTCTGGGTGGTGGGGTTGCACGCTCCTGCCAAGCAGCGCGGCGGTGTGTCTGGCTCCGGCTGGGCGGCGCGCCTGCCAGACATGCTGCTCTGAGCGGCATGGTAAGGGGGCCGGAACCGGGGGGTTGGATAAGGGGCGGGAGGTCCCGGGGGGCAGTCAGGGGACAGGGAGCAGGGGGTGGTTGGATGGAGTGGAGGTTCTGGGGGGCGGTCAGGGGATGGGGGGGGTTGGATAAGCGTGGGAGTCCCGGGGGGGCCTGTCAGGGGGGTAGGGGTGTGGATAGGGGTCAGGGGACGGGGAACAGGGGGGGTTGGAGAAACGTGGGGTCCCGGGCGGCCTGTCAAGGGGCAAGGGTGTGGATAGGGGTCAGAGCAGTCAGGGAACTGGGAGCAAAGGGGGTTGGATGGGGGTGGGGGTCCTGGAAGGGGGCAGTTAGGGGACGGGGGGGGGTGTTGGATGGGTCGGGGGTTCTGAGGGGGGCAGTCAGGGGGCAGGAAGTGGGAGGGGTCAGATAGGGGGCAGGGACCAGGCTATTTGGGGAGGCACAGCCTTCCCTATCCGGCCCTCCATACAGTTTTGCAACCCCAGTGTGGCCCTCGGGCCAAAAAGTTTGCCCACCCCTGCTGTAAGGTGATAGTCATTAATTCAGGGGTGGGCAAACTTTTTTCTGGCCCCCATGCTCCTTGTCCCCTAACTACCCCCTCCCAGGACCCCATGCCTATCCAACCCCCCCTGTTCTCCTATCCACACCCCTGCCCCCTGACAGGCCCCCTCCCCCCCCGCGACTCCCGCACTTATCCAAGTCTACTGAGGGGAAATATTGAAACCAACTATGTACAAAGTACTGCCAAGCTCAAAAAAACACACTGAAAAAAAATCAGAGAAAAAATTACATTCTTCCTAGTCACTTTCAGTTATATAATCTTAGAGACAACTTAAAAAATTCAGACAGAAGAATGATTTTTCAAGTTGACTTTTTGTTTTAAATTTTGTTTTTTGACTTTACCTAGGTCATCAGAAGCCTGGACAGTTAATATTTTGGTTGCTAAGAACACACACCATTTTTTAAATAAAACAATATACAGTACATTCCATCCTCCAGAGACACTGCCTATTGATTTACCTTCCTAAATTTGAATACCAAAACAGATCAACAATATTTCTGTATTGCTGTGAGATTTCTACATGTTCACAGGGCACACAGTTATGGTCTGAAGCAAGCACAATTCTAAGCACATTACAGAAAAAGAAAATCTCATGGTTCTCATTAACTCATACTCCCTTAACTTTCCAAATCTTCTGCAGATCATTACATTTTTAATAATATGTCATTTTCAATCAAAGTCTTAAATTCTGATCAAGATGGGATCTTGGATTGCAAGTCTATTCTTTGTTGCCAACCTCAAAACAGTAGTTTCATTACTGCCAATTACGCTGACAGCTCTGTATTAATCGTTTCAAAATAAAAATAAATTGCATTTACAGAGAACAAAATCTTCACCCAATTGTTCAATGTAAGAGTACATTTTTATTGAGGGTTTCTTGTGACATCAAAAAGGACAAAAGGGTGACCTTTAAAATAGCTATGCCAGGGCTATGAATGGGCACAGTTAAAGAAATTAACAGAAAAAAATTGATAGAAAAGGCATAAGTAATTTAATGTAATAAAAAAGATTGTAACAGTTTCAATATGTATCTAAAGATAAAAATAAACACCAACAAAAACTAGAAACCCAATGTAAATTATCTTTATGCAGCAATTTTTTGTGGTATCATAACCAATTGTACTTCTCTGACCTGTACGTCTACAGATTTCTCTCCTTGTTCGGCTGGTAAATCACCTCTGGCCACAACTAAAATTCCAACAATTCCTTAGTGTGATTTGATCTACTTTGCTTTGAAACAGGACTAGATCATAGTGCACTAAGGAACTATTAGTACGTGTCAGCAGGGTCTGCATGGACAGTTAGCATGCGGCAGGCTAGCGTGAGATAGATTCATATCCAAGCTTAGCGTGAATGAAATGTTCCTATAACCAAGCCCTTACTCTCTCTGTGGCCCTAAGTAATTATCCTTTCTGCTTCAGTTTCCCCATCTACAAAACATTTATCTCATTAGTTCATGTTTGTAAAGTTCAGAAAATAGAAAATACTATGTAAATGAAAGACAATTAACTGAAAGAACAGACTGTTCTTATTAATAAGGAGAATAGAACAGCTGTAAAATATTGCACAAGGGACAGATCACTTACAAGGTTGTGATTTAGTTCCGAGGACTTAAGGGCTTGGGTATTATTCACAATTGAGATAACTTCTGTCTTAGAACAATAATTTACAGCTACTACTTGGAATCTCAAGTACTGTTCATTTTAGTTTCACTAGTTCTGAGTTAAAAGGTTTAAAATGACTCTTTCCAGGCAGAAGAGTGGAATGTAAATACCACGTACATCAGAAAATCAAAATCGCAACATTATAGAAATGTATATGACTTTTTCCAGAGAGACAATCAAATTACACTGCTGATTAGGCTAATTTTAATAAAGTCATGCTGGACTTGATCCTGTACCAAGTGAAGTCCATGGGAGTGTTGCTATTGTCTTCAATGGCTGCAGGGTAGGCACTCAAAGATTTTGTTGTTCCATAAAGTACACGTAGGTGTAACTATAAAATAACACAAACTACTAAAACTACTCTAGAGAAGATGCCTCCCACAAGCAAAATGCAAAAATCCCATTACAATTCCACGGGGAAGAGTAAATAGTTTCTGTGGTTCTAGGGTAATGGTCTAACACATTTAAAAAGTAAACAGCAGCAATCATCCCTTACTAAAGGATGTAACAATAGCATTGCCGCAGAGAGGCATATTAACGCTGCTGCACACTTTCAATTCAAATCATTCTTTGAAAGAAAATATAAACAAAAATTACAATAAAATCAATCTTATAATTAGATCTGTCTCAACAAATATTCAATTTTTCATTTATATTACTCTGTTGGTTTTCTCCCTTTAAGAACACTAACAAATTCCATTGATTAAGACACAACTCTAAGGAGTTGTACTCAGTAGAAAGCAGCCTATTATTTCTGGCTATCAAATCCACTAAATGTTATCAACATTTGTGAAAATATTGAACTTTCAGACAATATAAATGTTGTGAAGACCTATAAAGTGATAGGAAAGTGTTCCCAGAATCTTAATATTTATTGACTTTTCTAAAGAACCTAAACTTTCATCAGTACTATACCCCTCCATTAGTAAAGGCTTTCCAAACTATTTTGGTTACAAAATGATCTGTCATTATACCATATTGTTTCTGATATTTTAATAGCTTTAAGTCTGTATAAGACAACTACGGGTGTTATAACAAACTGCAGCTCATATCATAACTCTAGTTTATCAAACTCCTGTTAGTTGACACATTAAAGTGCTGGGTATCTTTGAGACTTTATAGATAGGCTTGGAAGGATTAGATTTTTATTGGTAAATGTCAGTAAATGTCGATTTCAGCAAACACATACAAACTGACAAAAAGCTATTTCCATGGATAATCATCGAAATATACAGATAAGCAAACTAAGAAAAATGCTGCCTGAGAACTCAGAGTTTAAGAATACTTACTGAGTATATTTTGACATCTGATGTTGACAATTTGTGTTCTAACAGTTATAAAGTGTTAACTTTGTGAATCTCAGCATCTAATGCCATTAAATAATTACTGTCAGACCCACCTCCATAATTCCTGCAACTGTAAAAATGTATATTGATAAAAATAAAAAATGCTTTAAAATGAACAGAGATATTATCCAATAAATTAAAAAACAAAAATTGAATTCTGCCAGGCCTACTTATAGAGCATTTCCTTTTGAGTTACAGATTATACAGTTTAAAATAATTCACTGGTTTCACTGCATTCCAAGTTTATATTTACTTCACTCCACTTTACTAGAAGGTGTGGGAAATTCTGGTTACTTATGACATATTTTGAATTCAATTTTCTAACTATTCCCCAACAAGTTTAATGCATCTACTCTTTGATTAGCCAATTCAATTAAACCTTTCATGCACAATAACTCCTTGGACAGGGCACCTCTTTCCAGCAGATCTCAGTGGTGAAAAAAAAGATTACTCTCTAATTCATTATTCACTGCCCATAAATCCATATTTTTAAGTGTGAAAAGCAGCAATCTAATTGATGTGACTATGGTAAAAGTGTGCCAGGGAACTGTGCAACATGGAAAAAGCAGTTTATAGCAACTGACTCCAGATAAAGCTGAAGAATTATGGACTGTGCTTACTGACTTTTAAATTTTCATGATTTATGTAATCTGGCATCCTGGGGACTGGATTAGGCTTTTCATATTTTATTAAAATGTTTGATTTAGCTTCAAAAGATGTCTTTATACCATGCAGTTCTGTGAAGATATGGTGTAAACCAATGGCTCTTAAACTGTGATCAACAGAGCACTTGCTGGTAGGGCAATTCGAAAAAAAATTATTCTGGGTCATGAAAAATTTAGAGGTTTCAAGATTTGATTTTGTTCCACACTGGAACGAGACCAAGACCTTTAGAAATTTTTCACAAAAAACAAGAGAAGGATAGGGACCAGCCCAGAATAGCCAATAGCCCAGTGGATAGGGCACTCACCTGGGATAAGGAAGACACAGGATCAATCCCTGCTGTGAATCCACCTGAGCTAAACAGTCAGACTCTCCAGATCTCTCTTGTTGGAGCTGGTCCACTTTGTATAAATAATTAAATATTCCTTGGGACAAAGAGATATGGATTCTCAAGCCAGTAGGTTAGGGCACAACCAGGGATATGGGAGACCCAGATTCAATTCCTTGTTCTGCCCAATTCAAAGCAGGGACTTATTACATATTCATGGGCAGAGAGAATCAGGCAGAGAAGAGACTTGAACCTGTTTCCCCCACATCTCAGGTGAGTCCACTAACCACCAAAGGCTATTGGCTATGCTAGGGTTTTTTTCTTTCTCCCCTGCCCACCTGCCCTGAAATTTCAGCCTGGACCCAAGAAACTTTCCCAACAAACGTTTTGATGAATCAGCAGTTTCTGACCAAAAAAAAAGTTTTGTTGCAAAATTCCCCATCAGCTCTACTTGCCAGTGATCTGTGGGGAGCTGACTAGTCACATGGTACGGGCTCCACTCCTTATTTCCAGCTACAACTTCATTCTCATTAAGAGAACAAAAGCACAGATGGGTATTCAGAAGACTGGACTCTTTTCTCAGTTCATTTATAGACTTTCTGTGTCACCTCAGGTAAATCACTCATTCTCTGTGCTTTGATTCCCAATCTGCAAAGTGGGGATAATACTTCCTTACCTCATAGTGGTGTTGTTATTGCCAGCTGTGAGGGGTGTACAACCCCACACCGAAAAGGAAGAAGTTAAGTGCTATTTAGGGCCCAGGCCACCCCAACCCCCGCACTTGCAAAGCATATATGGGCTGGAGGAGGAGCTTAAAAAGAGAACAGAACAACTCAGTAGCTGACAGTCAGTGGAGATAACAGATCTACACTCTTAGTGCCACTGTGGGAGGTCCAGCTGCTTGGGGCTTCTGGCTACTGGAACTCTACCAGACCTACTGAGGATAAGAGGACTCTGGACACTCAGAAGAATCAATTCTCTCCAGTCCTTTGCAACATCTACATGCAACCACCAGGTGAACTGGTCAGATGACATCGACTCAATTGCCAGCAACACTAGCTGACCTATATCTCTACCTTTCATCACAAACGACCACACCGCTACCACCAAGCAGGCCCAGAGCTTGAATGAGATGAACTCATGGATGAAGAACAGATAGCTGAATCTGAACCGGAGCAAAACAGAGGTGATCCTCATAGGCAGAGGAAAGTATTTTGAAGATTTGCAGCCACAACGCTATCTCCTTTGATTGAAGGTTCACATCCACAATTGGTCAATTCAGTCTGCAGTTTGGGTGTACTCTCGGATTACTCCCTGATGCTTGAGCTCTCACATCACAATGGCCAAAACTAATGCTTTCTACCATCATCAGTTAGCTAGGAGACTTCATCCCATCCTGGTGGATGAACATTTGGCCTCATTTATTCATGCCTTTGTCACTTCTCGGCTGAACAAAAACAACGCAATATACCTGGAAAATGAAACCTACAGCACTTAGGAAACTCCAACTAGTACAAAAAGCTCCACTCTCATTTTCTTTTCCTAGTTACTAAATCTTTAGATAGTTTATTATAGGATTGTCTTTGGTGGGAGATCTCAGGTGTAATTGACCTGGGGTAAGTGTCTGGTCTTTGGGACTGGTAGTAATCTGAATATTGCTGAGATGTTTGGTGTAAAGTAAGCTTAACTGGGTGGTAAGATACACAAGGGACTGTCTGTGCATCCATAGTGCTTGAAGAGTTTTTTCACTTGATAATCGGTGATATCTAAGTATAGAACTCACAACCAATTTGGGGTTTGTGACCTGCTTCTGAACAGTCTTGGACAGGTATTCACGCTCTTGAGCCACTGGAGGACAGCTTGACAGATATTATGTATCTTTTTAAGCTAACAAGATGCCTTTGCTTCAGAGGGCCCTAGAGCGAGGGACTCTCTTTCCCATGACCTCTCTCCACTTTTAACCACTACCTTAAGACTTTTTCCCTAAAGTTATTTTCATTAGCCCCTGTGATTACCACCATTATTAACTGTGTGCATCCTCTTTCTCCATCACTGCACCTTGTGTGTTCTCCTCCCACCACACACACACAATTTGTTTTAAAAGAGTGTTTTCTCTTTAAATGTTTTTCTTCTGTTGTATTTCCCGTTTTGCTGTAGAACCCCTCAGGAACTCTGGTATGAGAAGTCCACCAATCACTTGGCAGCCAGTGTTAATTAAATTAGAACAACAAGCGTAAGAATAGGACTATTCAATTACCTTCACTGCAATAAAGATATTGTAATTATTCACTCTTTTACTGTGAGTTGTGCAGTTAAATATGCACTTTTCATTTTAAGTTTTAAGTAGCATGATGTCTGCTTTTTCCGTCAAAACAACTGAAAAGATTATTAACAAAGTAGTTTTAATAGAAAAACGTGGAAAAATAGAAATGACAAGCATGGAAATAAATGTGCTAGAGTATCAAAACTGTCAAAAAAAAGTTATACTTCTATAATTACTGCCTTTCATTTTATCAATAAAAAGTTGTCCATAAAAAATAAATTCTCAATTTCATACAGGCATCTTATCCACACATGTTGGGTTAGGATTTAGCACCCCTTGTAGCTGAGAGCATCTATGTACCGTACAGCGTGTTTATACTGCAAACATTTGATCACCTTATTTGTAATGTGTTTAAATTCTCAATGTAACATAATGCCTATACTCCCTATTCAGAGGCAAAATACTTCTGTGCATGCCAGCGTTATACTTATGACACAGATCTACAACAAGCACGAAATTTTAAAGTGAAAACTCGAGTCCATTCTTAGCTCTCACCATTGTGAGAGAATAAACTAGGGGGAGAAGAACTGCATGGTGTAGAGTATCAGCCATAACTTAGAATTACTTGACTTTCTTTTGTTTAGATCACATACTGTAACACTGCCTTATTATCCTTTACTTATTTATTACACAGGTTTTAGGATTTTTTAATTTGACCGCCTCCTTTGCGCCCCCTTGTGGGCCAGGGTCACACTACAGGCAGCTCATTTCTCTCTGGGTGTGTTCAAATCAAACTTCATTTTCTTTGTCAAAAATACCCCTCCTTGGGGGGGACTGGGTTTATTAATACAAAAAACTGCAAATAAAACTCAAAATCCCAAATAAACTCCATTCATAAACCACATGACACAAGGTTTCCCTTCCTCCTCCCAGGTCTTTCTGCCTGGGGCCTTTGCAGTCTCTCCTCTGCTTGGACAGGGTCTCACCCAAGCCTCCCTGCTTGGAGAGTTTTCCTTGCTCTCTGCAGACTCTGCCACAGTTTCCGGAGTCTTGCCCCCTTCACTGCAACTTTCTGCTTCTTTTATACTTGGATCATCTGACGGGTGGGGCTCAGGCAGAAATCACAACTGTCTTAGCCCCAGGCTCTCCAGTCCCTTGGGCAAGCCACCCTGTTACACTGACCTAGTCAATTTCTATTAAATTACAGTAGAACCTCAGAGTTACAAACACCTTGGGAATGCAGGTTGTTTGTAACTGAACAAAATGTGATACAGGGTCTGCCTCATCTTACGCTGGGGTTACGTTCCGCGGTCAGCGCCTAAAGCGAAAACCGCGTATAGTCAAAATTACATTGAGTGTAATGGCGGGCAGAATCGCCCGCACTATAGAAACAGTATTTAAATTGTTATTTTTCTCTTTTTTTTTGTTTTTTTCTTGTTTTTGCCGACCGCATAAAGCTGAAATCGCACATGTTAAATGCGCCTAAGATGCGACAGACCTGTAGTTGTTCTTTCTCAAGTTTACAACTGAACATTGACTTAATACAGCTTTGAAACTTTACTATGCAGGAAAAAAATGCTGCTTTCCCTTTATTTTTAGTAGTTTATGTTTAATATACTACTGTACTGTATTTGCTTTTTTTTTTTTTTTTTTTTAATCTCTGCTGCCTGATTGTGTACTTCTGGTTCCAAATGAGGTGTGTGGTTGACTGGTCAGTTCGTAACTCTGGTTTTTGTAACTCTGAGGTTCTACTGTACATTGTTTGAAGAGAAAAAATTATCCTGAGTAAAGATGTCGTATACCAAATTTTCAGCCACTGAAGAAATGTAGGGACTATTTAAAAATTCCTGAACCTAGTTCATACTAGTGTTAAACTTAGTATATACATTAAAGATAGGTAAAGTTGTTTTCTGACACCTCTCAATGAAGTGTCATATATGATGTGACGGTACCTCCCATAAGGCTTTGTGGGAATATGACATAACTGGAATATGTTTTGTGCTGCCTGTGCCAGGTACATATCTCTGTAAAGGTTATGGTCTACTATATCTATTCATCCCTTTTGTACACATATATCATTTTGTACTTGAGGTTAAGAATATGGATTGTATACTTGCTTGATCTCTAGGTAAGGTTTGTGAGGCATTTGGTCAGCCTCTTTAGGAAGGAATTCACTAGGTTAAGTACCCGATCGGGGAACAATGCATCTTGGAATGCTCCAATCCACATAAGAAGTCTTCCTGGAGACATGCAAGATACCATGTGGGTAATGGCTGCTACCTGCANAAAAAACTTACTGAAGCATCTCTGAGGGTGAGATTATCTGTATTCAGTTTGATTAGACATAGATTTGCGCATTTTATTTTATTTTGCTGGGTAACTTACTTTGTTCTGTCTGTTACTACTTGGAATCACTTAAATCCTACTTTCTGTATTTAATAAAATCACTTTCTACTTATTAATTAACTCAGAGTATGTATTAATACCTGGGGGAGCAAACAACTGTGCATATCTCTCTATCAGTGTTATAGAGGGCGAACAATTTATGAGTTTACCCTGTGTAAGCTTTATACAGGGTAAAACGAATTTATTTGGGTTTAGACCCCATTGGGAATTGGGCATCTAAGTGCTAAAGGCAAGCACACTTCTGTGAGCTGTTTTCAGGTAAACCTGCAGTTTTGAAACAGGCAATTCAGACCCTGAGTCTGTGCTGGAGCAAACGGGTGTGTCTGGCTTCACCAAGACAGGGAGCTGAAGCCACCGAGCTGGCAGGAAAAACAGAAACAGAAGTAGCCTTTGCATATCAGCTGGCAGCTCCCAAGGGGGTTTCTGTGATCCAACCCCTCACATATGAAAACAGGTCAATCTGTTTCTTTGGTATTTGCTTGTCTTCTACAATAACAAACCAGAAACTAATACAATTTTTTCCTCATAACTGTTTACCTGTTTATGTGGAGTTTAGCTTTGTGTGAATCTCTAGGTGATCGCTTCAGGATTGTCTGAAGAGACATGATTAGTTCTGCCCTATTGAGAGCATGAAAGTAGTGAGGAGACCTTTGGAGACAGTACTGAACCATCTTCTTTGTGCATGTGGCCTAGGGGCTGTGTTGAATGCCCAGTTGCATGAGATGCAATAAGATGAGAATTGTGTGTTACGATTTTATAATAGGCCTTGTGAAGAAGACACAAGTTTTAACATCCTAGAATGGAAGACTCAACTGCCAACATTGCAGGGTTCTGATAGCTCATGAGAGAATGATGTATTGGCTTCCAAAGGGCCCTCACGCAAGATCATTCCAGTTAGTGGTAATGAAGGGCATTTGGTACTTCCAGCCCTACGTACCATAGCATTGCCAGGTCTAAGATTAATAAAACTGATCCATGATTCTTTCAAGCAGCATGACCTGAATTTGATATGCACACCTGGCAGCAGAATATAGTAAATGTGAAACATTTCCATCAAATAGTCTCATGCAAAAAGAATTGGTTTGCATAGTAGCACTTGGGAACAAAAGCTAGTACCCAGAGAATAAGTTTGGTAGCAAAGAAATGCAGAACTTACACTTCAAAGTATATTCCTAAAATTACAATTTTCCTGCCTTTGTTTTTGGTTGTTTTTATTAGTTTTTTTTAAATCTAGTTTATTTGGTTGAGGTTTTTTGGAGAGATTTAAGTTCAAATAAATTAAAGAGTTGTGTTTAGGGGGCAAGAAGGAGAAGACAAAAAGGTTATTACAACTACTATTGCTAGCATTTATAAAAACCAAAGAATGCAAAAGAGAATGCAAATCTTACTATTCACATCACACCATTTTGTAACCCAAATGTATTTTTAAACTTCTTTGCAGATTTTTAAAACTATGTGTAACTACAATTGGCATTCAAGCCATCACTACTCAATCACTTATCTATGTCTCTTTCCCTTCCCCATGCCAAACACGTGCTTGCTAGAACCATCATGGGGCAGGGACCACATCTGTTTGTCTAACTTCCAGCAGTTAGGGCACTTTACAATAAAGTTTTAAATAAACTTTCAAAATAATTTAAAAATCTAACGTAAGGGACAGAAAAGTACAGTCATGCTAACTTGAAAGTATCTGTATTTCTCACACAATTTCATTTGATTGATATTTTCTTTCCACTTAATACCTCTACCAGACCACTCCTGGGAAGTGGTAGGATATTTATATATAATCTCAGTAAACTGGTATAGTCTTCAACAGCAATTCAATAAGTCAGTGTTATAAGAAGAATGCTTTCAGAATCCTTTCATTGCCAGAAAGCATTCAAAATGAACTGATTTACAAAAAAAGTTTTCACACAAAAGGAGGAGGCATAGAGCATTAAAAGTGCCTCAAACTTGTTTTATCAGATTTCCTCTTAAGATTCTTGGTCAGCTTTTTGATTGCTAATCCCAATCGTCCAGCTACCAGGGGGTGCTCTATAAAGCTGATTAAATTGAGGCCATTTGCTTCTAAGAGAGTCCAGACATGAGCCCCTTTCCCTTCAATCATTTGTTCTGACTAGTCATCCAAACCATCCCACCCTGCTCGGTTGTGGGAAGCAGAAGAGTTTAGCAGAGTGTTAATTCTATCTGATGGTTTTGGTTGAAATCCTCTATTCTCTGTCCACTTGACTCTAGTGAGAGCAGTGTGCAAGAGATGTTTTATCTATTCCAGCGCTATCAGAAATTAGATACAGAAAAGGATTAAGACATGCTGACATGTATTCAATAGATTTTAAAAAGGCTAAGGCAACCTTCACTTTCTACCATGTAAAACCACACCAAGGATCAGACTTACTGCTAACTTTTTTACTAGCAATGACGCAACAGAAAAGTAGCTTATTTGAATTTACTTAGAGTACAATTCTCTCTCCAGTTGTAGCGTAATAAAAAAATCCCAGTGCTAAGTAGGTTACTGTACTTCATTTATCAAAAAAAAAAAAGACTATGGAAGAACACAGTTTAAAGGAAACAGCATAAGCTTACAACAAAGTCTCATTTGCATATGGGTGCTATTAATTCACGCTCTGATTCTAGGAGTATGTCTACGCCACGTGCGCTGCAGTGACATTGCTGCAGCTATGCTCTGTAGCATAGACATCTGTAGCGCAGACACTTGCTACAGAGAGAGAAGAAATTTTTCTGTCATTGTAGTAAATATACCCCTTTGAGAGGCAGAAGCTAGCTAGATGGAAGAATTCTACCATTGACCTAACTGCATCAACAGTGGGGGTAGGTCAACCTAACTACATTGCACAAGGTGTGACTTTTTTCACAGCTCTTAATGATGTAGCTAGCGTGATCTAATTTGTAGGTGTGGACCAGGCCTAGATCTTAGGCTCCAAGCCAGGACCTGGGAAGTATACTACACGGGAGAGGAAGGTGACAATGAACTGAAAGCCTTTGTACCTATTAGAAAGACAGCTAGTCCCATCCAATCTCACTTGTTTAAACAGATTTTTAATATAGTCAATCACTAGCAACAAGACAAGAAAGGAGAACAAGAGTGATTAATCCTAGCTCAGGAAGATTTTGTATTGAAAAGATCTTTCTCAAACAATATCATTGCGCTCCTGAATGTGATTTGTGTGGCAAGAGAAGAAACAGAGTTTGGAAATAGGGATATTGACAGGGTGAAGGTTTTTTGTTTGATTGGTTATTTTTGTCACATAGTATTGATTCCTTGTCAGATTTCAGAACATGAATTTTGAGCAGATGTGATGCAACTGGACCAAGACAATTAATAATACCATGAAGGCTTAAGCTTATATCAACAGATAATTGTCTTTATTTATTTTTTTCACCACAATAGGCTGGTCCCATCGGTGTCCCCAGTGTTTGGCAGCTATCATCAGAAAGAATCAGATTGTCTGAGGAATTACATTTGAGAAGCATAAAAAAAAAAGACGCTTCCCCCTCCATACGGATGAGAAGCTGGCTTTATCTTTCTGCACTGGAATCTTCAACACCATCAGCAACTGGACACATGGCAGCTAGTACTGCCAGGACAGGCCCTTTCCCACGACCTGAGACAAGTTAAAAATCAGGCATGTTGTTTGCAGTAGATTATCCCATGAGCTGCAGATACGGTCACTGTTGCATATTTTTCCTTTTATAAAGACAGAAGACTTTTAGGCTGTAAACTGAAATATTGACTAATCAGAAGCACAGGACAATGGAATTAGCTAAAAGCAGCCAGAGCATTTCAGGAGGCAATTGAGCCAACTTCACTGCAGCTGTAGCCTATAAGGGTATGTCTATGCTGCAGCTGGTGGCATGACTATCAGCCTGGGGAAGACAGACTCAGACTAACTCAGCTTGAGCTAGTATGCTAAGAATAGCAGTGTGGACATCACAGCATCAGCATAGGCTTGGGCTGGCCAGCTGAGGTCAGACCCAGGGAGTCAGATGGGACCAAGCTCAAGTGGCTAAGCTTGAGCCTACACTGGAGTCGCAACATCCACACTGCTATTTTTAGCACACTAGCTTGAGCTGAGTTAGTGCAAGTCTGCCTACCTGGGCTGGGAGGCTTGCTCCCAGCTTCAGTGTTACCTTAAGTTTGCAAATTCACTTGAAGGTTGCCTGAGTTACTGACAGGATGGTTAATCTAATCCAGTGTTTCCCAAACTTGGGATGCCGCTTGTTTAGGCAAAGCCCCTGGCAGGCCGGGCCGGTTTGTTTACCTGCCGCGTCTGCAGGTCCGGCCGATCGTGGCTCCCAGTGGCCGCGGTTCACCGCTCCAGGCCAATGGGAACTGCTGGAAGCAGCAGCCCGTACGTCCCTCAGCCCGCGCCGCTTCCAGCAACTCTCATTGGCCTGGAGCGGCGAACCGCGGCCACTGGGAGCCACGATCGGCCGGACCTGCAGACGCGGCAGGTAAACAAACCGGCCCGGCCCGCCAGGGGCTTTCCCTAAACAAGCGGCATCCCAAGTTTGGGAAACACTGATCTAATCTAACCCATAGTTGTTATTTCTAAACTATTTTGTCACACACTTTGAGCTTCTTTTTGCATGTCCGATATGGCAACACTGAAAAAGCAGACCACCTTTTCTGGTTACAAACTTGAAATTCCTTAACGACTCTTGAGAAAACATCGTTGTTAGTATGAAGTGAACTTTCCCCTCTAACCTGTAAATCAAAGAAAGGTAGCTCTGGTAGCTGGTGGGTCCCTCAAAGACTTCCTCTGAACCTGCGCAGGCAGAGGAAGTTTTAAAGAGTTGGAGTTATCTCCCCCTTTCATTAATTGGCATCGTAAGTGTCTTAAGAATTAATGTGCTTTCTAAATATAATTATGTGGGGCAGTAGCAGGGCTATATTCTTAAACCTGTTTATGCTACACTGAAAGTCAGGTTTGAATTTATATACCTGTAAGTTAATGCAGGTCTGGATTCACATGGGGGTTCCACAGAAAAAAATTAGGACAAGCATTGACAAGTTAATACACGATGAGAATGGCAGGAGGCCTGAAATGCACTGATTATTTTAGTCTAATCACCTAATACATCTCCTCCCCAATCCCTTTCTGGACTGTGGAACCAATCAAAACAGGGTTATTTAATTAGTGGACTCAGCTAGGAATAACAGGCACCAGGAATGTGCGTTTTTTCTGCCCTGGAGACTGGCTGTGTTATAACTGAGGGGGTGAGCAGTTACTTTAATTGCTTTTAACATATTTTGTTTATGATGAGTTAAGTGGTGATATTAGTTTTATATATTTAAGTAATTTGGCCACTCATGTTTGCAGTGTAAGTCTGTTTTTCTATATTGTTCCATTTGCAGTAGAGGCTGCTTTAGTTGAAGTCTCATTCACAATCTTATTATATTTCACTTTGTTTCAGAGCTCTGCTTGAGTTTTTGTTTGTTTATAAATGACAAACATAACTAAAAACAGATTTCACACAAAATTCTGATCTAAATGGAAAACAAAGTGAATTTGGGGGAAAGTGTCCTCTTGGCAAATAACTTTTTTTGCTGTACTAGTCACCAAATATCTACTTCAAGCTGGTGGCAGGTTGGCGAGTGGTGGCTGGTATTATATTTGTAGGTACTGAAAATGTACTTAGCATTGTCCAGGGTACTAAACAAAGAGGTCCCACCTCAAGAAGGCTGCAGTCTAAACAAGCCATGTACGAAGACAACAGGATGCACCGGGAAGCCCAGAGGAAGGAATAACTTCATTATTCTTTGAGAGGTAATGGCAGGATGATATTATTATTGATTCACTTCTTCCAGGCACTGTGGAAGAAATAAGTCTTAAACAGGAATTTTAATGTATACAGAGCAGTGGCATGGCAAACAGGAAGCGACAGGGGATCCTTACAGAGGTGATGACATAGAAAGAAGTACTGAGAGGAGACTGGCTAAGTATGGCATCATTGCCAGAGAAGTATACAACATGAGGCTAGGAGAATGCAAGATGCAATGGAGTTATATAGGGCCTGGAAAGTGAGAAGAAATTTGATGGGTGACAATGGGAGACTGAGTGATCCCAGTGGATGGGTTGATATAGTCACATAGATGGCAAGGCAGGCAATCTGGCAGCTGCATTTTAGATGGACTTGAAGAGTCACTGAATATCTTGCTTTTTTGTTTGATGAAAGAAGTGTGCACTTCTGTGACACCCACACCTTCCAATTTAACACCTTTGCCAATGATAAAAAAATTAAAAGATCCAGGGTTGTTGTTGTTTTTAATCTTCAGTCATGTTGCCCAAGACACTGGATTCCAAATATCTAACATGAGTCCAAGCTTTAAGACAAGGGGACAAAAGGGGAAGTTATAAGGCCAGTCCCATTGCCTATTTGGTACTCATCGTAACAAGGCCTAAAGCTGTATTTTGATAATACAACGGTAGTTCTGACTTTAAATGAACAAGAATATTTCCAATATTAAACAACATGAATGCAGTATAAGCTTCGTAAAGGTCTGAAATGAGTCACTAGGAGACTGAAAATTGTTATGATGACTCATAATATAAGCTAGTTCATCAATTAAATTTACTGAAGCTGCCAACGATAAAAAAAGATTGGGATAATTTAAATCTATAAATCTAAAATTTTATTTTACATTTTATTAAAACATTTTAATATTCTGTTTAGCAATTTTTGTAAAACACAGTCCAGATTTTGGGCCTAAGTTCCCAGACATTCTTCTTTGCAGCCCAGAAAAAAAGCTGTTGGCAATAGCTAGTTCTCATGCCTACTTGCTAGATAATATATTTTTGCATATAAATAATGTATACATTACACCAGATTTATGTGTACCAGGAAAAGTGTGCCGGTAGAGAAGTCATTCTTAATTCGATATACCTAACATCTCAATCAAATTCTAAAATGATAACAAAAATGCCAAACTGGTAACCTCTTTATGAGAAACTACAATTTCCTTTATTTTTAAGTAGAAAAGATATTTATGTATGCGATCGAGCTATATCATCCTTCACATGAACAATAAGGATTTGTTGTTACTTGTATAAAATTCAATTATAGCCAATTACCACAAGGTGGTAGTGGTGTTATGGTAATGCTCAAATACATGCAGTGCCTTGCATTTAGCGTTCTACAGTGACTGCTGCATACACTGTCATTTAACAAAACATCTGTGGCCCCATTTCTGCAGTAGACTGTGGAGGGGCACACCCAGGGGCCTGCGTGATGCTACATTTACTTCTACCCCCTGCACCTACATGCAGTTAACTGCAGGGTAAGGTCCTAAAATATGGAGAGGGGGAGCAAAAATGAGTAATATAACAAACAGTCTCTGCTGTCTGTGAACAGTTTGTTGTGAAAAACAAAACAGTCACAAATTAACATTCAGCCAGAAAAGGTCTGAATAATTTCTTGTAGTGATTTACGGCCCTATCAAATTCATGGTCCATTTTGGTCAATTTCACAATCATAGGATTTTAAAAATTGTAAATTTCATGAATTCAGCTATTTAAATCTGAAATTTCATGGTGTTGTAATTGTAGGGGTCCTGACCCAAAAAGGAGTTGAGGGAGGGTTGCAAGGTTATTGTAGGGGGGGTTGAGGTACTGCTACCCTTACTTCTGCGCTGCTGCTGGAGGCAGCGCTGTCTTCAGAGCTGAGCAGCTGGGGAGCGGCGGCTGCTGTCCAGGAGCCCAGCTCCGAAGGCAGAGCCGTCACCAGCAGCAGCACAGAAATAAGGATGGTATGATATGGCCACCCTTACTTACTTCTGCGCTACTGCCTGCAGAGCTGGGCCCTCAGTCAGCAGCCACCACTCTCCGGCCGCCCAACTCTGAAGGCAGCAGCGCAGAAGTAAGGGTGGCATGCTATGGTATTGCTCCCCTTACTTCTGCACTTCTGCTGGCATGGGCGCTGCCATCAGAGCAGGGCGCCCGGCCAACAGCCGCTGTTCTCTGGCCACCCAGCTCTGAAGTCAGCACAGAAGTAAGGGTGGCAATACCATAACCCCCTGCAACTCTCTTTTGGGTCAGGACACCCAGTTTGAGAAACACTGGTCTCTCCCGTGAAATATGTATAGTATAGAGTAAAAGCACACAAAAGACCAGATTTCACGGGGGGGAGACCAGATTTCACAGTCCATGATGTGTTTTTCATGGCAGTGAATTTGGTAGGGCCCTAATTATAAGCAAGCTTTTACTGACCATATGATTGCACTGAACTTTCATTAATCTAAGAAACAGAGCCTGATGCCCTGAACTCGAGTGCCACGCAAGTAGACCTCTATTTAACATTTCTGAAGTACTAAATGGCATGAGGCTGGATAAATTTTTGCTGACTCAAGTTGGTAACATGTCAGTGGTTGATTATTCCTTCCATAAACATAGTATTCAATATTCAACACACTTATTTTTAAAGGACAATGTGTAGAGCAGGGGTAGGCAACCTATGGCACGCGTGCCGAAGGCGGCACGCAAGCTGATTTTCAGTGGCACTCACACTGCCCGGGTCCTAGCCACCGGGCCGGGGGGCTCTGCATTTTAATTTAATTTTAAATGAAGCTTCTTAAACATTTTAAAAACCTTATTTACTTTACATACAACAATAGTTTAGTTCTATATTACAGACTTATAGAAAGAGATCTTCTAAAAACATTAAAATGTATTAATGGCACGCGAAACCTTAAATTAGAGTGAATAAATTAAGACTCGGCACACCACTTCTGAAAGGTTGCCTACCCCTGGTGTAGAGTTTATCTTCCTCAAAAGGAAGATTAATTCCTTTCCACCATCTTTAGAGCAAGGGAGGTGAGAAAGAGCATGCCATTGGGTGATGCAGCTGTGGGATAAATGACAGGCAACACACAAGAGGCTTGTGGGTTTTGTTTGTTTGGGCTTTTTTAGGTTAAAAATGTTATTGAACTTTTACAGAGTGCAAATATAGATGGAGAAAAAAGAGAAGTGGATACTAGATATAAATCAACAGGATTAAGCTATGCAACTAGGCATTGCAACAAAAGTTTATAGTTATTAAATGCATATTGTTCTCATCCATACTGTCATTAATAACACATATGTTCACAAATTTTCCAATTTTTTTTTAAACATACAACAGTCATATTTATTTGATAAGGTTTTTTGAGATGGTTGAGATATATTCCCAGAAAAGTGGAGGTGGTGGGAAAGGGAGTTGGTGGCCGACTTAGACTGGCAGGGATGAGTTATTTGCTCCCTTTCCCCCTAAGCCCCCCCAAAATGTTTGTTTTCTAATGCACTATGTTGGAATGTTAACTAACACGCCAGGGATCCTCCCTTTGCACAGACAGCATATTTTTATTATTTAAATCTAAATAAATAAAGAAGAGTAAGTGTGAAAAGTATCCGCTGAGTGTTAAGGGTTGCGCCATTGTTAAGGTTGAATCTAGTTTCTCATTATCATCCCAATTTTTAAAAATCCCCTAACTAACCCAAGAAGAAATCATAGAGGTATTGTACGTATGTACTACTGGGAAGGGCAGCAGAACCTCTGCTATCATTAGGCTTACCAATTTTGGTTGGATATATTCCTGGAGGTTTCATCACATGACAATCTTTAATTCCTGGAGACTCCAGGACAATCCTGGAGGTTGGCAACCCCAGCTATCATACCCAACACTGCTCTTGATAGTAAGAGGATTTGTTTGAAGTACAAGGTACTTCTACAATACTTCTTTAATGATGGTAAGTTACATTCTCCCCATTATACTATGAGACCAGTAACTCATATTGCCATGAGATCAGTGTCACAAGAAAAACACAAAGGAACGCAGAGAGGGACAGATCTTCAGGTAGGGTAAACTGTCATAGGCTCATGAATGAAGTCAATTGGCTTGTGACAATTTACATCACCTGAAGATCTGCCCCAGACAGAATTTAAAGTCCATCACATTAAGCAAAATTTGTCTGTAGGTACACGTTTTTCCCACTACTGTATCTAATTATCTTCAATTGAGTAAAAAAAATCTTTCAGATAAAAATGTATTCCATTCTTTGAAGTTAAAACCTTTAAATAAAACTTCCATTCTTATTTTATAAGAACTAGATCCAACTGGAAAAATAACTCAGTGACACTATCCATAACTTATTGTGTTAAATTCAAGCAGATGTCGCATGCTATCTTTCAGGTGCTGTGTAAAGCCATGTTTAGGCTGGTGTGTATTATTTTTAAAACATTATCTTCAGAATATATTACTGAAACAAGTCCATTTGAACTATTTCTAGTACCCAATGAGACAAAGTAACATATTAAAGATATACTGTAACTGATACACAGCACAGCACAGTAAGATTCCTCTTGAGTAGCTTATGAAAGGGTCCAACAGCTGTCTTGAAGATTGCTTTGTGAAAGGGACACTATTACTTCTGTCTGAACATTTTTACCTACCATTGTAACAAGTAACACCGAAGGCTCTGTCTCCCGTTAGCTAACATGTTTGTCAAAAATAATAATAATAATAATAATTTCCCCTAGACTAGACAAGCCTTAGGGATTTGGGCTAGGGCAGCTATAAAACCAGTGTCAAACAAAGACCTAAGATTACTATAACTGAAAGAGAGAACAAAAATATTTATTTTTCAGTTTTACTTAGGGCATTTGACAGCACTTTTGCATATAGTCAGTTTCACTATTTACTCAGTGTAGTAAATAATGAATTTCCCCTGTTTTTAAAGGTTTTTTACACTGATACAAAAAAAACATAAGAAGTTACAGGGAAATGAATGGTACCTGAAACTTTTTTTTTAATTCACTGGACTTGAATGTTGACATCTCTTTAATCTGAAGCATCAAATTTCAGACACTACTAGAAGTTAAATATAATGCCTCCTTTTAGACTGAGTGGCTGAGACAGAAATGGTAAAGTGACTTGCGTAACTAAGGTCTCAGTGCAGCTACTCTATGCTAGGGAAAATTTAGTGTAACTAGACCCTTTTCCATACAAAAATTACCTGTTCACTTTAAAGTTTCAAGGGACCAGTAACTGATGCCAAGAATCTATCACCTAATTTTCTTTAGAGCTGTTACCAGACTACCCACACTGCTATCCCTTCTCTGGATCTCTCTGACTGCACCCATCACAGATGCCAGACCTCCAGCCTTTACCTCTCTTACAGTGGAATTCTACAATTCATCCACTCTCAGGCCAAGACCTGGGAACCAACCTGACTAATTCACCAGGCCCTGGGAGTTCTCTTTGGGAGCCTCTGACAGTATAGGTTTGCAATGAGACAAAACTTCTTCAAAACAAAGCTTGGTTTATTTTGCCCCAATGGCACAGTGGTTAGAGAAGAAGAAAGAGACCTAAACACATAGTCCCTTACCTAAGCTTAATCTCTCGAACCACTGCTCAGACTGGTCTGACTTATTCCCCCCTCTCTGAGTTGGAACAGCCTACACAGCTTTCACACTTCTTGCTGTCTCTGAATGTCTCAGTTGAACTGCCAGCCTTTTCACTGACACACATTGGCCAGCCTCTCTCAGCTCACCCATAAAAACACCCTTTCCTTTTCTACCATTTTTGAATCCCCTTTGATCCCAGGCCTTGTTGTGGGAAGAGTAAAACATGCTATCCTGGATGGAGACAGCTAGGTAAATTCTCCCACCAATTGATGGCCTAACCATTGTTACATTAATTCCCTCAAAGCTGTGTACATGAGGTGATTTATCTCTGTCATTGCTTTCTCTTTCCTAATAGGTTCTGTAACTGCCCCTTACAGCCTCATTTGATTTACCTCTATGCATTGAGGTAGGATGCAGTACCAAATTGAACAGGGAAACTGAGTCATGCATAATTGTAAAGTAATGAAGACATGTCACAAGAACTACAATCAAAGAAAAGTATATTTAAAAGTACAGTGAGAAAACAATGTAGTTAATTCAAAGTAGGATGGCATAAAAACAGATTTTCCAGGTATGTTTGGAGAATTGAAAGAGGCCAAGATCTATAATCATTATATTCTTCAGACACTTGGCCATTATATACCTCAGACCACTTTGACAGAGAGGGCAGATGTTTTCATTAGGGGTGTGGTGACATCTTCTGCTAGTTCCTCCAATCACTTCCTTCTTCTGACCTGCACTGTCACAGTCTAATCTGGGGTGAGTTTAAGCCACCAATTTTTCATCCAGATTCCCATTTCCGTCAGACCCTAGGACAGTGAGATAATTCTATTGTCTGAGGAGACAGTGAATGAGTGGCACTGTATTCCCAGATTCACCCAACTGCTTCACATAAAACTTGATAGGATTGAGCCCATCAGAAGGTCCTTGCTTAATAGCATTTGCCTAACCCCAGGCAAACATCATTCTGAGATGTATTAGTAGGAGTGTTGTAAGCAAGGCATGAAAAGTAATTCTTCCGCTCTACTCGGTGCTGATTAGGCCTCAACTGGAGTATTGTGTCCAGTTCTGGGAGCCACATTTCAGGAAAGATGTAGACAAATTGGAGAAAGTCCAGAGAAGAGCAACAAAAATTATTAAAGGTCTAGAAAACATCCTATGAGGGAAGACTGAAAAAATTGGGTTTGTTTAGTTTGGAGAAGAGAAGACAGAGGGGACATAACAGTTTTCAAGTACATAAAAGGTTGTTACAAGGAGGAGGGAGAAAAATTGTTCTCCTTAACCCCTGATGACAAGAAGCAAGGGGCTTAAATTGCAGCAAGGACAGTTTAGGTTGGACATTAGGAAAAACTTTTCCTGTTGGGGTGGTTAAGCACTAGAGTAAATTGCCTAGGGAGGTGGTGGAATCTCGGTCATTGGAGATTTTTAAGAGCAGATTAGACAAACATCTCTCAGGGATGGTCTAGAGAATACTTAGACCTGCCATGAGTGCAGGGGATTGGACTAGATGACCTTTCAAGGTCCCTTCCAGTCCTACGATTCTATGATTCTCTGCAATCTCTTCTCTGGGAAGGAGTTAAGGCTAGGTTAGGGATTTTTATTTTTTTTTACTCCTGCTACAGCACACGCATAATCCAGACAAGGATAGCCATTTGCCCTATTACTATAATCTTAGTGCCAAACCTCATTTTAGAGCCAAAGTCAGATTGGAAAGTACCATTCTGTCATAGCAAGTGAGATGCTGCTGAATTTGTCTAGTCACCACCTTCCCAATTATCTGCACAGTATATTGGCAGCAAGTGCAATTTTCTTGAGGTTGGATCTGATCACTGGATGCTTTAGGATTGTTAACATTATGCCCTCTCTGAGGGGACAGGTAGCAATTGTCCTAGTTATTCTTACCTAGCTTTCAACTGCTATGAAAAGCATAGGCCAAAATTAAATATAAGTGGTGAAGACTTCCTTCAATAGTTTCAGCATCTGTGCTTTAAAGTCAGACCTAAACTTCGCTGGACCACTTTCAGCTCTAGCACTTCCTAGGAAGTTGGAGAGATTGTCATAGTTACACTTGATCTTTTCTGTGAAAGCTCAATAACCTGCACATCTTCCTGTTCATGAGGCTGGATATGAAAAAAGATGGCCAATCCTTCCCGCTTTCTTTGGTTAGATTTGTGCTATGCTTGCTGCAACAAGTGTGCCAAGTATTAGGTAAACTGTTATCCAAACAGGTCTTATTAATGCAAGCAAGGTCAGGTATTTAATCAGAGATCAAGTCATACATGATGCTGGTTCATTGACAACATTCATCAAAGCCAAGATGGTGCTTATCACAGCAGATGCAAAGCAGACTTTGTAGGGGACTCTTCAAATTTCCAGGACCAAAGTTTCATAGAGTTCAGTGACTTAGATTAGCTGCATATTCATTTGTCAGAAAAAAATAACTCATTTCCTCTACACAAAGTGTAAGGCCTGAACATGAGCATTAGATTTAAAAAAGGGGGGATGCTCTGTGGCTAAGCGTACACTGTGTAAAATAGATGTCTATCATGCCAGGGGCGGCTCTATGTATTTTGCGGCCCCAAGCACAGCAGTCAGGTGGCTTTTGGCGGCATGCCTGCGGGCAGTCCGTTGGTCCCGCACCTTCGGCGTACCCACCACCGAATTGCCGGCGAAGCCGAAGGCAGCCTGACTGCCGCCCTCACAGCAACCGGCAGGCCGCCCCCTGCGGCTTGCCGCCCCAGGCACGCGCTTGGTGCGCTGGTGCCTGAAGCCGCCCCTGATCATGCTGACCAATATTGTCTCATTGTTTCCTTGTATTTCCTCCATCTTTCTGTACCCATCCGTTGTCTCTTGTCTTATACCTTATACCTGCCTCTTGGGGCAGGGACCATCTTTTTGATCTGTGTTTGTACAGCACCTAGCACAGTGGGGTCCTAGTCCATGACTAGGACTCCTAGGCACTATGATAATACAAATAATAAATAAAAATTATTGAGGAGGGGTCAAAGATGGACGCACAAAGCTGGGATAATGTTTTGGAAAACAAAACAATGAAAATAAATGCAATCTCAATATTCAAGAGTTAGATAAGCACCTTAAATATTTTATGGGTATTTAAAACAAATTCCTCAAAGAGCCACAGGTTTCCTTAACTAAGGCAACTTTCTCCAAACCACTACACTTGGCCTCTAGCAATCAGTGTCTTCTCAGATGTTTCCCAGAATCCCTTGTCCTGGACGCAACAGATATTCAAATGCATTGATGCAAATGTGGTACACTATTCATGTCTAAGATCTAGGTTGAGTGTAGCTATCCAAATCCAATTAAGTGAAATAGTCCCGAGGAATATGAGTAGTTATGAGACACTCCATTCACCTTCCTCACCCCATTCCACACCCGTTTCCCTTCTCTAATGCTACTCATGTCAACTCTCTTAGGGATAATAACCCAAAGGTTTAAAACTGCTGAAATGACCTACCTCAGCAGAATGTTATACGATTTTATGAGTTACAGTTGCAAAAGACTTTGAAGATGCAAAGTATTAGAGTATGAGCACATAGCGGCTAAGCACCATCACAGGTCCACTTCTGGTGATGTCTGGAAAGAATGGACTCCAGCATGCAGGAAAACCCAGAGGACAAGGAACACTGAGATAAAGAAGGGAACAGGAAATTGACAGCCACTGACATACCCACCAAGACACAAAGTAAAATTACAAGGAGTGTACTCATTTGAGATACTGTAGAAATGTTTGCCGGCATAGCTATACCAGCAAACTCTTCTAGTATAGAGGCAGCTACTACCAGCAAAAGTGTGCTTTTGCCAGTATAACTGCATCTACATTCAGGCTTTTGCCACTATAAAAATGCCATAAAACCCCCTGACATTATTATACTGGCAAAAGGTTCTAGTGTAGATCTGGTCCTGTACCTCCAAGCAGATGTGCAAAAGTTTGTTGAATGAATTCTGCAAGATTTCCCACCTATACCAAATCCCACAGGAGTCTCAGAATTCCAACTAGGAGGATCTAGCCCTGAAATTTCTTTTATCTCTATGAAAAAGATGATCTGATTATTTCCTCCAACCACTGCACAGTTTTAAAGATAACAGATTGATGGGTTTTAACTAATTCATGTTGATATCTAAACTTAAAAATGAATTTGCACCAGAACAGTTCAAAAAGCAACTCTCCACACATCTTTCACAAGTCCAATATAGTTAATTTGAGGAAGGGAAACCAATTCAGTAATATCATATCACTGACTTCATCTTTTCATGATGTCCTCTGACATATAGACCGCAGGAAAATACATTGAAAGTAGATACCAAAATGTAACAAACAGAAACAAACAACACAACTGCAAGTAGATCTACTATACTGTAAAGAATATCTCTTTGGAAACAGCAGATGTTTAGTTGCATTAAAGATTAAATTTTGTAATAAGGTAGTCTGAATGTGCTCTCATCCTTTGGCAAATAGAAGTCTGTTTGAATTTTAAAATAACCCAAACACAAAATGCCACTTAAGCATTAATGTGAATGCTGATCTGTGTATTATTTTGCTGGCATAAGTGGTGTGACTTTGATGCAAGTCTTAAAATTCACATATCCGGGTATTTCACTCAGGAATAAAAAGGATTGCTAATTAAACCACAGGACTAACAGTCAAGAGCATTCTAACGCATGTTCTTTCCCTCTGGTTTACTGTACAACCTTGGAAAATCTTTCTGTGTACCATTTTCCCAAGCTATAAAATGGGGATAATACCTAATGCACAAAAGAGGTGAGGATGTAATTCACTAGTGTATGTCAAACATTTTGAGATCTTCAGACAGAACATGCTATGGATGTGCAAAACAGTATAGCTCCAGCCAAAAAAAATACTATCAAATGTATAACCAAACATCTTAAAGGGTTCGTGTGTGTATTTTCATATAATACATACTGTAATTGATATAAAAAGATGTCCACAAAGCCTCACTCAGCCAGAAAAGTTACTTTTTGCTTAATTGGAGCCAATATAAAAACCTGACATTACAGCAATGTAATGGAGTTGACCTCTAAGCGTAGACTTAATTCCCTCAAAATAACTCTATTCTGATAAATTTAGAGGGACAAGGTGGTTGAGGTGATGTTCTCTCTCACCAACAGAAGTTGATCCAATAAAAGTTATTACCTCACCCACTTTGTCTCTCTAGTATCCTGGGACTGACATGGATATAACTACACTGCATACTCTGACAAATGACATTTAGCGGGTCATCCTTTAACTATACGTTTGAGATCCTCAACTACCACAGCATTCACAATGGGCATTCTGAATCCAATATATTAATGAACGAATGTCCTAAAAGCTGGCATTGTTCACACAAAGCACAAACTCTGATAGAAGCATAGAAGCACTGAAGTTCTGATGACATCACAAAACATTTTATAATTGTTTATTCTGAAGTGCAATGATCTCAGCAGAATTTAGAGAGGTAGTACAGTCATCGATGATCTTACTTACATAAAATCCCTGTGCTTTGATTGACTGAGGAAGTTTGATTTGCACTATTATTTCTCAATAATCCCAGTAAAGATGCTAATGACACTTACTCACAGCACAGCGATTTGCATTGACGTATGGCTATTTCTCTAACAGTGCTGTATGAAAATTCACTGTGCTGATTACTGCCCTCAGATGTCCACAACAAATATGGATGCATCAGTTTGATCTCCCTCCCTAGCATCAGTCACTCCATATAGCCCGGCTCCTCCTAACCCTACCCACTTGTGTTGCTTCTTGCTTTTGATGAAAGCTAAATCAACTCTTCAAAGAGTAATTTTTAATAATTATTTGTATTTATTTTTAAAGCTCCTCATCTTTCTTTATTGTAAGTAAGAGCAGTGTTGACTGGCAGGTAAGGAACAAGGGAAGGGGGCGGTACCCTCACAGTTCACATTCAGAAAAAAGGAGAGAAGGGAAGCTTTTAATTTATTTTAAGCAAGTAATTTACTTGTGGGTGTGGGGGATAATCCTGAGTAAGCAGCATATAGGACTGAGAGGAGCAGTCATGGAGAAAGAGACAGGGAAAAGAGTAAGGAGGAACAACAGCATATTGAAATATACCAGCTTCTTGGAGATGCTCTGTACTAACTCAGTCATAACGATGATTCCCTTGGCCTCTACATAGCCTTAGCCAAGGATATAGTTACCACCACATAACAACGTACATGTTTAAGCAATCACAACCTCTTGACGTCTATATGACCTTGTATCTGAAGCTCTGTGTATTATCTCTCTGCAGTATATTCTTTCTTGCTTGCTTGCTTTCAGAGTTCTAAAATGCAACTATAGGCAATCATCCTGTACTCTGGGTGCCTATTAAAATCACACTGTAATGCAAAATAGACTGCCCATAAATCTATTCACCCTCTCGGGTTTAGGAAAGAGAGAAAAGATAAATAGCTAATAAATAAATATGCACATGTCCTGCTGTTTGCAACTACCAAATCCCAACCAGTGCATTTCAATTCAGCCAATGAGTCTCCATTAGCCACAAGCTCTTTGTGAGGATGCCAGGCAGAGCCAATAGCCCCGCTAAATTTAGATGGTCTTTGAGAGCAGGTGATGGATTGATATAAGTAGGTCTGCTCCTCCAAACTCCACAAGGAGCAGTACAAAGCCATCTCCCACTGTTACTAACAATTTTTCTTCTCTCTAATTCAGAGAACACCCACATTGCAGCCACTCTCTCGCAGTCAGAATAACTTCTCCCAAACTTCTTCACTGCACAGGGTAAACTTAGTCAATCAGAAAACTAGAAACAATCTTACGTGATTTGACAGGTCACAATCAATCACTCCAGTTTGAACTCTTTTAATGCAATGCAAACAAATCTGCCACTGAATTTTCAGTTCTCTAAGCAGCAAACCATTAGTATAAAAGTGAGTTGAAAATTTCTGAAATTTCAGAATATTGATCTAATTTTGTCAGAATTATGAAGTCAAATCCTGACAAAAAATATTTTACTGTAAATATTTTGCCCTACTACTTTTGAAACATGAACTATATTAAATCAGCAAAATACTAAAAGTGGAGTTGTCAGCTGATATGCTCTAAAAGTTGATCACAATTTTAGGCATATCTTTCAGTTCAGATTTTTTAAAAATTAGCCAAAACAGTCACAAGTTGGTTCCAAAGTATGTTGCTTTAAAAATAATCTCTCTATACAACAGATGCATTTTATGGGATTTAATTAAAACTTAACAGTACTTTTGAAATGTAAACCCTTTTTTAAAATGAGTATTATGAATTACTTCCTACAGAAATCCTGGTAGTTTTAAATATTTATGCCTAAATGAAAAAACATACAGGCTCTCATATATACAAAAGTGAACAGCCAATGGAATCACTTACTATTTTGTTAACTATGAAAAAAACAGTACCTGCTATGCGTGTTCAGTAATGACATGCATATACCTTGGGATCTTGGAACAGTACCAATTTCAGCATCTTCCCTTTCTAGATGAGATCTGACCAACAGAAGAGCAGCACATCATGCCAAAAGAACAGCTCCTCACAATGGGACTTATCTTCTTATGTAATTGGTATGTTCACAGCAAAACCAAATAAGGCAATAGGCTCTGGGTAGAAAGTTTTCAGCTGTTAATTCAAAGTACAAGCAAGCCATGTGGGACATATAGGGATCTATGGATCACACAAAAAGAGTCCAGTCTGTTTTATCAAAGGTGGAGTGAAAGGACATTTGGAGAAAGGAGTGGATGGGGGAAAAGACCTAGAAAGTTCCAACACAAACAGTTCTTTCTTTTAAAAAGAAAGTGGAAAAATCGAGAACAGTGGGTTGCTCCAGACAGTGTGAGAGAAGCAAAGAGAGAAAGAGAATAGCAGTACTAACCTCTCACAATGGAGCGCCTAGTCTAGCTAAGTAATCTTACCACAGTAAAGGATTATAAAGTATCTGACAAACAAGCCAAATTAAAACCCTAGCTCAGCCCATCTGCAACCCTCACCAGCTGAGAATGGAAAGGCACTGAAAATTGACCTCACCAAGTTTTAGTTTGCTTCCCGTCTCCATCTGCTGGTAGGTCATATTACCTATGTTATGTGCTAAAATATTTGGCTGCTGGAGAATTGTAAATTAGATTTTTAAACTCATTTAAACTCTTCAAATTTTATGAAGTCACACAATGTAGGAGAGGTTCAGTTTCATCACTTTTCTTCTCAGCAGTTGGAAACTTTAGCGTCATAAGACGACTGACAAGACTATAAAAACATCTGGGCTCCCCATCTGTAAGCGTGTGCCACTTCTACTAGCATGAATGGAATTACAGCTGAAGGGTGATGAGAGAATAAACCCATTAAAGTTTCATCTTTAGAACCACAGTCAACATCACATTAAATAGAAGAGGCAACAATCCATGACTAAAACTGTAATGAATACGTGGAGCCTCCAAACATTTCATTTAATCACATGTAATGATGAGTTAGTTTTAAACCTGTAACGGATGTTACCGGTATTTCCTTTGGCATTAATCAACCCTTTTTACCTTGCCAATTTTACTCTGTTTTTATCATTCCGTTTAGACACAAAATTCTTTCAAAGAAAATCTCTAGTCTTTAACTCTGAATTATCAAATGTTCATTAACAAATAGGAACTTTATAGGTAACAATGATGTTGAGTTATTAGTAAAAGCAATATATTTCCACACCCACAAAGTAATAACTGGGGTAAGGACACCCCTTCTTCCCTTCCTGCTTCACTGTCACTACAGAACTAAACAACAAAGATAGAGTATTCTGGTCACTGGCTGCACCCATGTTGCTTAGCACATCCACACACATTTTTTCAGGATCAAGCATACCTAATTACAAACTTGTTCACTGCTTGGCTGTTCATGACTGTGTTAAATAAAACCTCGATTCATTTCATTCTTTAAAAGAGAATCTATTTTTGTCATAAGCACGTCTATAATTAACACAGCCTTCAATCATCCTTGAAGGTTAAGTGAGGACACTAAAAAAGAAAAGAAAAGAAAATCAATACACATTCACCCACCCACGGTGGGTCATTGAAAAAAAATCAGCTTGCCTTTAGCTTTCAGTTGCCAATGCAAATGTTAAGTTACTGTTCTCCAATAAGCCTACTTCAAGTCAAACTAATGAAAAGCACTTTACAGCGACAATTATGGAATTTGGAAATAAATATAAAGCTAAGCAATTTATACCTAACTTCAACATATAACTACAATTCACATACATTTCAGCTTGTCTCTCAAGCCAAATTCAGTACATTTCCTATCATGGTAATAGGGTTTGTTCAATATTCCTTAATTAAAGGTGAACTGCAGGCAGGGTAGGATTTTTTGTTTGTCTTTTAAATATAAAAGAAACTTGTCCAAAGAAAACCAAATACAGTACTGATTTACAAGGTTGTCTGACAAAAATATACTGCCTCTGGCTTCTTGGGAGTCAGCACACCTGGATACATTGATGAACTGGTGAATCCAAATTGAGGTTGAAAATAAAAAACAGCCTCCCATCTTAGTTTCTTTACAAATACCACCAAACAGTGGTAAAGCCTTTGAAAAGGCTGAGCACGCACATAATTAGCCCCATGCATTCTTCTCCATGGGTAACACAGGGCCAGAGGTGAAAGTTAGTATAGTGGCAGACTGCAAAAAAACCTCCATTACTTATGTCAATTGGTAGCATTCACAAACAAAACAAGAGGCTTTTTTTTCAATTTTAGATTTGTATCAGATAAGTTGCTTAATCAATGACCCAAGATTTTTAAGTGCACATCCACAACTTGTTCATCAGCCAATAAGTAACTGAGTTTTCAGTTTTATTATCCAGACCAGGGTTTCTGGTTGTACCCAATGTAAGTTTGTTTGACAAGTGGCATTGCCTCCTCCTTTGGTTATCATAGAATCATAGAATATCAAGTTGGAAGGGACCTCAGGAGGTCATCTAGTCCAACCCCCTGCTCAAAACAGGACCAATCCCCAACTAAATCCCCAAATGGCCCCCTCAAGGATTGAACTCACAACCCTGGGTTTAGCAGGCCAATGCTAAAATCACTGAGCTATCCCTCCCCCCTTATGCTTATGAAAAAGTATTTGTTTTCAAATAGGAAAACTAATTAGTAGGTGCCTCAGTCCCTTCCCACCTCCTCTCTGCAAACATATAGGACAGGGAAAGTTTTTGTGAGTACTTGTTGCTAAAATACCAACAGCACATCACTGCCTTGGCCTCCTATGAATCTCAGGGGAGATGTGGGTTCTGTAGGATGAATCCCCTTCCATTTCAGTGGGGCTTGGGTAGGGAAGAAGGAGGGGGAAATGTAACCCCTCTTCCCTCAAAAACAGAAAAATGTAAAGGAAACTGCAATGGAAATTCTTTATCTTCCTGTCCCCTCTACACAAGAAAACTACCTGTGAGGGGAAATTTGGCTGTAACACATTATATAGGGTTCAGCTTTGTTTGGGGCTCGAAGGGGCTGTTGTGGCAGAGCCTAATCAAAAAATATTACAATTTTATTAATCTTTATTTACTACGGATATAATTGGTTTCGTTAATTTAAAATTAAAATATGCTCTAATGTAAAATGTAAGAATACACATAGAATAGATATAGGGCCACATTCCTCAACCCCAGGTTTCCTTTTTGCCAATACATGTAAGAGTGAGCAAAAACTATGTATGCAGTTATTTATGCCTACAAAACTACAGGCAGAAAAAGATGAACTAGGCTAACACCATGCTTCTGAAAATCAGGACCTCAAAAATATACTGTCTTAACAGATTGTTTTGATAGAGTCTCATGAATAATATCATTTGCAAATAAAATATTATTCCTGACTAAGCATAACTACTTGGCAAAATTCATTAAATTTTTTTAACCCACTTATCATCTGTTTTTCATTTCTGAAGTCCACAGTTTCATCCTCTTTTGTAACATTAAACCAAGAAAATTGCCAGTGGCAAAATAAACATAATGTTTCATGTAAGGTTTCCAAGATTCTGGTGGGAGTTCTGCACATAAAAAGTATTCTTGTACTCTGGGTTACAACATTCAGCTATTTAAATATTAAAACAGTGATGTAAACCACATTAGTAAACAAAACAAACCTTTTCAAGTAAGTTTATTTTTAGAACAAGTCCTAGTATTCTCAATTCAGCAGCATTTTCTGAACAGTGTTTTTCCCTTAAGATTTCTGACTGTCAAGGCTCTATAATCTACTCAGTGGTGGGAAGTGAACTTCTGTAGACAGAATATAGATAATTTAAAGGGCACCATACAACATTTCCAAAGGGGCTACCAAAAGGCTTGTGAATGTCATGTATTAGTGTTTAACAGTGTTCAATTCAAGATTAAATCTAAAACTTTGCATTTTTAACATCATGAAAAGCTTGACTATCAGGAATCTCTTCCAAAAGTTTATATGATAAATTTTAAAGGATAAAAACAAAGAAACCTAATTAGTTCACAACGCAACAGAACACAGCTCCATTATTACAGTAATGATGATACTGTGAGTTCAACTTATTCAGCAGACTGATTCCAGCCTGAGCTGGACTGGACTGTCAGATCTCTGTGTGGAAAAAACTCAAAAGCTATTTGAGTTATTTGGGGGGGGGGGGGGATATTTTTTTTTAACATTTCTGGATAACAGCCAGTAATACAGGGCTATGTCAAACTGATAGAACCTTACATTTCTAAGCACCATTGTCACAGGAAATAGGGGTCAAGGTTAAAATGTGACCTGTTGTGGGAGGATATGGTTAATCTCAGGCTTTATGTGGAACAAATTTGTCTTTTAAAAAAATATTGCTAAGAATGGGGGTCAGATGATACTTATTTAGTAAGGAAAAAATAACCACTTGTATTTTCCTCTCGCTCCACACTTACATGAATGAGGCTGTATGCAGCTCTTTCACACACATTCTTTCAACATATCAGTTAGAAGTGAGAACTAGTTTTCATAGAATCGTAAAACTATAGGGTTAGAAGGGACGGCAGGGGTCATCTAGTCTAACCCCCTGCCAAGATGCAGGATTCGTTGTGTCTAAACCATCCAAGACTGACAGCTATCCACCCTCTTTTTGAAAATCTCCAGTGAGGGCTTCCATGACCTCCTGAGGCAGTCTGTTCCATTGTCCTACTGTTCTTACAATTAGAAAGTTTTTCCTGAGATTTTAATCTAAATCTGCTATGCTGTAATTTGAACCCATTGCCTCTTGTCCTGCCCTCTGTGGCAAGAGAAAACAACTTTTCTCCGTTGAACTTTGTTACTCAACAACATCTTGTAAACAATACCAAGGAAACATTGTTCATTCCATTAATGATTGAGCGAAGGCTTTACTATAGATTTCTTGGAAACATTATTTCTCTCATTGCCACCCAAAACACCTGCTGACAACAGACAGCAGGAATGTTATAACAATTAAAAATCTCTAATACTTAATACAGCACCTGCCATCAGTAGAACTGAAAGCCCTTTAGAGCATTTATAGAATTAGTTACAATGAGCCTGTAAAACAGGCAAGTATTAGCCCTATTGCATTTTACAAATGAGAACATCTAGGCACGCATGCAGCCCTAACCCTCCTCTCCCGAAAAACTTCCTTCCCAAAAAATGAAGCCGCTTACTGGGAACACGCTCTTCAGTTTGTCCTCCACCAAGTACCGGCCGCTGCGACTGGATACCTTCCTCCTGGCTTGAGAAGAGCTCCTGGCTGCATGTCTCCAGGGATTCCAGGGTGTCTCCCCCCGCCCCTGCACCCTCACTCCTGCTTTCCTCCTCCTCCTCCCCCCGCTCTGAAGTGTCCATGGTGGTGCTCGGAGTGGAGGTGGGGTCACCCCCACGTATCGCGTCCAGCTCTTTGTAGAATCGGCAGGTCGTGGGGGGAGCACCAGAGCGGCCGTTTGCCTCACGGGTTTTGTGGTAGGCAGTCCGCAGCTCCTTTTACTTTAATCCTGCACTGCAGTGCGTCCCGGTCATGGCCCCTTTCCATCATGGCCCTTGATATCTGCCCGAAGGTATCGTAATTCCTACGGCTGGAGCGCAGCTGGGACTGGACAGCTTCCTCCCCCCAAACACTGATGAGGTCCAGCAACTCGCCATTGCTCCATGCTGGGGCTCGCTTGGCACGTGGAGGCATGGTCACCTGGAAAGATGCGCTGAGAGCACTCCACGCCTGGCTGAGCAAACAGGAAGGGGATTTTTTAAATTCCTGGGGAATATAAAGGGTGGGTCTGACGGTTGGTCACCTGAGGCCAGGGCAGTAGAGTTCGAACTGATGACCAGAGTGGCTAGAACGGGCATTGTGGGATACTGCCGAATACTTCTGGAGGCCAATCAGAGCGCATTGGGCAGCCACACTGGCGCCACAGCGCAGCAGCGGCAGCGCAATACTCTTTATTCCTCTCGGGGAGGTGGAGTACAAGCAGCGCTGTAGCCGCGGAGATACAGCGCTGTACGTGCCTTGCCAGTTTGGATGGGGAGTGAGGTACAGCGCTGTGGGTGGCTTTATTGCGCTGCAACTCGCAAGTGTAGCCAAGGCCTTTGAGACTAACAAATTTATTTGGGCATAAGCTTTCGTGGGCTACAGCCCACTTCATCAGATGCATGGAGTGGAAAATACAGTAGCAGGCATATATACACAGTACATGAAAAGATGGGAGTTGCCTTACCAAGTGGGGCTCAGTCTAATGAGACAATTCAATTAACAGTAGAATACCAAGGGAGGAAAAATCACTTTTGTAGTGGTAATGAGGGTTGGCACTGGGATTTGTTGCAGAGTTTGGTTCCTGGGTTAGTGTTGTGTTGTGTAGTTGCTGGTGCAGTGTTTCTAATGTGGCCTTAGTGGTATCCATAGGGCCGGCAGTGTCATCATCTGGAGTGCCTCACTCATGCGTCGGAATATTAGGTGCCCTATACCCTCTCAGTTCCTTCTTGCTGGCAACTACGACAGAGGGGCAGGAGGGTGGGCAATGGAATGCACATGAGCAACATATCTCGAAGGACAACAGTTACGAAAGGTAGGTAACCATTTTTTCTTCTCTGAGTGCTTGCTCATGTCAATTCCATTCTAGGTAACTCCACAAGCAGTATCCTTGGAGGTAGGCTTGGAGTTCAGTTCACGGTCGTGCAGCTTGCAATACTGCTCCGCCGAAGCCAGCATCATCCCGGGCCTGCTGGGTAATCACGTAGTGGGATGTGAAAGTGTGGACAGATTACCAGGTAGCGGCCCTGCAGATATCCTGGATCAGCACGTGGGCCAGGAAAGCTGCAGATGAGGCTTTCACCCTAGTAGAATGGGTGGTGACAATCCCCAGTGGAGGCACCTTTGCCTCTTCATAGCAGAAACAGATGCAGGCAGTGATCCATTATGAAATTCTTTGGCAGACACCGGACAGCCCTTCAGTCTGTTTGCTACCGCAACGAACAGCTGCGTCGACTTATGGAATGCCTTAGTTCTTTTGAGGCAGAAGGCTAACGCGCTCCTGACATCCAGAGAGTGTAATCTACACTTCTCATCTGATTTATGAGATTTCAGAACGAAGACCAGTAAGAATATGTCCTGGCTGGCATGAAACTGTGAAACTACCTTAGGCAGAAAGGCCAAATGCAGCTGCAGCTGGACCTTGTCCTTGTAGAACATGGTAGGATGGCTCCGAGGTAAGTGCCCTAATCTCAGAGACCCTACGGGCAGATGTTATTGCTACCAGGAACGAGACCTTCCACAAGAGTAGAAGGAGGGAACGGAATGCCAATGATTCAAAGGGGGAGCCGTTGAGCCTCGACAGTACGAGATTTAAGACCGACGGAGGGACTGGGTCACGGACTTGAGGGTAGAGTTGCCCCAGACCTTTTAGAAATCGGACCATCATGTCATGATTGACGACTGACCTACCCTGGAATGGAGGATGGAAGGCCGAAATAGCAGCCAAGTGGACCTTGATAGATGAAAGAGACAGACCTTGGAGCTTGAGATGCAGAAGGTAGCTCAGTATCGAATGCAGCAAGGCCTGCTCAGGCCAAATACCTTGGTCCGATGCCCAGCACATGAACCACTTCCATTTGGCAAGGTAGGTCGCCCTGATGGAGGGTTTGCTGCTGCTCAACAGGACTTGTTGGACAGAAGCCAAGCATTCCTGCTCCTCCGCATTTAAACATGCAGCAGCTAAGCTGTCAGGTGCAGCACTGCCAGGTTGGGGTGCAGAAGACTGCTGTGGTTCTGGGACAGCAGGTCCAGCCAGAGTGGCAGCTGTGGCTATGTGCTGGAGCTATGAGGATTACCTTTGCCCTGTCCTGTGTGATTTTCATGAGGACTCTGTGGATTAATGGCACTGGTGGGATGGCATACAACAGAGCCCCCAACCACTGGAGCACCATGCCAGTTGAAAGGGGCACAGGCAGTTGAGGAAAGAATAGGAGAGTGGATCCTGTAATCTGACTTGGGTGCCATCCTCGAGCGCACTTTCAAAATGCCTGCCTCTGGCCCTCATGGTGTCTCGAAGGGTCGGATTGAGCACATGAGTGAGAGGACAAGAAGCATCGTCATTTATACCGTTTGTCTCTATCCTTTCTCCTGTAGGCACCTTGCCAAGGAGGCCCCCAGGATCTAGGAGTAGGAGAAGGCCGGAACTGCTTTCTGGCATACTGCTGAATGCGGATGCCCAGTGAGTGTAGGGTGGCATGGGAGTCTTTAAGGCCATGCAGCCTTGCGTATGCCAGCTCAGAGCCCCGTGCCCCGTGCCCTCAAATGGGAGGTCCTGAATGGTGGACTGTATCTCTTGGGATAAACCCAAGGATTGCAGCCAAGAGCTGCACCTCATTAGCACCACCAAGGCAACAATTCTGCCGGCCGAATCTTTAGCGTCCCAGGCCATCTGGAGGGCACCCCTTGCTACTGCTTTGCCCTCCTCCAGGATCGTGGCAAATTCTTGGGAGACGTCCTGGGGGAGGACCTCCTTGAACTTGCCAAGGGAGTCCCACAGATTGAAATTGTACCTGCCCAACAAGGCCTGGTGGTTGGACACCCGTAACTGTAGACTGGGCACTGAATAAATTTTCCTGCCAAAAAATGTTCCACCCTACAGTTCCTGCCAAATTTGTCTTCTTTATTCTTAGGCGTGTTGCTCACCTGGCCCTGCCTATCCCTTTCGTTGGCTGTGGACACAACCAACGACCCAGCTGGTGAGTGAGTGTAGAGATACTCAAGCCCTTTTACAGAGACATAATACTTCTTTTCCACCCATTTAGAATTGGGCAGAATGGATGAGGGGGTCTGCCACAACACTTTAGCAATTTTGAGGACCTCTGGGTGGACTGGCAGCGCAACCCAAGCTGGGGTAGCAGCCGATATTACATTAAAAAGGTCATCTGACTGCTCTGCCAACACTTTGTCCTCCGAGTTTAGATTGGAAGCCACCCTCTTGAGGAGAGCCTGGTGCTCCTTAAAGTCATCGGGAGAGCTGCTAGTCTGGGAAGGGCCTGCCACCGCTTCATCCGGCGACGAAGACAACGAGGGCATCGCAAAGGGAGGGGTGGGTTCACCTTCTCCTTCTGAGGATGGCTCCCTAGGCATCAGCACCTGCTATGCTACCCTTGTCAGATTCCGCACCGTGCTCCAAGCCTGGTGGGGATGGTTTGTCCGAGGCGGCCAGGGAGGAGTGGTGAGAGTATGGCACCGGCATCATGGGCATGCCCCAAGGGTTCCAACAAGGCCATTGTGCCAGCCACTGGCCCTGCTGCCATAGGTGACATGCCGGTCTCCAGAGCCGCCAGAGATCTATGCTTCCTTGGCAAAAGGCTGAACTCGGACCAGTCACTTTCCGGGGACCAGAGTGGGGCCGTGGAAGCCTGTGTGTCTGCTGGCTTACTCTTAGCACCAGAGACTGATGCCTGGAGGGTGGGTATCCAGCGCCTTTGCACAGAGCGGTACTGGGACAATGAAGACCGGTGCCCGCAATGGTGAACGGTCTTGGACCGGTGGGGACCGATGCATGGAGGATCGTCTAGATTATAGGGACCTGCACCGGGGTGATCGCTGGCAAGAGGCTGGTCAGTATTGGGAATGCAGAGATCGGTGCCTCGATTCCGGTGTCCCATGCCGCAGAGAGGGAAATCGCGAGCGTGGTGCCGGAGACCTGGGTAGTCTGGCCGGTGAACGAGGTTGCAAGGACAGGGTCCTAGGTCGTGAGGATGTGGAATTACACCTGTGTTCTGGAGACCAGCAACGCTCCACCGCCCTTTGGAGTGGCCCCATGGCCAGCTTGCCCTTGGGTTGCAGGGCCTTAGCCACATCCAACGCCGGGCGCGGAATATGCGGCACCAGCAGGCCTTTAGCCATTTGGGCAGCCTCAGGCATCAAAGGCCCCAGTAGGAGCCGGGCTCCCCTACTGCTCCCTGGAGTTGAAGGCGGATCCCTGGTTGGGCTGGGGGTCTGACCAAAGCGGCACTCCCTTGCAACTCCTATGGGCACATGGTCTGAACTGGGTCCTTTGCCCAGAGCTCTCTTCCCCTTTTTGGATGGCGCCGGGGAGCTTCTTCATTTCTTTGTCTGATTTTTGGTCACCGTCAAGGGGGAACAGTGCCAGGGGGAACCCGGTGCCAGTGGGGCGCTCTACCCCGACACCGAGGTGCTGGGCATGAAGACCGATTAAGAAGGTTCTGACGCCGGGTGAAGTGCAGCCTCCATGAGGAGGGCTTTCAGGCAGATGTCCCGCTCTTCCTGGGTTCTCGGACGAAAGTTCTTACAACAAATCCTGCACTTCTCCTTTGTGGGACTCTCCCAAGCACTTCAAACAGGTATTATGGGGGTCACTAACAGGTATAGGCCTGTTGCATGACAAACACAGTTTGAAGCCTGGGGAACGGGGCATGTCCTGCCCCAGGACAAAGTCCCTGCCAGGATTCTAACTATTAAACTAATACCTAACACTTAACACTTAATGACTAAGTATCTGAGAACTATATACAAAGAAGACAGTCAATTGGCTGTTAGAAAAACTGCTAACACTCTTGCAAGGCAAGATAAGGCACTCCGACCAACCCTCAAGGGCGGTAAGAAGGAACTGAGAGGCTGTAGGGCTTGCGGCGCCTAATATACTGATGCATGAGCGCGGCACTCCAGAGGGCACCACTGCCGGCACTACAGATATCGCTAAGGCAAAAATCTCCAACGACTATGCACGTGGGTGCGCACACCTAGAATGGAATCAACATGAGCAAGCACTCGAAGAAGAAGCCTGTTTCTATTTTCAGGCTGAAAAAGTGAAAATCCTATTCTGTGGGCACATCTAGACCATGGATTCTTGAATACATTCACATTAGCATCTGAACTTGTGGATGGCTATCTGCAATTTTGAGGAGTCACCCACCACTAATCTGTCTGACTCTATCACTTAACCAAATACCATCAAGCAGCAGCAATAAAAGCAAAAATAGCTTTTAAAATCATTATTTTTGGCTTCAAATGCTTTATTCAACATTTGCTGGCTTTCTATAGTAAGCTAAACTAGTACTCTAGTTTAAACACTCCACAGCCCACAAAATGTTTAAGCCTATTTTAAATCTCAGATAATTTGGGTGGTTGAAGTTTTGGAAAGAGGAGGTTAGTTTAAAAACAAAACTACAACGAAATAAAAAAATAACTTTCTACTAGGATAATATTCCAATATCAAAACTTTGGAAAATACATGCTTCCAACAGTGACCAAGGCACCTATTAGCAGATAATGGGTTGTGGTGTATTTAAGACAGGACAAAGATGCACTATCACATCATATGTTATACACCCAGATACTATGGTGATGAGCATAGTATAAAAACCCATATAGATAAACAATCCTGAGTAGATCTGCAAAACCTTTAAAAGGATATTCTTCCTAGCTTGAGTTCTCAAGAAGCGACAGTCTTTTCTTTCTTTTTATATTCATGTAGTACTCCCAAAAATAGGTACAGCAGTTTATCATGTAAGGGCCCAATCCAGTTCCCACTGACAAAGGAACTTTCTCATTGACTTCAGTGAGAGTAGGATTGGGATCCCAACAAAGAGCTAACAATTCAGCTTCTCTCGTAAGCAACTCTTTTAATCCCAGGCACTATAAGGACGGCGGCTGAGTTTTTTGTTTTGTTTTGTTTTTCTTTTCTTTTTTTTTTCATTCTTACTTGAACTATAAAAACAACAAGCCTTTTCTGTGCATGCTTCCAACCAAAAAGTGGGCACATTTGACTTAGATGCAAATTTCAGGGTACTCCAGAACTTTATGCTAACACAGATACACATAAAGAGTGAATTGTCATTTACAGTAGTGTTTTTCCCCCATCTGTTTCCTACCATATCTTAGATCAGTCCACAAACATGGTTTGGCACATCTCATTTCCTCATCAACTAAAGTCAAAATGCTTTTTTTATTATGAAAAACAATATCACAGAATAAAAAACATATATCCTTCTACAGTATTTTAGATTCGGCATTGCTGACTCAGAGAACATTACCAGCGTGTTTTCTTTGGCAACATATTGACTTGGGATTCACATTAAAGTGTTGGATTCTACAGGATCTAACGAAAGAGGAGGTATTGTACATTAGACCAACCAAGAAGCTTTAATTTAAAAAAATGCTAAGCTTATGTCCTATTTATTATGCTTTCTTAAAATAAATGAATGCAAAAACCCAGCAGTATCATGTAAGTAATAGCAACTTACAGCTATGGTATTGGCTATTTAGAAACACTCATTTCTACTGAGACAGATATGAGAGGATACAAGAAGTCCCTTTTTAATAGTCATCTCATAATAAAATGCCAAACATTAAGGCGATTATATATCAACATTATTACCCACTATATTGTTACACGGTTAACACTTTTGTTGAGGGGGGGGAGGAGGAGAGAAAATCCACAGCATTGAACTATAAATAGTACCCTCTAATGTTGTGCATAGTTTTGGCTTTCATTTACACAAAATATAAATAAATTGATTTGGGCTGTTGATTAATCGCAGTTAAATCACTCGATTAACTCAAAAAAAATGAATCGCGATTAATCACAGTTTTAATGGCACTGTTAAGCAATAGAATACCAATTGAAATTTATTAAACATTTTGGATGTTTTTCTACATTTTCAAATATATTCAATTACAACACAGAATACAAAGTGTACAGTGCTCACTTTATATTATTATTTTTATTACAAATATTTGCATTGTAAAAATGATAAAAAGAAATAGTATTTTTCAGTTCACCTCATACAAGTACTGCAGTGCAATTTCTCTGTCGTGAAAGTGCAACTTACAAATGTAGGTTTTTTTGTTACATAACTGCACTCAAAAACAAAACAAGTCCACTCAGTCCTACTTCTTGTTCATCCAATCGCTAAGACAAACAAGTTTGTTTACATTTACGGGAGATAATGTTGCCCACTTCTTATTTACAATGTCATCATAAAGTGAGAACAGGTGTTCTCATGGGACTTTTGTAGCCAGGTATTTACGTGCCACATATGCTAAACATTCGTATGTCCCTTCAGGCTTCGGCCACCAACCCAGAGGACATGCTTCCATGCTGATGACACTCATTCAAAATAACGCGTTAATTAAAGTTGTGACTGAACTCCTTGGGGGACAATTGTATGTGTCCGGCTCTGTTTTACCCACATTCTGCCATATATTTCATGTTATAGCAGTCTCAGATGATGACTCAGCACATATTGTTTGTTTTAAGAACACTTTCGCTGCAGATTTGACAAAACATAAATGAGATTTCTAAAGATAGCTACAGCACTCGATCCAAGGTTTAAGAATCTGAAGTGCCTTCCAAAATCTGAGAGGGATGAGGTGTGGAGCATGCTTTCAGAAGTCTTAAAAAAGCAACACTCTGATGCAGAAACTACAGAACCCAAACCACCAAAAAGGAAAATCAACCTTCTGCTGGTGGCACCTGACTCACATGATGAAAATGAACATGTGTCGGTCCGCACTGCTTTGGATTGTTATCGAGCAAAACCCGTCATCAGCATGGACACGTCCTCTGGAATGGTGGTTGAAGCATAAAGGGACATATGAATCTTTAGCGCATCTGGCATGTAAATATCTTGCAATGCCAGCTACAACAGTGCCATGAGAACACCTGTTCTCACTTTCAGGTGACATTGTGAACAAGAAGCAGCCAGCATTGTCTCCTACAAATTGTACACAAGCTTGTTTGTCTGAGCGATTGGCTGAACAAGAAATAGGACTAAGTGGACTTGTAGGCTCTAAAGTTTTACATTGTTTTATTTTTGAATGCAGTTATTTTTGTACCTAATTCTACATTTGTAAATTCAACTTTCATGATAAAGAGATTGTATCACAGTACTTGTATGAGGTGAATTGAAAAATACTGTTTCTTTTGGGGGTTTTTTACAGTGCAAATACTTGTAAACAAAAATAAATATAAAGTGAGCACTGAACACTTTGTATTCTGTGTTGTAATTGAAATCAACATATTTGAAAATGTAGAAAACATCAAAAAATATTTAAATAAATGGTATTCTATTATTAACACTGCAATTAATCGCACAATTAATTTTTTTAATCACTTGACAGCCCTAAAATTGACATATTTATGGAAAAATTATCCTCACGAGAAGCACTTCAGATCTGAGATGCCATAAGAATCTCAAGTGTTGACATTTTATGTTATTAGCCTTAAACAAAAAATTAAACTTTAAAAAACATCTAAATTAATGCACAATCAGTTGCAAGTGAGAACAACAGACCTTCTACATCTACATCTCATTTCCTTAATCAATGGTGCAAAATTTCTGAGAGTCATTGCTCAAAATTCTGCTTATGATAACAAACATTGTGTGCACAAACATATTAGGGTAAATTTAGATATTGATCACCACTGTGTCATCAGTTTTCCAATTATATTACCAGGCGCCCTTTAGATACAGATCATGATACCAATGAGTCCGGGTACATTGGTCAGGTCATCTGAAACTCACTGTTAGATACCAGGGAGCCTATTGCCGTCTGGCCCTGGGTTGCTATTAGTGTCACACTGTCTGACCTCGTTTGTAAAGTTGATGGGGGTAGTTTGTTGTAGTATGAGCTGTTTTTTTATGGTCTTCATGTTTGTTTTCCTCTCTATTGTCTTCAGCGCACTCCTAAATTATTCATTTTCTTATTTTGTAGTGACTGACATATGAAGATTTAGGGCGGACAATTATTGCACCTAAGCAACAGGAGCTCATAGGCGATACACTAGCCCACCTGATCTTAGGATAGTGAAATGGCTCCTGGATCTACCACCCCTTTTTAGAGAAAATCTTTCATTGGGGTGAGAGGTAAGAAATGTAGAGGTAACTCTCTTCTGGGGACTGGCAGGGGTGGGGGAGGAGGGGGGAGAGGGAACAGGGCTGGATGTGGGGCAGAAAGGGAGGGGGCAGGGCTTGAGCCAACAGAGAGGAGTAAGGTGTAGGGTGGAAGAGGCAACCCCCTCCAGGGCGGTAGGGAAAGCAGGGCTGGGTGTGGGGCAGAAAGGGAGGGGTGGACCAGTTCAGATATAAAGATCTGGGGCTTGATTCCTGTGACAGTTCTTACTGTGAGTCACCTTGTTACCCCCCCTGCCTCCAATGAGAGGGGGACCTGCTTGTGATTAACTGGGTGTCAGCTTCCTGACACTACCAGCCAGTTAGCCACCCAAGCACTCTCCTCAGGGCTCTGCCAGCCCTCACACTGCCTTACAAGTTAACCATAGGTGGACCCCAGTCCCAGATCCCCTTTGAAATGTTCCCCTACAGTGTCCAGCCCTTTATCTACTGAACACTCACAGAAATACCAGGTCTCCTGTCCCCAGCTTGTTTGAATGAACTCAGGATCAGCTCCTTGTATAACACCACAGCACTGAGATATATTTATAGTGAAAACAACAATAAGTTTATTATCAACGATTCAAGAGATAGTAAGGAAAATGGAAACAAATAATCCCTAGCTATGGGGCAACTGGACAAGCGGGGCCACGCCCCAAACTAAAGAGACTTCTAGGAAGTAGCCACAGGAAAGCCGGTCTTGATCCCCCCTGCTGGGAGGGAGACCCATCTCCCCCTGACCTACACAGGGCCCTGGGCTGGGACCCGGTGGAGAGGGAGGGCCCAAGTCCCCCTATCATCCCTTCTGGCCTACCGGCTGAAAGACCAGCGATCTAGCCACTAGGTCATGCACAGAAAACCCTAACACAGTTTCATTGCCTAGCTCTGTAGCGGGGCAGTCACCCGCTCCAGCTAGGAAAGGGTTAAAAGCCGGCCCTTGGAGAGGGCTGGGGCTGAAAGCAGCCAAGGGAGGCTGATTGGGTAAGCAGCTGCAGGTGTGGCCACACCCAATTAGGGTCCAGCTGGCCCTGATAAAAGGGCTGGGAGCTAGGCAGAGGGAGTCTCACTCCAGTGGTGGAGTGGGAAGGACCTGGCTGCTGGCTAGAGAAGGGTATCTCAAACAGAGTAGTGCTGGGGAAGGACAGGCAGAGCTGGGGAGCTCTGGCCAGGCAAGTCCCCAGGCTGAGGCCAGGCTAAAAGGGCCCGTGGTGGTACTGAGGCTGCAGCGGTGCAGACAGGCCAGGAAAAGGCAGCAGGTCCAAACCCCCTTGCCAATGATGAGCGGCCATTTCAGACTACAGTTTGCCCCTGAGAAAAGGGGCCAGATGAAGACTGGCAGTCGGTCACTGAGGCAAGGTGGGCTTTGGGGAATTGGGGTTCCCCAGGGAGGGGAGGATCCCATAGTGTGGGGACACTGCTGCAGGGCAGTACCCCAGAGAAGGGCACCGCGGGCCAGGATGGATGTGTGGCCTGAACTAAAGGGTGGTACTAGAAAAAGGGAGAAGTAGGCAGCAGCAAGGGAGATACTGGCCAGCAGGAGGCGCTCAGAAGCTGGAAGAGCTAATTCCCAGACCAACCAGCAGGAGGCACCACACTGGTGAGTGCTCCACCGTGCTACAAGTTCCAAGAGGTATTCCGTGTCAAAGAAAGCATAAAGGTTCTGTTAGGAGACGCACACAAGTAAGCATTGGAGGACAGCATCACTGATAGAGTAGACTGAAAGCAGAAAAGGAGGACAGGACTACGTTATAAAGGGCCTTGAAGGTAAGGATCAGAAGCTTGTATTTAATGTGGTATAGAAGTAGAAGCCTGTGAAGGGATTTTAAAAAAGGGTGACATGGTCTGAATGATGGGGCAGAAACTATGCTGTTCAAAACACTACTTAGTAGCATTTTATATGCTTCTTCTTATAAAACATCAAACCCATTCCCTATAGCATCTGTGGCAGAGGGCCATTTATTGGACAATGTTGTTTCTTGCCAAAAAAAGAAGTACACGGCCTTCCCTTTCCCATCTCTTCATGTGTTTCTATAGAAATTGCCTTCCATATAAACAGCAGCATTCAGTAATACATGAAAAAACAAATAAGGTATGTAAACTTGCACCTACAGAACATTTTTCTTTCTGTAGAAATTTAAATACAGTATAAAAAGATCCATTGCATATAGAATAGCATTAATAGTTTACCCCTTCTTCAGCATGAAACCACCAAAGCCCTTCTTTTTCTATCCTGGTCTCCTTTAAATAGCATAGTGGATTTATAGTTGTGGAATATAGGGTCAGTGTCTATTTGGTAGATTTGCTGCATATATAATGAATGCATTCCTCCTCAATTGATGGGTCTGTGACTTTTAGCAGGCAAGAGAAGCAGTTTTCTGCTTAAACCTAGGCCCACCTATGAAGGAAGAAGAAATGGAGCAGCTTAAGCTGTTAGCATTTGGACTGGGATGAGAGAGGTCAAATGAGCACAACCCCCTTGTGTCAGGTGAGGCCTTGTTATGACTTGTCTATTCTGCTAGTTAAATAAAATACCTTTTGCTAGTTTTCAGTAAAATTTGGCCCTTAAATCTCAACTAAGCAATATCCACAATCAATTAAGCTTTCAAGTAGTGTAAGCTATGAATGGTATTTCTAAGGTGCTTTTATAATTTTACATGGCATCTGTTTCATATATTATATGTCTAGTTTCTGTTGCCAAATGTTTACTTTTTATTGGAAACCACTGGAGCATTGTAAATGTATGGCAACCAGCTATAATTAAACAGTTTAGTTAAAAAGATAATTTCTCACTTTAAGAATAGGGAGGCCAGTATAGATTGAATTTCAAAGAAGCTTTAAATATTGTAAAAAGCCAGCAGATGGCACCTAAATGCAAGCAGCCAAGTCCTGGAGGATCAACAGCCTAGAGGGGCAAGAAGCCAGAGGATTCCATGACAGCCAGGAGGAACCAGGGGGCAGGAATGTGTGTGCACGCATGGGGCCTCTGTGGAAAGACGACTGTTTTTCCCTGAGTGCGGGTGTGCGTGAGCCCAGGGAAAAGGACTGTGATGAACACTGCTAGCCTGGGACTTGTGGTAAGCACTTTGATCTGAGGATTGCATGTGTCCCAAGGGCAGATGAAGGCCAAGAAGCTGAGGAACAGCACCCCACCAGGCTGGAGGTCCAGAATGAGCAGTCACCAAAGGAGCAATGAACTTCAGCAGCCTAGCGCAGCACCGTTTTATGTGTACCTCTGGTGGCATTAAAGGCCTCAGGTTGGGGATAAAGGTTTTGGACACCTCTGGAGGTGGGGGAAGGAATTGTGCTACTGGTTCACTGTCTCACTGTTCTTATTGTATTCCCTTCGTTTCCCATCCCTATTGCAGCCCTCTGGTCTGAACTTATTCCCTTGACTAATATTCTATTATATAAATGGTTACAAACTCTGTGTAACTGGGTTCTATCTCAGGAGCTCCCTTAACCATGTAAGCTAAGGGTGCAAATGCCCAACCTGGAGAGGAATAGGTGCAGGCTCGCACGCTTTACTCCAAATGGTTGGAAGAGTTGGCTCAGTTTGACTCCCAGATTGTACATTGCCCAGGGAAGCAACACCAGAATGCCGATGCCTTGTCCTGGAGGCCTGATTTAGGAGAAGATGAACCGGAGGCGGAGGTGTGCCATTCTCTAAGGGTGGGGTGGGGAATGTCAAGCAAGTTTGTAATGCTCAGAGATACAGAAAAGGTCAGCGGGTCAATAGACTGGCATAGGAGCCAGCAGAAAGATACTGATATAAAGAAATTGATAAGATGTGGAAAAAACTGGTAGCGGTGAGTTCCAAGAGGAAATTCAGCATCATCCTCACCTGAAAAGGTATCTGACTGTGGATGGCAACCAGCTATAGTTATACAGTTTAGGTAAAAGGATTTGGTAATTTCTCACTTAAACAGGGAGGCCAGCTCCCATTCCAATATGGTTAGAGCAGGGGTCGGCAACCTACGGCACGCGTGCCAAAGGCGGCACGCGAGCCGATTTTGCCTGGCACGTGGCTGCCAGCCAGGGTCCCGGCCCCGCTCAGCCGAGGCTGAGCAGGGCCGGCGGCCAGGACCCCAGACTGGCGGGAGGCGCGGCCCCCAGCTCCCCCCTTCACCGCGCTCAGGTTCTGCGGCTCCCGGAAGTGTGAGCCGCCGGGACGCGGAGCCCTGAGCCTGCTCCGGGAGGGGCAGCAGCGGCGGCGGCTCACAGTCCCGGGAGCCGCAGAGCCTGAGCGTGGCGAGGGGGGAGCCGGGGGGCGCACGGGGACAACTGCCCACATGCATCCGCTGCAGGAGCCCCCCCCCGTGGGGCACCAGGCTGCAGCCCTGGCAGGCGCCCCCCNGCGTGGGAGTCCCGGGGGTCTGTCTGGGGGTGGGGGTGTGGATAAGGGTCGGGGCAGTCAGGGGACAGGTAGGGGGTAGGGTCCTTGGGGGGCAGTTAGGGTTGGGGGGGTCTCAGGAGGGGGCAGTTAGGGGACAAGGAGTGGGGGGGGTTGGGGTTTTGAGGGGGGCAGTCAGGGAGTGGGAAGGAGTGGATAGGGGCGGGGCTCTCCCCACCCCCACGGTCTTTTTTGGTTTTTTAAATATGGTAACCCTAGGCGAGGGGGGAGCCGGGGGCGCATGGGGGCTGGCACCCGCATGCATCCACTGCAGCCTGCAGGAGCCCCCGGGGGGGGGGAGCGGGCGCCGGGCCGCAGCCTGGGCAGGAGGGGCGTGGGGACGCGGCTGCTCCCCACTAGCGGCGCTGCCACCTTTGCAGGGCTGCTGCCCCCCCTGCACCACGCCAGCTCCTCCATGGCTGGGGCTCGCTGCCGCCACAAGCGGGACGCTCTGGCGCCTCCAGGGGAGTTCAGGGGGTGGGGAGGGGGGAACCTGGTCTGGGGAGCAGCCCCTGGGCACGGCTGGCCCCTGGGGTCTATAAAGGCTCATTGGGATTTGCCCCTCAATGAACCTATGTGCAGGGGGTGGGGGAGGTGGAAGTTTCACCTAGGGCGCTAAATATCCTTGCCCCAGGGGGTGCGTGCACCCCAGGTTAAGAACCACTGCACTAAACTGATAAGATCTGAATTTTAATTTAATTTTAAATGAAGCTTCTTAAACATTTTTAAAAACTTGTTTACTTTACATACAACAACAGTTTATAGACTTATAGAGAGAACTTCTAAAAACATTAAAATGTATTACCGGCACGCGAAACCTTAAATTAGAGTGAATAAATGAAGACTCGGCACACCACTTCTGAAAGGTTGCCGACCCCTGGGTTAGAGTTTGAAAGAGGCTTTAAATATAAATCCCCCACTGAAATCAAGTAAAACTGAGAACTTGATAAGAATGGATCTTTTAATTGACATGTGCCCAAGGGGCAAATATAAATCATAGTGTCATTGATACAATGAGTATTTATTACTAATGTGTGAACTCTCATAATTACTGTTACACAGATTTTGAATTAGATAAAATTGGTAAAATATTACTTAGGTTTTGAATATGGGTGCTTTATCTTACGGTGATGTCACACACACAAGATGGTTTTTGGAGACACTCTCACGCATGACAGAATTACCAATTTGAGATTTCTGCGGGAATTATGAAATTGTAGCACTACATCACTCAATATAATACACAACCGGAGTGAACAGGAGAGGTTTGCAAACATTGTTAGTTCCACAAATTTGGAGGGGTGGGGGGAGAAAGAGGGGTTTTTAGCGTCATAGTAAGATCTGTTGGCAAAATGTGTTTTGGTTATTTGTTTTGTTTTGGGATAGACATGTCAAATCATGTTATCCTTTACTAACATTTGCTCTCACAAGAAAAGCAGAGAATTACAGAAAATCTGCAATTATTTCAATCAAGACTCCATTGATGCCAACTGGCAAAGGGTTCATTGTTCTGCAACAGCAACTTCTGAGGCCTGACAAACTCACTACACCAAATAGGTTGCTGTCCTAGTATTTATCTATAAAGAATATCATGTGAGATCTTAAATGAAAGCCGGGATCATGCTGATTATTAATATACACCTCTAGCCCGATATAACACTGTCCTCGGGAGCCAAAAAATCTTACCGCATTATAGGTGAAACCGCGTTATATCGAACTTGCTTTGATCCGCTGGAGCGTGCAGCCCCACCCCCCCCCGGAGCACTGCTTTACTGCGTTATATCCAAATTCGTGTTATATCGGGTCGCATTATATCGGGGTAGAGTGTAGTTTGTATCAAGGAATAGCTTCCCACCCCCAAAAGAGGTAAAGAATTGATTTTGCCGACACAGCAAAGTATATTCATGTCTGCCTAGGTTCATATGGAGAATAAGCATTGTAAACCGAACAAAATGGGAGCTACATTTGCATGTCAAGTCAACAAGAGGATGTGAAGACAACCTGGAGCCAGCACACCAAAGAACAAACAATGGGGGGGCATCTTTATTCTGAGGTCAAAACAATGAATTTTTGGAAATATAAAAAAAAGCTGAAAGCCATTGTGGTATCCATTTACTGAGGAAACTCCCTGTAGGGTGTAGGAATATTCATGAAAACTTGGATCCTGGTTTTGACTGAAAACCAGCAGCTCTGTCAAAGACTGAATCCTTGGGAGAAAATTTACTTTATAAAATAGGAAGTGTAACCATTAATAAGTGTAGAGCTGGGATTGCACTTTTTGTTTTGTTTTATATGTGTAACCAGATCTGTTTCCACCCCTTATCCTTTCTCAGTATCTCTTAAATCATAAGAACGGCCAAACTGGGTCAGACCAAAGGTCCATCTAGCCCAGTATCCTGTCTTCTGACAGTGGCCAATGCCAGGTGCTTCAGAGGGAATGAACAGGACAGGCAATCATCAAGTGATCTATCCTGTCTCCCATTCCCAGATTTGGCAAACAGAGGCTAGGGACACCATCCCTGTCCATCCTGACTAATAGCCATTGATGGACCTATCCCCCATGAACTTATCTAGTTCTTTTTTGAACCCTGTTATAGTCTTGCCCTTCACAACATTCTCTGGCAAAGAGTTCCACAGGTTATCTTAATCTTTGAAAATAAACTTTTCGTTGCTTTCGTTCTAAATATATTTAGTGCTGTAATGTTATAAAGGACCTGATCCTGAGTTGCACTAGTCAAGTTGCATGTACACTGTCTCTTTGGGGGGACAATTTAACTGATAGTTACTGTGAGAGTCCTGTGATGGGGCTGGATACTGCAGTGAGTGTTGCGAGAACTCGGGGGTTATTATTACGCTCACAAAGCAGAGTAATTATTCCAGAATCAACATCACTTTTATTCTGGAATAGTGTCAACATGGGGAGCTACTCTGGAATATCTATTGCAGATGAGCTATGCTGGTCAATTTCCCCATGTAGACATGGCCTAAGAGAGTTAATAAGAAAATATAGACGGTTATGTCCTTAATATGCTGAGAACACTCAGCTTTATATAGCCTTTCCATCTAACCCTGAATGGGAGAAAATGGCAAGTGTCTACAAGAATGAAGCTCAATCGAGATAAGACCAAAGTACTCTCTGTGGGAAGCAACTGAGGCCAACAATTTCAGGAGCGACTACTGATTGTGGATGCCCAACCTGAGCTGCCTTAAAGGGACTCAATTTTCATAGGGTGACTTCTCAATGCTTTCTGAAAATCAGGACCCTTCAATGTGATATACATTGAGCAGATAAAAGCTGAGGTACTCAAAATCACTAGTTACTCTTGAAATCTTGGCTTGAAAGAACTGGTGAAATTACCTTGGTACCCTTGGCTGGGGGTGTGCAGCTGCCATTTACTATTTACAATACTACAGCTTAGGACCCTTGTTAGCATCCAGGAACATCCCTGGATTTCCAAGAGCATTTTTTCCATCTGTATCTGGCAAGACAATTGTGACCGTTACTTGTAGAAGCAGAGCTTGCTACCATCATCCATGTCTTTGCCATTTCAAGGCCACACTATTGGAGAGGTCTGCTTGAGGCTACATGTTGACACAGCTCAAAAACTTAAGCTATGGGAGTATGAAAATTTCAATGTTTAGCAGTGCCCAAGTGAAACCAATTAAAAGAGAGTTAGTTAGTTTATGGCCAGTCTATGGATTTGAAATTATGTTTCAAATTCAATTAAACTACCAACATCTCCATTTTCAAATATTTGGCTGTCATTACCCTTTATACATATACTTCTGAGTGAAACTATTTTAGGGATATTTATCCTAGCTAAAAATAAATGAGCATTTACTTCTCAGCAATGTCAACCTCTAATTAAAACCAGTTCTCCAGCCAGACATTATACTAAAAAGAAAAAGCCTCTAGTAACAAAATTTTCATTGTTAAAGCAGAGCTGTTCATAAGCAATTATACCTTGTCAACTCTAACAGTTAATCTAACCTCTTCAGTGACACCCAGTTATTTTCGCACTGAACATCCAGATACAAACCAATAATTATGGCCCTCACTTGCTATCTCCACTGACATTGATTTCCAGACTATAAAGACATAGGCACATAAGCTCATAACCTTAAGGTAACCACAGAATCATTAAGGTGTTATTTTTTTGAAATATGACATTTATTTCTGAAATGGTTTGACCATTCAATAACAAACATTTTAATCTTCTCCCTGCTTGTATTTATTCTGCCATTTTAATAACTGCTACTAATAGACTGCTACTAGCAATAGGAGACCTTTCCATTGTATGTGTCATCTTTTCACTTGCAGTAAGTCATTTAAAAAAATAAATTAGTACCATAATGTATAAACCACAACAAAGGTACAGCTTATTAGCTGCTAACTTGTTTTCTCCAAGGAGTACTGGGCTGTTTCTCACTAGAGAAAGGGGGCAGCACAAAATTGCCAATCAGGGGTTGTAGAGGTACGGACTATGCCCCCTCCCACCCTAAATTTACTTGTAGAATAGGTCATGTTACAAACATGCATTAAAATCACCTTAAACTAAACTACTGTAACTACTTACATTTCTATTATTATACACACATTTAGAAGTAGAATGCTAACACAAAATTGGAAAAAAGACTGAAAGACACAGATCAGAAGAAATTAACAGTTAAGAAAGGTTTCCCTCTTTATTGTAGTACAGTAGAACCTAAGAGTTATGAACACCTCGGGAATGGAGATTGTTTGTTTGTCACTCTGAAATGTTTGTAACTCTGAACAAAACATTATGGTTGTTCTTTCAAAAGTTTACAACTGACTATTGACTTAATACAGCTTTGAAACATCACTATGCAGAAGAAAAGTGCTGCTTTTAACCATCTTAATCTAAATGAAACAAACACAGAAACAGTTTCCTTTCTTTTTTAAAAACTTTCCCTTTATTTTTTTAGTAGTTTACATTGAACACAGTACTGTTCTGTTCTGTATTTGCTTTTTGCTTTTTGGGTCTCTGCTACTGCTGCCTGATTGTGTACTTCGGGTTCCAAATGAGGTGTGTGGTTGACCGGTCAGTTCGTAACTCTAGTGTTCATAATTCTGAGGTTCTACTGTATGTCTGTCAATCTCCAAAATAGGGATGAAATTAGCTGTGAGTTATTAATAGGGAAGGCAAAAATAGACAACCCTGTATTTTTAAAGAAACAAAGATGGGAAAATTATGTATACTATTACTTTAAATGAGACTCCATAGGCTGGAAGACATTTCCCACAACAGCTGCATCAGAGGATGCTTGCAATAGACTTTCTAATGTTTAGCAAAGGTGTAAATGCCAACAAGTAGCAGCTTTGCAGATCAGCTTGAAATGAAACATTAAATTCTTTCTGCGTATGATGCTTACGTTGCTCTGGTCTTGGATTCTTATTGACTATATACTATATATTGAAATTCAGGTTTTTAGCCAGCTACCTAAAGACCTCTTCAAAAACACATATTTTAATGCTTCCTGATATCTGACACTATGACATGATTTTTCCAATGCGAACTAGGATTTCCTCTGCACTGTGGAAAAGAGAGAGTTGATTTTAGGACAATGAACTCTGACAAAGTTGTTTAAGCACCTTGATCTGACACAAGGTAAAAAATGGAGCCTAAAAGTTCATCAAGCTCCTACCTCTTAAATTTTCCTAGCTAGTGTAATGGCTATAAGGAATGTCACTTTGGTGGTTAAGATGTATAGACATGGATCATCAGCTCTAAATAAGGCAAATGGAAGAAGCTGAAGGACCCATATGAAATCATGGAGGACATATTGTCACATTTTGGGGATTTAGCATAAGTTTCAGCAGTAGGTCAATCTAATCAAATTGGCTAGATGACCTATTTAAGTCCCTTCCAGTCCTACACTTCTTCAATTCTATGATTCACTGCTCTTAGAAATGCATCTAAAAGTAATATGAATGGGCTCAAGCAGTCTCCCTTACCTCCTCCCTCACATACTTAAAAGTCCTTTTGACAGGTTTCCCCCATCAGCTGCTAAAGAAGGCAGAAAACCCCAATTAGAGTCATACTTTGGACCTGTGGGGTGATTGACTGATTACATCCCACTCAGAGGGGGCAGAGCTAGGTAACATTTAAGGCTTATAGGAGCCTGAGGGAACTCAGTAGAGGAGAGAATGCAGAGAAGGTAGAACTCCCCTGCAAGGAGAGAATCACAGAGAGCAAGACAGGCTCTTGTGAGGGAAGTCCTGAGGGAAGAATGACAGCGAAGTTGGCAATCTTGATGTAGCGCTGTGAAAGGGCAGAGTACCTTCTTGTTTACCATTGATAGGATCTTATTATCTTGGCCTTTTGATACCCTGAAAGGAAACAAGACTGGAGAAGTGTCTTGGCCAGAGGACTAAGTCACAGAGCACAAAGGCAAAGGACAAGCTGGTGCAGGACAGCGGAAGCAGCCAAAGGGAGTGCTAGAGGGGCAGATCCGTATAACGCCAACTTCTTATGCAAGGAGGCACTTTTACCACAAGTAGAGACTGCTACAGTCCTTAACTCTTCTTCCTTTGCAAACAAAACTGATGCTCTAGGCCTGGGGTGGCCAACCTGTGCCTGAGAAGAAGCCAGAATTTGCCAATGTACATTGCCAAAGAGCCACAGTATTATGTCAGCAGTCCCCATCAGCTCCCCCGCTCCGCCTGCCAGCCGCCCCGCTGATCAGCGCCTTCCCTCCATCCCTGTGCCTCACGCAGCATGCAGGAGGCTCTGGGAGGCAAGGAGAAGAGCGAGGGTGCGGCAGGCTTGGGAAAGGGGGCGAGAAGGGACAGGGCCTTGGGGAAAGGGGGGACAGGGCCTGTGGCAGAGGCAGAGGTTGAACAGTGAGCATTGGAAAGTTGCACCTGTAGCTCCAGCCCCGGAGTCGGTGCCTATACAAGGAGCCGCATATTAACTTCTGAAGAGCTGCATGCGGCTCCGGAGCCACAGGTTGGTCACCCCTGCTCTAGGCAGAGCTGCAAATGTTGCATCTAAGCAATGTTTCTTTAGTTTGTCGCCCATTATATACTGCTGTCTTGTCAACAAACTTCAGAACAATACATTTTCTATTAGAAATTTTTCCATTCATTCATTTTTAAAAAGAGATTGCAATAGTCTTTATCAATGATTAAAAAAAACACTTTCACACATTTGAAAACAAAGTCGATGGAACAGACTGCGACCAGTTAATTTTTTCTGCGACAGCCTGTTACATAGGGATAATGAGGAAGGAATGGAAATGAAGAATATCTCTAGACAAAGGAAATCTCTAGGGCATAACCTTGTGGAGGATATGTATTCCGCTAACATCTTTTTTTATATTAATCTGGTCACTGCACTCCAAGATTTTGAACTATTTTATTCCCTTAATTGTTTTCTTGTCTCCTTCCCCACATCTACATTTTTGTAGTTTGCTGAGTCCCTTTTAGTGACCAAATTTTCACTGAAAGAAAGGATTACAGCAACCAGGAAAATGAAAGTAGGTCAGAGGCAGCAGTGATGGGGGCGGGGACAGCAAAAGGACTTAAGGGGGAAGAGGTGAATGGTTCTCTCCATTCCTCTTATTATGAGGATCTATTATATTGTTTGATTAAAGTGCCCTGATCAAGTTTTATTAAAGTTTTAAGACAAATTTAAAATGACCAACCAAAAAACAAAAAACAAGGAAACCCAGACACATGAAGAGAGCATTCTTCCATCAATACAGTTTCAGGATACTGAATGATCTCTATTATAATAATCAATCCACTGTGCTCACAACAGCTCACAATTTTAGTCTTTCTGACAATAAAAATAAGGTGCCAAGTTTCACTCAAGGGCCCCGATTCTGCAATTGGGTCTGTACGGGCAAATCCTGCACTGATGGAGTGCCTCACTGACTTCAATGGAGTTCCATGCAGGTTCAAGAATCCAAATGCAGAAATTTGATTGCAGGATCAGGGCATAAGTGAAATATTAAAGCACAATTTAAATTAAAGGTTATGACATTTATATTAATAAGGTAAATGATTTGTTATTTTCCTAAATGCAACACTATTTTTTAGAAACTGATTAAAAAGACAGAAAAAACTAACTAGATCATCAAATACCATCCCTCCTGAAAACCCATGATATAGACTCCAACAATAAAAGGCATTCTCTTAAAGAGATTAAACTAATAATACTGATAATTACTCTAAATCTCCACAAATATAAAAGTAACCAGGTCATCAGTTTGTAACTGGGAGTTGCTTTGTGAATTCTCATCCCAACTCAAATTCTGAGCTAGCAAAAGCCTTTTATGCTATTTCTGCTGTGCTTTTTCCTTAAAACAGGTGATGTCTTGTTCTCCAAATAAACAGAAGATAAGAGAACCGATTAAACATTCACCATATTGTACATACCCTGTTAAATCAACTTGCATAAGGGATACTGTGGTAAATGCACATGAACTTTCCTTTGTTCCTAAAGCTCTCTAGGAACAACAACAACAAAAATACAAGAGTACACACAGAGAGCAGAGTTATAAACAGGGATTTTTATTTCTAATAGAGTTATTGCCAGGATTTATGGTAAAGTTTTAGCTGAAACAAGCAGCTAAGCCTCATGCAGCTGAACTCGACTTCTAGGCTTAACGTAAAACTGACAAGAAGAGGTGTGATATGGTACAAGATTGACCATAAGAGTCATGTAAAGCAACATTTTTAATTAGGCTATACAGCATTACATTTAAAAAATCTGACCACTTTTTCCACACACATTAATACTGGAAACCAAAAGTCCTAGTTACATGATCAGCATCATTCAGTAGCACCCAAGATATGCTAAACACTTTCGAAACACACAGAAACAGGAGCAAAACCAAACACAAATGTTTGCTTATTTTGGCTTTATTTTTACTTCTACCTATATATTACATACCAAAACAGCTAAATTGACCGAATGGTATTTTGAGTGCTTGCCTTTGCAACCTGAAGTTAGGAAATGCCAGACTTCAGAATGCTCGTGCAACTTTAATTCAGCCCCCTTGCGCATATACATTTTGATTGTCTTTTCATTACATAATCACATACAGTAGAACCTCAAAGATATGAACACCAGAGTTACAGTCTGAGTGGTCAACCGGACACCATGTGAAATCGGAATTAACCAATCAGGAAACAGCAAAGACCAAAAAACAAAATAAAATAAAATACTGTACTGTGCCTGTATTGCATCTGGGCTGCCTGTCCCCACCCCCACGTGCAGGGCACCCACTTACAGCAAGACGCTGGGGCTGCCTGTCCAAGGCAGCTAAAGTCAGCAGAGCAAGAGCAGTGCTGGGGTCTGTGCTGCTTTCACCCCTCCTTTCCCCAGCAAGGGGGACAGGCTGCTTACAAACTCATGCCTGTGCTGAGTATGGAGATCAGTTGCTGCTGAAACCTGGCCTGGAGTGTCAGGTGCTGGATCTGGTGCCCGAACTGCGCTTTGTTCAGAGTTACGGACAACCTCCATTCCCAAGGTGTCTGTAACTCTGAGGTTCTACTGTACTATTTTCTCCACTGGACTCATTCCTCATTCAGTGCACAAGATGGATGGTGCTCCACGAATGAGGCAGCTGTTTAATATTAGTTTTTATCCTTATCATTCAATGTGCCTTATTTACTGCACATCATCCAAACCTCGTATTGAACACAGAATTGTTCATTTCCTAATGATCTATTCTAAGGTGCTCTTCATGATAGAATCTGAGTGGCTTAAAAACACTAATTTTATCTGCACATCTCCCCTGTGAGGTATTATTCTTCCCATTTTACAGATGAGGACAAAGAGACTTGCCTGAGGGGTCTCAGTGAATCAATGACAGAGCCAGGATCAGACCTCGAGATATGACCTCTGGGTGCCCATCCCTGTGCTCATTCCTCCAGAACACATGCCTTACTGCCAGAGCAGCCGAGCATTCACTGTTCCCACTGACTTTCGCTGAAGCTGCAAGTGCTCAGATCAGGACTCAGGTGTCTCAAGTTGGGCACCAAGAAAATGAGGGACACACAATTAGTGCGTCCCTATCAAAATTTAAGTGACTGGTTCAGCATCACACAGAAAGCCTCTGGCAGAGGCAGGAATAAACTGAGTTCTCTGCGCGGCATTCATCTGCCTTATCCACAAGAACATACTTTTCCTTCCTGCAATCCCCTTCCTCATTCTCTACACATCTGCCTACCTCTACAATGAAGGAAGCAAAGGTCCTACAGACAAGAGCCTCAATGACTACACAACCATAATTCATTCCATCCTTTGGGCCGTTTAGTGAGTCAGAGAGATGGTTGTTGCGGAGAGCGCAGCCTGGCACTTCACACCTCATCCCTATTCTCCTCCCCAGCTTTTGGGCTGCCTCCTCCCAGAGTTCCCAGTGGTGCAGTGTATGCTGCTGCAGAGGAGACAGCAGCACAGGCCCAGCCTTAGATTAGAATGTGCATGTTCGGTCATAATTTTGACAAGCTGCCAGAATGTTGCTGACAACATACATTAAAGAAGGAAAATGTCCATTTTCAATAGTTTACCGTATATACTTGATCATAAGCCGGTTTGTTTATAAGTTGACCCCCCCCCCCCCAAGATGGATAAGTAAAAATTGAAAAAATTTATAACCTGTTCATAAACCGACCCTATAATTCAGGGGTCAGCAAACTTTGGCTCCCAGGCCATCAGGATAAGCTACTGGTGGGCCGAGATGGTTTGTTTACCTCGAGCGTCCGCAGGCCCAGAGGTAAACCTAAGTAAACAAAGTGTCCTGGCGCGCCAGCTGCTTACCCTGACGGGCTGGGACAGCAACTGGTGGGGAAATTTGGGGGGGGGTGGGGGGAGGCGGAGAAGCTGGGAGTCAGGGGAGTAACATGACCCCCACACTCTCCCCATCCCATCCCACCTTATCTGGGGAGGGCCAGGGGAGGATCTCTCTGACTTGGCTGGAGCTGCTCCAGCAGGCTGGGCAGTGCGGTCGCAGCATGTTCCAGCAGGCGGGGCCGGGCGGTGCGGCCACAGCGTGCTCCGACGGGCTGGGCAGCGCGGCCACAGCCTGATCTGGGGGGGCAGGGCTGAGCGGCACAGCTGCAGCCTGCCAGCCCCGGAGCTGCAACCTTCATTTGTTACCAGAAATGAACTAAAACAACACAGGACACAGAGCATAGGGGTGATGTGCTCTCACTGGCTAGTACTGCTGAAAAGACAGGCTGCTGGATTCTACACAAGATGGAGCCATCTCTAACCCAAATACAATACACTACAGTAATCCAGTCTATAGTGGTATATCTTCACTGCAGAGTTAACCCCGGCTCTTACTCTTACCCTAACCTGGCTCCCCTCCACACACACAACCCAAGACTGATGGTGCTTTCAATCCAAACTAGCTGGTCCATCTTTGGGTATAGACTAAAGCCCACGTGCTGCTTTCACTCAGGCGGGTAACCCGCCCACTTTGCAAGGAGGATGCAGACTGAACCACTCGAGTGCAGATAGTCTTCCAGTGCTTCCCATAATTCCCCCCATATATCCAGGTGGACAAAACTTCTCCCACAATTCACTGGGAAAAATCATGGAGTGACACAGCCTACTGCAGCACTAAAAAACAAGAGATCCGCCCCTGTAATTCCTACGACACACACAGGTGAATGCAGCACCAGTGAGGACACAGTAACTCAGGTATGGCTTTGCAGTGTGGCTACTCGTCCCCAGGCTAGGCTAACCCTGAAGGACAAACACACAGATGACCGTGGCCAGAGTCTCCTCTGGAAGGAAGGAGTGAAGTTTACTAAAAGAAGATGAAGTTGGAAGAATCTGTTTCTCACTTCTGTCATTGCCTTAATCAGTTCCTCCCTACTTGTAAAACAGCTAGAACATGGCTTCTTCTCTGACTGGAATCTCTGTTTTGTGGATCATAAAGTTATATTCTGTGTAACTGGAATATCTGTGATTATACATATTTGGCTTTTGTTACCCAGAGTTAAAAATCCCTTATGAATACAGTATGATTCTTGGTTTCCCAGTATCTTCAGAGTTTTCATTCATACTTTCCACAAGCTCCAGAGGTTTTGTAACTAAAACCAACCGTCATTTCTGCTTTGTCTTTCAACCCAAAGATTTCACCAGCACACTTCTCTTAACTTTCTGGCATTGTAAATACTTTTTACATCAATATCTCTTCCCTCCTTTTTCTCTTCATGTTTCTCCTGTACTGATTGTACATCTCTTGGCTGACATTCTTGTGGGGATCACCAACACCAGTTTTCAGTATCACTCCCTAGAAGAGAATCGCCATACTTTAGTGAGAAACATGGACTGAGAAGGCAGTGTTTGGATCTGTATTGGATTTGAGCTAGATTTTAGGTTAGAGGATGAAACCAAGCTAGGGTTTGAGTTGTGATCTAGACCATGCTGAAATTTCATCTTTAATGTTGGAAATCACATTATATCAACTGTTCTTGCAAGATTTTGTGTGCATCTGAACTGAAAAATAGGCCTGATTTTGTATCGGATCCAGAGATTGGAAATTCAAAATTCTTCCTAACATTCAATGAGCTTGAAAAAAAGGTTCTGGTTTTATCAATTGCTAAGATACACTTTAGTTGTTCATGGTTATTTTTCATACTTATTCCTCATTCAGAATTAATCCATTTTATGTTTTGCTACATTTTAATTAAATGAAAGCTCCCCTTTCCCTACCTAGTTTAAAAGCAGCATTAACATCTCCCACAAGTTCAAAATCCAAAAAGTCAGTACTTATTCTAAGTCGAGACCATAAAATCCAAACCAACTATTCCTCATACTCAGATTCTAGGAAAATTCTTTTATGAAAGTTTCTTAAGTATTAAACATCCTTGTAAGCAGCTGAAGTACTGCACATATATAGCTTAGCAGTCAGATCCTACTAGACTATTCACACCTGCAGTTGCACGTTAACTACAGGAAGTACAGACCTATCCGACAGTGCTATAGTGGTCCTGATCATTACAACTTGTAGCCAAAGGCTCATCCTGGGTTCACAAGATACAGAACATAGCTATTAAGGGGACTAAATTGTACCTGTATCTTCAGACACAGTGTTTTATATTTTACATGCTCAGGTTAAAAAAAAAATCTTAAAAACATTAAAATAAAGTTAGAGCTTCCTAATGTTGTCAAAAGGCTTATAATTAACAGATTCAGAAGAACTATTGGAAATATCAAGTAAACTTTGATCAACTATAGAAAAGAATAGGTTTTAATTGTTCTATTTTTTCTGTTTAAATATTATAAAATGAGCCGAGAGACCACTCTGAGAGGTTGATGAAGATTCCAATCTGTTAATTGTGAAACTACATCCATATAATTTAGAACCGATTGCAAAATGGTAGAATATTACTATTATAAGTGTAATGCTCTTCAGAATATAAAATATGCCTTCTGCCAGAGACAGATGGCCTTTAATCGTGTGCTTCAGTTCACCCAAGGCATGTCCATAAGATACCTCAACCTTCAAATAACCCTCACAAGCTATATACTGGACACATGGTTATGTGACAGAAAGATGAGATATCCTGGTGCCCAATGTGAAAGAGAGATTAGTAAATATGTATAGCAGCAAAAAACACTTGTTAATTTGGGAAAATCAAATATAACAGGATGTTTCAAATGTAGTGTTTGCGCCTTAAAGTAAATCACTGAAACATTAAAGCAGAACTTTAAAAATAGTCATATTTATCATTCTAGGATTTACATTTTCATGTCACCCCATGTTTATAACAAGCAGATTCTATACCCAAACAACAAGCTGACATCATTTGTTATTTTATACATGTATATCAGAGTTGATAGCTAAAAACAAGATGACCTGGCAGCATTACTGAGCAGAAATGACAGGAAGAGGAAGGACTAGAAAAAACTATTTTAATAGATTTGTTGGGCAATTTAAGTTATACTTTTCCTAAGATAAATTAACATTCATACTGCATTAATTACCTTCTTCCACTATGCTACTGGTCGCTAAGCAACAGCATCTGTCGCTATACAAACAGTCCACCAAAAAAAGAAGACAGACACAAAACACTACGTAGTAGAACACTAAGAAACAGAACACTTAAGTGTTGTGCTCAAAGGTTGTTTTCAACCTGGAGAAAACAATGTAATTTTAATGTAGTATACATGTAAGATTCAAAATCTGAATTTCAAACAGGAATGAGTTCAGGCCAAAATTTTCTGAAGTATTCCTAACTTTGTGCACTTCAGCTTTTGAGTGTCTAATTTGAGATATTTCAAGTCTGATTTTCATGAGTGTTGCATACCCACAGATCCCATCAATTTACAGTGAAAATGGGTGTAATCAGTAGCTGGGAGGGGGAATACTAAAGCAGTAATTGCACCAAGGGGAGCACCCAAAAACTGAGGTACACAAAACTAGTGGATACTTCTGAAAATTTTGGCCTCAGCTTTTACTGACAAATGTATAAAAGCTTAGTATATGGCATGTTCAAGCCATGTCAACTTCAATGAATAAGGGTAATTACACAGCAGTTGTCAAATAAGAGCCTGGTTTTGACTCCCAGTAGGGGATGGAGAAACTGGCTTTCAAGATAATTAAGTTACACCCAACACTAAAGTGAAATTAATTTAAATTAAACCGGACAACTAGTTTTACCTGTCTTGTTTGTCACTTATCCAGAGAAAGGAGACATGTAAAGGATATCTGAAAATTTCAAGAAGGAAAGCCACGTGCTTCCTTCCAGGGCCTTGATGACTTTCCTACTAGAGAGGCAGATCTCTGGAGGTCTCAAACAGAAATGGGTTGTTATCCCATAGTGCAGGGATCAGCAACCTTTGGCCCACGGCCCAATTGCGGCTCCCACTGGCCGCGGTTCACCGTTCCAGGCCAATGGGGGCTGCGGGAAGCAGCGGCCAGCACATTCCTCAGCCCGCGCCACTTCCCGCAGCCCCCAATGGGAGCTGCGATCGGCCAAACCTGCGGACGCGTCAGGTAAACAAACCGTCCCGGCCCGCTAGCGGATTTCCCTGACGGGCCGCGTGCCAAAGGTTGCCGATCCCTGACATAGTGCCTCAGCAAAGGAGAGTGTGTTCAAACATCATTCACCTACAGCAAGATCAGAAAGCTGAGAGGAAGGGGGACCAGCCAGTTATACAGTTACAGGATCCCAACCAAAGAAAGTGCAGGTGTTGGGAAAGGATTACTGGAAGGCAAACAAATTCCAGCCTAGATTGTTGGCAGGAGCAATATTACTGCTAGCTGCCATGGTTACTAAGAGTATTGACCAGGTTGTATAGAGACATAAACCACATCCACTAACTTGTGACAAAGTTATTTAAAAGTTGCAGTGTGGATGGGGCCTTTAGAACTAACATTCAGGGCCAAACAGTGTTATTTTTTCCCTTTTTTGAAGCTGAAACATGGATCACGCTACATTTTCCAAAAAAAATTGAAATGTTTTTGTGCTAACGGGTGAAAAAAATGATGTACAGCTGCTGCCAGGCAACCACACCCACAATCCTAGTAGTCTTTGTATGTATCAGCGTATCTGCCTTTAAGACTTCATACACTGTCTGAGAACAATATTATGTCCGCCATCCTTTTAGCTGAGTACAACACAATTGTTCACTTAAGGGGATTTGTTGGTTGTGAGAACAGATACTAATCCTAGAGGTCCAGATACTGACCATGGTGCATTCCCAGGTCATGTTTGGAATAACAGAGCAATTAAAAAAAAAAAAATCAAACCCTGTTACTAGTTGTATGGTGCCACATGCCATTATAATCCCCAACCAATATACACATCATGCCTTTTCCCCATTTGTCTGGACATTCCCCTTCTCTGAAATGATGAGCCTGGAAAAAAGGAGACCCAGTACTCTGCCTCCCACCAATAAGTGCACCAACAACCAATGAGTGGTTCATAGATCACAGCTTGGGAACTTCCAATATAGAATATTGAATCTAAAACAAGAATCACCACCTCACTGTTAAGAATTTAAAGTCACATACTCTATTTTGAATTTTACATGTTGTTCACTGGCGCCTCTACACCACTCAAGATTCTCCCCAAACTCCTGCATCCCATTTCTTCAATCTGCAGTTAGACAGAAAAGGTATCAAAATGTACCTGTAGGAACAATTACAATACAATGGAAATTCAAATTGAAAATCACTTACGAACTGTGAGAACAAAGCTCTCTGGTTCTACATTTTCCTTGCACTTTTTCTTCAAAGACCTGTCTCATGCAAATATGCTGGTTTTACTTCAGGTGCCTCAACACTATCCACCTAGATTTCTTCACTAAGAACTTCATCAGGCTCAGAAAAGTGTATGAATAAGGGAGGAGAAGAAAGAAAGCAAGAAGAGCTAGTACAGAATCAGGTCATGTCAACCTATATGCTTCTACAGCTCTCCAGCACAACGGTGTCTAACCACTTGACAAGCATTAAGGTACTTATTTTCACCACACCACTGTAGGATAGGGAAGTTTTTTGTTTTTTTATCCTGATTTTACAGATGGGGACAAGAAGCTGGTTTATTAATGTGTTTTTTATGTTTATTGTTTTTAAGGTTGATAAGTACTGGCACCTATTTTACCTATTCTTCTCAGAACATAGTCAAGTGGAGAATATGTGGATGCAATATAAGTTTATAGGAGGTGCTACTATACTATACAGCTGTGTTCATGCTCTGACTGAATAAGCAAATAGTTTTGATAATCTGTGTACTTACAGTTTAAATTTTAAATAAATCCTATTAGATATAATATATCCCAATGAACATATCCCATACAACATATATTCTTTCATTAGGTTTTTGTTTTTTTTTCTATAATACAGGAGTTAACTTTTGCAAAATGTTTTAAATCTGTCATGTACAAGTTGGAAGTGCTTCATAGAACATTAAGGGCACACACTCTATTCTGTTGTAAATAACAAGCATTGCTCAAAATAGGCTTCTGGAGGAAACAGAGGTGAACATTAACATTTGTTGAAAGACTGTTGTTTTTTTCCCCCATGTACCTTAGAAAAACAGTTATACTCACACAAAAGATACATACGGACTCCAGAAGCACTGAATGATTATATTGTCAAGATTCTGGAAATGAGGAAGTACATTTAAATATAACATATGTGTTTCCAATATCTTGAATTCTGTTATTGCTAAAGTTATTCCACTCCCCAGATTCCCGTATTATTTTGGGTGGAGATTTTAACCTCGTTATTACTTGAGTAATACAAAGGAGGGCAAGTTAAATCATGCTTTCTGTAAAGATTTCAATCTTTGGAATCAACAAAGCAGAAAGATTGTACTTTTTTTTCCCCCTTCCCACACAATTAATCTTCTACAAATGATTGTTTATTTTTAACTTCCTGGTATACTGCATATCTGTCAGAACTTGTTCAGCTATAACAACCAACATTGTTATGTCAGGTCACTCCATTCTCTCTCACACACCCATACCACCTTCCCTCCCCTTTAACAAAATGGATCTGGATTTTTTTATTATTATTAATATTTTTTGCTGGAGACTTTGACCTTCTTTTTTCTCTCTCTATGATCCAATGTTCAAATAACTTAGTTTGTCTCAATAAGAGCTCTTCTATCTGATTGAAAAAAAATCCAAAAAAAGTAAGTCTACTAGAACTGAGTAAATACAGCAAAACATAGATGCAAACATTTGGACCAAAAACTAAAATGTTTTTGTTCTCAAGAACATCTGTGGAAAGCGAAAGACTTAGTCTGGGAGCACGTGTAATTCCGTGGGCAAGTTAATGATAGAAAGGCAAGGGTGGTGTCATTTGATTCATAAATATCTAAACATCACCCTCTGCGGTATGGCAGGGGGACTTGCTGGTCTCTCCAGCTCCCAGTCCTCCAGTTGGTGAATAATAGAATTTCATTGGAAATGGGTTGTGTTGGATATCATTCAAAAGCCCTTTCTCCCATGAACACAATGGTATCAAACATGACAAACATAGAACAATTATGTATATATGCAAGGAAATGTTTAAAAATCATCTTTTTAAATTATACTTTAACACGGGTCTGTCAAACATGCAGCCCTCACAAAGTTAAATAGTGGCCCTCAACCAACAGTACTGTGTTATCTGTTAATGCTCAGAACATGATACCTGATTCATTTTTTAAATGTTACAATTACTATAAATGGAAGGAGTTTGGAATTACTATAAATGGAAGGGCAGGTTTATACATTTTGCTGCTGCGCACTTCAACTTCCTTGAAGATACAGCAGATGGCAAAGGTATTCTTCATACTACTGTTATGAACGGCTATCAGGAGCATATTAATGGGGACCAGTCCCAGCCTCAAGTGCTGTCTGGATCAACAAAGAACATTTCCTTGAAGGAGCGTCCTGATTTCATGGCTCACTTAATTTCCTACCAATGTCCAAAAATATGGAAGCCAAGAAGTCCAGTTTTCAGTGAAGCAGCAGTTAAATTGACTATAGCAGAGCTTTCTATATTCACTAGCCCTGTCCTCACTTGTGCAAAAGTGGGATGCACTCCAGAGGTGAAAAAATCACTGAGTACGGCTTCAGTTGAAGAGCTAGAAGACGGACCATCAAATGATCCAAACACCAAGGACATATCATACTATACTATTTCAGGAGAAATGTAGTTCCAACATACTCAGCCTTTAACTCGGTACTACACGAAGTGCCAGAGCAAATTACCTGGGTATGCATTGTGACAATCATACCTGCTAGCCCCACTGATCACTGAGTTCAATTAACATTCCTTATGCAGCTGAAATGCATGAACATATACATCTGCGGAACTGAATCAAAATGTGTTGCAACACTAGACAAGAGGCTTTATAGGCCTGTTCAACAGCTAATAATGTCCATGATGATCTTCATGGACATTACACTCTGTGTCCTGGCGAACTACACATATTCTTCACAGCAATATGTGCAATTGGCTCCTTTGTTCATGGCACTGTTATCCCTGAGATCTGGGGGATTTTGTACAGTGACAGTACTGTGAACCAGATTCTTGCAGAGAAAAAGTTGTGACATGCTATAGATGCACACACCCAAACACTCATTGCCTTTCAACAATACTACCTAGACGTCGTCTTTGAAAAACACACTCGTGTTTTAAGTCATATCCTAAAGGGTACAGGACTTGCAAGATAATTGCCACATATCCACATGTTTTCCAAGAAGCAGACAAATGGAGAAGAATTACCACCAACAAGGAATGCAGTTATACCTGCTATAAAGGGCAAATTATCAAGCAATGAAATGGCTCCAGGATGATCAAGCACATCCAAAACAATGCTCCCCCATCGGGCATGGATAGGTCTTGGAGGATGGACTGATTTCACAAGTTGTGTGTCAATCAATCATTCAGCTAATTAAATGCATGTATGCAAAGAACAGATGCTCACCACCCTGCAAATGTTTGGCCAGCAGCCTGCCTTGTACAGAAATGTGCAAGTGCGGTGCGGGCGAGGGTCAGTGTGAAAACATGTCTAGCGCTGGTGCCCTCGATTGAGATAACACTGATGAGGACTTTGATGAATAAATGTTTTCAGTCCTACATATGAAGGCTAGCTTCCCTAGGATTACCAAAAATCAGTGTCGTTTTTATGTAAGCAATGCATCCGTGTTAAAGTATAATTTTAAACAAAGTTGATTTTAAACATTTTCTTGAATATATATCTACATAATTGTTCTAGGTTTGTAATGTTTGGTACTAATGGTTCATGGTAGAAAAGGCTTTCAAATGATAAACTGTATTATCAAAATTTCCACCAATAAGAGGGCCTGGAGCTGGGGGGCAGCAAGTCCCCGCTGCCATGCCTCAGAGGATGACACCACTGAAATTATGATTCTGTACATTTTTATAAGCCAAATGGCACCTCCCTTACCTTTCTATCACTAATTCACCCACAAAAGGAGATTTTACTACATTATGCTCTCAGACTAGCTAGCGAATATTCAGCCTTGCTCAAGTGTTTGCATTGCCATCTTGAAATCTCAAATTTCCCTCCTGTTTACAAAAGTTTCAGTCATGCAATCGGATAGGTTAAATTTAAGATATTAGTTGGGCTGAGACCTGCCTCCCTGAGAGACTGCCTCTCTGGGATATTGCCACAGCTGTCATCAGGGATGGGACTGTTGTAATAGTTGGCACCTAACAGGCCTACCCCAATTGTGAGCTCAACTGTGGGGAAAGTGGAAAATTTTATAAACATGTATCCAATCACCTATGTTAATGGGAAAAGGTACAAAAGGGAGACACACTGAATTAGCCCCCCCAAAAAGCCTACTCATATAACTCAAGGACTGTGTTAAGACCATGTCTGGTAAATAAAAGAAGTGGGGGACCGAAATTATGGACCAAAATTGGTATGTCGGAAATTAAGACTAATTGGTAAACAAAATAATAAGAGGATGAGATATTTTGAGGTCCATAAAGAGAGAGTTTAGGAAGAAATCATTACATTAGTTAATTAGATGGCTGGTTCAGAAATGGGTGAACTGCTTCACCATCATAGCTGCCATTCCCACCCCCACTATCTCCTGGGACTCCCGGATCCACCATGACTCCCCATTTGGCTTTCATTGTCCTGACTCTGAGATATGTTCTGACCAAACCAGAACACAGGGAAAGAGACACAGATGACATCGCCACCTCTACTGGATCCAGCTAAATCTCAAATACTATCAAAGATGCAAGATGTGGGTTCCTGATACTGAGTCCTTTTCTTTTTCCCACCCTATTGCTCCTCTTTCTTCTATCTCTTTCTGTCTTCTGTTTAATAAGAATCTGGCTTAGCCAGCCAAAGCCGTCTTGTTTGCAACACCACTGTAAGCCTGTGCCCAGATGGGCAGCTTAAAGCAATCCCCTAAACAACTTCACTCTGGTAAAAGTTTGCCAGGTCTCAGAGTGGCTGATGAAACCATGCACTGTTCCCGTGTCTCTCCAATGGTGAGTCTGCAAGGAAGAGTCAGCTCTTGGTAGGGGGCTCATGGCTTCTGCCCCGTGGGATCACTGGGACTCAGCACCTTAGACCTGGGGGGGAGCGCTGGGACTCGGGGCTTCAGCCCTGTGGCTCCGCTCCTGGTTTCAGCCTCTCAGGGGGTGCCAGGGCTCGGGGCCTTAGCTACAGGGGGAGAGCTGGGGCTGAAACCAATGTTCCCCTCGTACCTAAAGCCCTGAGCTCCAGCACCCCCCACGGGGCTGAAACTAACAATGGAGCCACAGGCCTGAAGCTCCGAACCCCAGCATCTCCCGCAAGGCTGAAGCCCTGAGACCCAGCGCTCCCACCCTGTGGCTGCAGCCCCATGCCCCTGGGGCTGAAGCCACAACCATTAGCCCTGAGGCAGTACAGTATTTGCTTTTTTTTCTTTTTTGGTTTGTGCTGCTGCCTGATTGAGGACTTCTGGTTCCACAGGGTGTCCGGTAAGTCCATAACTCTGGTGTTCATATCTTTGAGGTTCTACTGTACCACTTTGATCAGGTTTAGCCCAAATTTGTTGATGTTATGGACATGCTGCAAGGTCCGTCTATTGACCCCAGCTTTTGGGAGAGAGGACATGGTAAATGTTGCTATTTGCAGTGAGGAAGTGTTTATTTGGTTTTTATTGGGTTTCTCAATAGTCATTTTCTGGTTTTGTGGTGAGGAATTGTTAATTTCTAAGATATGAAAAGAGATCTACATCTTAAGTTAGTCATTATTCCATCCTTCTCACACCGCTGTTGACACATAGGGTGGAAACCAGTCTCTTCCATCCCCTTCTGCCATTAGCTGCTGTTTCCATCTGCTCTGTTGTGTTGAGATCGATTATTCTGCCCTTCCTGATAAGGGTTCTTAAGGTTTCTCTTGAGTGCCATCATTGTCTCACACCAGTTGGTTTCCACTTGACAGTGTCAGGATTCCATCATAGGCAGTCAGAACCAAGGACCAGAGCAGGGGCAAACCTGAGGCAGGGAGTAGTGAAGCAGTGCATAGTCAGGTTCCAGGCCAAGGTCAATACCAGGGGTCAGAGTCAGGTTTTAGGGTCCAAATCAGAAGGTAAAGTCCAAATCAAGCCGAGGCTGAAGCCAGGAGTTCAAGAGCAAAGAATGGTTGTGGCCACGAGCGCCGCCAGCTTTTCCGGCGCCCTAGGTGGCGGAAGGTCCCGCCCCCGAAATGCCGCCCCCAACAGCGGCGGTGGAAGGTCCCGCCCCCAAATTTCCACGGACGGCTGGGGCGCCGGCGCCCCCCAAATAGTAGCGCCCTAGGCGACCGCCTAGGTCGCCTAATGGGTTGCGCCGGCCCTGGTTGTGGCAGCTATAGGAAGTCCACACTGTTGTCTGGATGCTTCCTGGAATGCCCCATAGATTTAAATAGGGCAGGGAGCCAATTAAGGGCCATAGGGCTGCTGCCTGTCAGACCACTTGAGACGGGACTTCCCATTGTCTATGTCCAAAACAGGTTGTGGGCAGGGGAGTACAAGCTTGTTACAGCTGCTGCTAAGTGACACCATGGTGATGTCAGCTAACTAGCCGCTCTGCAGGCCCAAGTTCTAGACCAGTTGGGCCTTACAGACAGCTTCATGTGGGAGTGTGCACGCTGGCATCTGGAGTACATGCTCCAAATACATCCAACATGTCCGTCTAATTCTAGTGGAGACAAGCTGCAGGTTAGTGATTCTTTGGATCTCTTTTGTTGGTGATAAAGTCTCTCCAATCAATGCCAGAATCTTTCACAGGCACTTATTTTCAAAGGCGTCTAGTTTTCTAACATTTTTACAGCTATCCAGCTCTCGCAGCCTTAAGGAAATTCTCAGGTTTTTTTTGGTACAGTGTATCTTTAATTTCCATACATTGTTGAGTTTAGTGAATGCTGTGGATGCCTTTCCTCTCCTTTGATGTCACATCTTTCTTGAGGTCACTGTTGGCTAGTATGGTGCTTACCAGATAAATGAATTGTTCTACTTTCTTGATGTTTTTGCCTTCTAATATGATGTTACTCCTTGATGTCTGGGTTTCAAGGATGTTTGTTTTGGCATAACTGATTTGGAGCCTTGCTTGGCCAGCTGTTTTTGCTATGGTGCCTGTCTTTGTTTATAGCTTTTCGGGGGTATCACTCAATTGTGCAATATCATTGGCAAAGTCCAATCTTCTAGGCATTTGCCCTCAACCCATACTATACCAACGTTTGTGTTGCTAATACACTCCTTCTTTATTTGGTTTATGGTAATGCCAAAACAACAACAGAGAAGAATACAACTCTGTTTCATGCACATCTTAAATTAGGCACTTTTAAAATATATATATAATAAAATCAAAATAACTAACATAAGTAACGTTTGCTCTAGTTTTCTTCCACACAGCTGGCAGAAGGCATATGCCCATATCCCTTCAGTTTGCTTTGTCTGCAAAATCATTAACTATTTCATTAAGTTACCAGCTGTTCTCAAAGGACATGGGGGACACTTGAGAACCACAGAGAATAAATTGCCCAACTATGCTATTATTACTTGCATCGAATCCCAAATCCTGTATTCTACCAATAACAATCAAGTGACTTAGGTTTATTTTCTCAACAAATCCAAATGATTGCTCTGCTTCAGGCTGTGTGCAGTTCATTTCTGCGTTAGCACCTTTCTCTGTTATTCTACACTCTGTTCATGCCCCCTTCTCCTTACTTCTCCTTCCCTAAAGTCCCCTCCAATTTTGGAGTTGGACTGTTCTGTGTTCCCCAATTTACACCTAAGGTTTGTATTTTAAAAAGTGGCATCTGTCCTTCAATTTAGTGTAACAATACCTCTTCATGAAACAAACCCGCAGCATGCTCAAAGGAAGTTTTCTGTATGCTTTATTTGGATGAAAACGTGTGAGTTATTTGTTACTATTTTTAGCTATTTTGCCATAGTTTAAAGTTTACTTCCTTAAATAGCAATCTGGATGTTTATCTACATGTAGCTACAATCTTAGGGATCACAGATGAAAACAAAGCCTATTCTCCATTTCATATGGATTACTATCTTAAAACTGCATTCTCCTTAAATAGGATCAGCTATAGTTCAGAAGTATTGAAAAACAACTTCACAAAGCAAAACCGTGTGTCTTTATCTGCTTATTATTATTAAGATGTGCTGCTCTTGCTGATTTTTTAATACGAAACTAACTTACTGAGTTTTAGAGACAGGCTGTTGAGAATTACGGAGTGGCAGCATCAACTCTAATTAAGCTTGCCACTGAATTTCTACTGTAAGACTTATTCTGGTCCCTCTGCACTACAATTGAAATAAATAAAAACTAGAGTCAAAATTGATCCAGGTAAAGGGCAGAATTTTTCTAACAATTTTGATGTGCATTTAACAATAGGTTCTCAAGTTAATACAGAGATCAGGGCTAAATATATATATATATATATATTGGCCACTTTGGAGCAAATGAAAGGAAAGAAAAAGAAACACCACAGGAAGAATAAGAGGGAGAGAGAAAACTTACTTTACTGGATTCAATAGGTGGAAATCTAGTGTTAGAGGGGCCAAAGTTTAGTGGATTAAACTCAAATTATGAAGATTTTAAACAGTTATTTCAGAAGAGCTTGTCACTTCCTGAAAGCTCACACAACTGCTGGGATCAAAGTATTTATCTGAAAAAACAATAGTCTCCAGATACCTTCCTTGAAAAATAAACTTGGTATAAAATAATTCCTGGGGAGGTTCCATATCTTTCCCTGGTACAGCATAAATGGGAGGGATAGTAAATTTAGAAGAGATAATGGGGTAAAATATAGGGCAAATGAGTGAGGAAAGATGGAAGTGAAAGAGGATGGAGATTCAGGGTGTAATCCACAGTCTATTGACTTCAATAGGCTTTGGATCAAGCCTAAAAAGGGGGAGGGGAGAAAGGGGAGAATGGAAAGAACAGAGGATGAGAAATGAGAAACAAATTTACATGTAACAAAAAGGAGAGAGAAAAAGGCAAACAGAAGGAAAAATACATAAGAATCAAAAAGATAAGACTTAGGGAGTAAACAATTTTATGGTAGTATAGGAAGTTTTGTGCCAAAATACTACATAAAGCACACAAACATATTTGCTACAGATGTCCAGGGACATGACTGCATAGGAGGAAGGGGCTTGCAAAACCTACGTTTAAATGAAAGATGAGTACAGGAAATTTGTTCTTATAAGGATGCATCCACACTAGGAAAAAGATGTGTTCTTAGCTTGTATTAACACATGGCTAACACAACATAAAATTCTAGTGAAGGAAAGTTTGTATTTTTCACATGTGTTAGGTGGTCAAGGTAAATGTGTTAGCTAACACAAGATAAGAACATACCTTTTCTCCTAGTGAAATAAGGCTATGGACAGGACAGGAGATATATAAGACCAGAGCAGTTTATTAGGAGCAGCTTGTTTTGGTAGCTTTGGTGCACATTTGGGATTTTAATAAAACCAAAAAGTTGCTTAGCCTGTTAGACACATTCTATATATGCGGACCATAAAAATCTTAATTCCTAAAATACTGGAAACTGCATCAATTATCCAGGCAGCAAAGACCAAGCTCTAAGTTTATTTGCTGTATTTACATCAATACCGAACCTAGATCTTTATAAGGTCTTAATGTCAAGGGATATGCTCCTAAACCCGTATACTGCAAACAGACATGCATACTATTTTTTGCCTGTCTCCTTTCAGATACAATTCTTCTCCTTTCACTACTCACTTCCTCACAGTGTATCCGAACATGACAAAATGATACTATACTTCATCACTACACAGGAGACTTTGAGCAACCTGATGATGACCCTCTTATTTTGATCACCCATCCTTAAATACCAGACTTCTCCACTCGTCTAACATGAGCGCTATATATTCCTCTTATGCTGCCCATACCTTCTAGAACAGGGGTGGGCAAACTACAGCATCCAGCCCTTCAGACTTTTTAATCTGGCCCTCAAGCTCCTGCCAGGGAGCGGGGTCTGGGGCTTGCCCCGCTCCACATGTGCCATGGCTCCGCGCGGCTCCCGGAAGCAGTAGCATGTCCCTCCTCCTACACGTAGGGGCAACCAAGGGGATCTGCACACTGCCCCCACCCCAAGCGCCATCCCCGCAGCTCCCATTAGCTGCCCTCCAAACCCCTCCCACCCTCGGTCCCACACTCCTGCACCCCAGAGCCCACCCCCCCAGCCAGAGCCCTCACCCCCCAACCTCAACACCCTGCCCCAGCCCGGAGCCCCCTCCTGCACCCTGAACTACTCATTTCTCCCCCCCCCCGAGCCCGCACCCCAGCCAGAGCCCTCACCCCAACCCCCACTTTCATGAGTATTCATGGCCCGCCATACAATTTCCATACCCAGATGTGGCCCTCGGCCAAAAAGTTTGCCCACCCCTGTTCTAGAATATCCTCACTGTCCCATATAAATCCTTGACTCTTTTTATAATTGTGATGATTTGGGGAAATCTATGTACAGTTTACAAATTCTGTTAGAGATTATGAATTCTCTGTATGTTTAAACTCTTATGATTAACTTCACTGTATCCAAGCCTCATACTCCTTGCGGTAACGAGACAAAGAGGGGTGTCTTTCTGAACAAGACCTTTGTTAAAGACCAACCCCTGGCTAGATCTTGCCCAAACAGAACAATGGGATGGCGGCATCCTAAGTGAAACCAGTTTTCTCCACTTATCTATGGATACCTAAAGTTTTAAGGAGTGGAAAACCCCCAGAAGGAAACAAAAAGACAGATGATGTCAGAGCAGGGGTTAAAAACACAAAGGCTGTGAAGACGAAGAGGGACTCACCAAGAGATTCAAAGGGGAAGGTTTCCTGAGCAAGAGAGGGCCTGTTGACTGTGGGAGTAGCCAAGACTAAAAGGAAGCTGACTGTAGGGGGTCAGAAAGGAAACTTCTTGGTCTGGAAGAAAAGCCTGACTTGGAGGAGTGAAGTCTCAGAAAGGGGACCTGGAACCCTGAAAAGACACTGACCCAAATCTGAAAGGACACTCAAGAGTGGTAAGGAAACAGGGGGAAGGGAATAGCACGCAAGTGTTTATTATTTTGCCTAGATTAGTATATCTCTTGCCGTCTAAAATAAAGAACATTTTAGAAACCCTTCTGCAATGTCTATGTCTATTATGCTATGTCTCTGAAGGGATAAACTAAAACGGAGTGCCCACAATGGTGGAGCTGTGGGGAAGGTGTGCTTAAACTACTGGGGTATCTTGAGGGAGGGTCAGTACTAGCTCTGGGTGCCTAGGGCAGCTGGCTTGTGGGATCCCACTTCTAGAAGGGGTATCAGACAGAGCTGGCGCCCAAGAAGCGTGCTGGAGCCTACCCAGTGACTAAAGGGAGCTTAAGGGCACATGAGCTCAACTTGTGGGTCCAAACACTGCAGCCTCGTGGGCATCCAGCAGGGGGAGCTCAACCAAGACTGTGACAATAACACTGCAGTAGCAAAGTTACATAGTTATGATTGAGCATTCAACCAATTCTGTGCTTCTGTGCCTCTCTATTTTTTCAGACATTTATACCTTTCCACTAAAAGCATCATTTGAATGCAAATTTCTTAAGCTTGTTCTCTGTCCAAATGAGACATTATTATTATTATTATTATTATTATTATTTTTAAATGATGGTGGTGATATGCAAAACACATTTAAAATAGACCTTGTTCTTCAGGCATTAGAGTGCAGACTATAATAAAAAATGTCAGTAAGTCAAGAATACAAGATACTGAAGACATAAGTACAATATTATGTTAAAATATGTCATTTATTCTAGAATCCAGTTACATTTTAAAGGATAAATAATATAATGTAAATAATAAAGTAGAATGGAAGAAAGCAAATATGAATTCAAAGGCAGCCATTAGCAACTTAGCACATATATAGTGCTTTGAAAACAAAGTGTTGAACACGTATTAACTAATTAATCTAATTAGTGCAGCATATTACTAACCATCTAGAGACACAAAGTAATTGCCTCTCTGATACTTAGCAAAAGAACTGGTATTCAAAGTAGACCAAGCACCAAGTTTTATTTGCGGAGAAGATACCAACTCGTCAGTCTTTTGAATCAATCATTTCAAACAGGATTTAGATCTCAGAAGTAAACTGTTCTCACAAGAACTAGCTGATCACGTTAAAAAAAAATCTCATATAATTCAGAAAATGGACATATAGAAAGACCAATACAAATTGCTGAGCCAGGTTTCATCACACATTTCTCATTGCATTCATCCACCAGATTATTTTTCACTATCTATTTAAGGTTCTTATTCAACCCTCATCCCTATAGTGTCTGAGCACCTCCATCACCAACATAGGATCACAAATATAATTCCTCCACAAGTATACACTGCATCCTTTACAATGCTGACAGACCCAGTGCTCACACCAACAAGCTGCTGAGACTCTTCATAGCAAATCTTACAACTGGCTGGACTTTGGAAGGTTTTAACTCTTACTGGGCGGGGGGGGGAGGGGAGCAAGAACTTCTGTAGAGCAGCATAATTTTAATGCTAATAGTGACAATGCAGTGAATGAGTTTTAGTGCAGCAAAACAGATCAGACACTTAACAAAAAGAAGGACAGTGACATGAAAAAATGAGCGAGTCAAAAGAAACAGTAATAAAAACCAAGGAGAAAAACTTTAATGTTGGGGGGAGGGAGGATGAAAAACAAAATATGAAAGCCAGGTTGGGTAACTGAAACCTCTCTACCTGAACAGAAAAAAAAGGCCAGAAATAAAGGGAAAAAAGACAAGAGAGGCTAAGGGAAAAATACGGTACTAAAATTCTATCAGGCACTCTGATGGACTAAACCAATGTTAATATAGCAGTGGATTTAAAATATTTTATAATTATATTTTAAAATATATATAAAATCCAAAAGACTAAGAACAAAAATGTAAACAGGTGCAAGACCAAAAAGAAAATAAATATTGAAAAAAGAACAGCTTTATTTTCTCCTGAAAGTGATCACCAAATAATGGAAGAAAAGCAGCAGGAAATAGTGTCAGAAAATAAAAACAGTTATAGAAAAGAAACTGAAAGAGGTGGTAATGTCTTGAACAAGTGATCTTACTGAACACAAATTGAGTTGCACATTTTTAACATAATTAAAAGCATGCTGTTATTTTAAAATGCATAACAGTCTAAGTTGTTCATGATTTTTCCTGAAGAAAGCTCTATTGCAAGAATTCATGACAAATTACACCATACATATCTTAAATGGTTTTACACAAAAAATGTTGTTGTAATTCATTAAGCTGTGTAACATTTTATACAGTACCTACTGCTTCACAGAATTTGAAGAGCCAGCTAACCCAAGTCTTTTACAGGACCACAAATAAATCTCAGAAACACTGCTCTGGACAAACCTTACAAACATGTGATAAAAAAGAGACCTTAAATTTGTAGTGTGGTTTCACTCTCTCTAGATTCTAATATTTCCTTACCCCCAGTTATATTTATTGCTTCAACATAATCTAATATAGGTAGAATACATCTGATTGGCTAAACTGAACAGCTGGACTAACAAAGTGTTTCTTTATAAAGCAATATTTTGAGCTTCAAGTTTTAAGATACCTCACGAGCATACAACCTGCTGAGGGGGAAAAATCCACTAATTACCAGTAAATACTGAATTACAATTTTTTGTGGTGTATATTATATTTTTAAACATCTGCACCTGCCTACTAGCATCATGAGGTTCTAACTGCTTTCAGTTAATTTCAGACTAAGAACAACCAGAGCAGCCGCTCACTGTGCTCCTCCTGCTTTCCCACCTCAGCTGTTCTCCTTGCTCCTGGAGAGTCAGGGAAGAAGTAGGGGCTCTGAATAAAGAGAGGGTAGCACACAGTACCCAATGCTGCCTCCTATCTCCCAGTATAGCACTAACCTGTACTCCCCTTAATGCCTGCCTGCAGTGAGTATCTGGGGCTGTCCAATTCTTTCCTGCCATTCATTTCAGGACTGGGACACAGGAGGACACAGGAGGACATGGGTGCAGACAAGAGCCACAGGTGAACACAGAAGGGGATGGACACAGTGATAAGGGGAGACAAAAATGGGAAGGCACTGAAACAGGCGGGGAAGAGCCACAGGGGGAAATTGGAAGATACAAACTGGGACAAGAGGAGATTGGAACTTTTGCTAACATCCTCAGACCCCTAAAGGAAACCAAAAGTCCCTGCCTCCCAGAGAGAGCTTCGAGCAGCTAACACCTGGCAACTTGCCTTGTCTCCACTAGAGTCCTCAAATGTTTTCGCCAATACATTTTAAAAAACACACCATTTATCCTAGTCTAGACAAGTCCATTGACTAAGTAATTTCCCAATAAAGTATAATCTGTTGTATTATCTCTTTTCAGCATTTAGTCAAGGAACCGCGACAGCCTTTGCTCTAACAAAATTACTCTGATTTATTACAACTAGAAATTAAAGTTAAAACATCTCAAGCACTGAATCATATTAAGATGATAAACTCTTCCCCTATTTGGGGGCATCAAATTAAATTGCTTATTAAATAATATATAAAAGCCATTTAACCTAATGTGAAAGTTAGCCCCACACTGAAATCTTGTGTAAGTTCAATCCTCTGATAATTGACTTAGTGAATTACCGCCCCATGTCCTTAGTTATTTGGATCCATACTTTCAATAAAGCCATTAACTAAGCAAATCACAAAACATTCACATTTTGTCCTTTTACCTAACAAGTTTTTAAACTGGAAAAACTGCCCTATTATGAACAGCTTCTCACAGGGTGGAAACTAGCATCAGCAAGGGGAGGGGCAGGGAACACTGCAGACCAGCTCTGGTTTGGACAGTGGCTGAAACCTGATCTTATGAACACTGGACAAAGGTGTTCATGGATGAATAGTTTTCTTATTATTCAACCAGATAGCTATCTTGCTCAGATTCTTATTCAACCTGATATTCTATAATGACTATCATTATCAGATTATTCTAAAAGATGGGAAAGAGTTGAAGGAAGTCAAGCAGTACATTTTTTTTTTTAAATGCCAGGCAACTGGGCCACCCAGACCACCCCAGTACATTTCTGCCACATTACACATGAAGGGTAGAATGTCCGTCAGAATCTCTAGCAAGCATGAAAACTAAATTACAGGGTAAAAAAGTGGCAATGCTACAAAAATCTCTAGCATCTACAGAAGACAGCTGAGATCAAGACCCCAACTCTATACTCCTTGCAACAGATAAACCCCTTATCAACTTCAGTGGGAGCTTTTCTTCCTCATGGAGTATGGAATCAAGCTCTGTGTCAGGGAAAGTTATCCACACTTGAATGTCAAGTGTTTAAAGCAGAGATCTACCTAGATAAAACTAAGTACATATATATAAGGAAAAAAAACTGGTGAAGTAATTGAGTGTGGGGTTCACAACTACAGGAAACTGAAGAATTTGGAAGGCCAGGAAAGAGCATGGAGTATTTGGGTGCTTGGGGTTGAGAAGGGAATAGAGCATGATGAGGTTCATGGGGACTTAATAAATTCTTAAACTAAACCATCAAAGAAATCCAATGTACCCTGTGTCAAACTCAGGAGCAACTTTATGCTGTGGTTATGTTTTGCTGTTAATTTAATTTAACAATAAAAACACCAGGAAAGGGAAAGTTATGAACATCAATCAAGTGTGTGCGCTTAGGATAAAACTTAAGACACTTCACAATATGAATGCTAGATTTTCACTTACTATTACAGTGATACCTGCAGACATGTTTACATACATTTCTAGCAAAGTAATTTTGTAACCAATATATAAAGGGAATACTTTTCAGACTTAGGGCTTGGCTACACTGGCAGATGTACAGCGCTGTGAGTTAAACCTGTCTTCGTACAGCTGAATAGGGAAAGCGCTGCAGTCTGTCCACACTGACAGCTGACAGCGCACTGTCATGGCCACATTTGCGGCACTTGCAGCGGCACTGGGAGCAGCGCATTATGGACAGCTATCCCACAGAGCACCTCTTCACATTTTGGCGCCGTGGCTTGTGGGAAGGGGGCGGGGGGTGCGGGGCATTCTGGGTCCTGTCCCAACGCCCCGTGATGCATTGCTTCACATCCCAGCAATCCCTGTGTTTCCATCCACATTTGGCGCCATTTGGCGCCATCTTTCAACGGTTATTGTGCAGCGTGATCTGTGTGTTCCGTTTCGGTCTGCGGTAAATGGAGCCTGAACTGCTGAGGAGTATGCTGACGAGTCTCGCCTTCGCATCACGTTTAGCAGTCGAGCTATTCCTTAGGATCCGAAGTGACAGTGAGGAGTCCGACGAGGATTCCGACGATGATAGCGAGTCATGTAACGCGTACGACACGAAATTGCTTGTCTCATTCACGGACATGCTCAGCACCGTGGAACGCCGCTTCTGGGCTCGGGAAACAAGCACTGAGTGGTGGGATCACATCGTCCTGCAAGTCTGGGATGACGAGCAGTGGCTGCAGAACTTTCGGATGAGAAAAGCCACTTTCATGGGACTGTGTGAGGAGCTCGCCCCCACCCTGCGGCGCAAGGACACGAGATTGAGAGCCGCCATGCCGGTGGAGAAGCGGGTGGCTATTGCAATCTGGAAGCTGGCAACTCCAGACAGCTACCGATCGGTCGCGAACCAGTTTGGAGTGGGAAAGTCGACCGTTGGAATCGTGCTGATGCAAGTTTGCAGGGCCATTAATAAAATCCTGCTCAGAAGAACCGTGATTCCGGGTAACGTGCAGGACATTGTGGATGGCTTTGCACAAATGGGTTTCCCTAACTGTGGAGGGGCAATAGATGGGACGCATATTCCTATTCTGGCCCCGGAGCACCTAGCCTCCGAGTACGTTAATCGGAAGGGGTATTTCTCTATGGTACTCCAGGCGGTAGTGGATCACCGTGGGCGTTTCATTGACATTAACACAGGGTGGCCCGGAAAGGTGCATGATGCACGCATCTTTCGGAACACTGGCGTGTTCAGGAAGCTGGAGGCCGGGACTTTTTTCCCCGATAGGAAGATCACAGTAGGGGAAGTCGAAATGCCCATTGTGATCCTTGGAGACCCCGCTTACCCGCTAATGCCGTGGCTCATGAAACCCTACGCAGGGTGCCTTGACAGTAGCAAGGAACGGTTCAACTACAGGATGAGCCGCTGCCGAATTACTGTGGAGTGTGCTTTTGGCCGTTTAAAGGGCCGCTGGCGATCTCTGTATGGGAAGCTGGACTTGGCCGAAAACAGCATCCCCGCGGTTATATCCGCGTGCTGTACCCTCCATATTTGTGAAGGGAGGGGTGAAACATTCAGTCAGGCATGGACCTCCGATGTTCAACACCTGGAGGCTGAATTTGCACAGCCAGAGAGCAGGGCTATTAGACGGGACCAGCACGGGGCTGCTAGGATTAGGGATGCCTTGAGGGAGCAATTTGAGGCTGAAAGCCAGCAGTAATGTCTGGTGCCCTGTGGTTACAATGTTGGTAGGAATCTGTGTTTGCTTCACTGATTTGCAGTGCCTGGTTCCTGGGCTAAGGGATCTTTTACTTTATGCAATAATAAAGAATGTTTTCAAAACCAAAATATCCATTTATTGAAAAGAAAATAAATTTATTGAAAGAAACACAACTGTTTGGGAATCAAGAAAGGGCAATGGGGTGGGGTGGGGTGGTATGGGGAAAGGTACAATCAAAGATTTGCGTATGTCCTGTCTGGAGTGCTGTGCATTGAGTGCTGCACTTCAGGATGTCTATACTGCATGGTGATGGGGGTTGAGTGCAGGGGGTAAGGGTCGTAGTTTTCAGGGCTGGGTGGTGAAGATACCGGTGTTGGAGGCAGCAGTTGGCGGTAAGAACCCGCACGTTGGGGAAAGTGGGTTGGAGGTGACATGGGGGCACAAGGTAAAGAGTTTTGGGGCAAGGGCTGCAGGGGGGGGCAGGCGCGGTAGTGCTCCGCCTGCATGGCTACGAGCTCCTGGATAGAGTCTGCTTGGCGCTCCATGATGGTTATCAGCCGATCCGTGCTTTGCTGCCGGTGCTGCGTGGCCTGCCGCCGGTGCGCTGCGTTTTCCTGGCGGATCCTGCTTTCTCTCTCCCTCCACTCCTGCGCTCTCTCCCTCCACTCCTGGGCTTTTTGATTTTCTTTAACAGACTGCTGCATCACTTGGTGCAGCATGTCTTCCTTGCTTTTCCGCGGTCTCTTCCGGAGTCTTTGCAGTCTTTGAGCCGGTGAAAACACGGACGGCTGATGTCTCAAGGTTGCATCTGTAAAGGCAAAATGCAACACTTAACAGAGGCAGCATTGTTTAAACCAGACAGAGTAATCATTCCCCCGCACTTGAGGAGGGCACACACAGTGTACACAATAGCATAATTTTCCTGTCCCAAAGAGAGCGGACATAACCCACGGGAGCCCCAAAATGGTGAGTAAGGGGGACTGATTGTTTCTGGGCTGTACTGTCTTCTGGGTTTCTGTGCCTTGGGGAGAGCCAACAGCTGCAGGGGGCACCTACACTGAACACTGTCCCAAAATTTTCCACAGGACTGCATCCTGGGAGATATCTCACTGCTGAGGGTGACCTGGGAAGCAAGGGAGGGTCTTCTATTGCAATGCGGCTTCCGCCCTGGCCCATATGCAGCTTCACTGTGTGCAGCAATGGTCCCCCCGCCCCTCGCGGCACAGTGGCGCGGACACGTTAGCCTGACTGGGACAAGGACCACGGTGGCTCTCCCAAGAAACCTGCGCAAGCGCATTGCCCACATTCTGGATGAGACTTTCGAAGAGATTACCGCGGCCGATTACCGCGAAGTGATAGACCACATCAATGCGCTATTCCACATCTAGGCATGCATGCAGCCCTAACCCTCCTCTCCCGAAAATCTTCCTTCCCAAAAAATAAAGCGCTTACCGGGAACACGCTCTTCAGTTTGTCCTCCACCAGTTTGTCCTCCACCAAGTACCGGCTGCTGCGACTGGCTAGCTTCCTCCGGGCTCGAGAAGAGCTCCTGGCTGCATGGACCCAGGTAGTCCGGGGTGTCTCCAACCGCCCCAGCACCCTGACTCCCGGTTTCCTCCTCCTCCTCCTCCTCCTCCACCACCCGCTCTGAAGTGTCCATGGTGGTGCTCGGCATGGAGGAGGGGTCACCCCCAAGTATCTCATCCAGCTCTTTATAGAATCTGCAGGTCGTGGGGGGAGCACCCGAGCGGCTGTTTGCCTCGCGGGCTTTGCGGTAGGCATTCCGCAGCTCCTTCACCTTAATCCTGCACTGCAGAGCGTCCCGGTCATGGCCCCTTTCAATCATGGCCCTTGATATCTGCCCGTAGGTATCGTAATTCCTACGGCTGGAGCGCAGCTGGGACTGGACAGCTTCCTCCCCCCAAACACTGATGAGGTCCAGCAACTCGCCATTGCTCCATGCTGGGGCTCGCCTGGCACGTGGAGGCATGGTCACCTGGAAAGATTCGCTGATAGCACTCCACACCTGGCTGGCTGAGCAAACAGGAAGGGGATTTTTCAAATTCCCGGGGAATATAAAGGGTGGGTCTGACGGTTGGTCACCTGAGGCCAGGGCAGTAGAGTTCGAACTGATGACCAGAGTGGCTAGAACAGGCATTGTGGGATGCTGCCGAATACTTCTGGAGGCCAATCAGTGCGCATTGGGCGGCTACACTGGCGCCGCAGTGCAGCAGCAGCAGCGCAATACTCCTTATTCCTCTGGGGGAGGTGGAGTACAAGCAGCGCCGTATCTGCGGAGATACAGCGCTGTACGTGCCTTGCCAGTGTGGACGGGTAGTGAGTTACAGCGCTGTGGGCGGCTTTATTGCGCTGTAACTTGCCAGTGTAGCCAAGCCCTGAGTCTCTTTTTACACCGACAGGAATTATGTTCCTATTCTACGCATGAAGGTTTAAAAAAAGGCTTCAGACAAGACATCTAATATATTTGCTTGTATCATATGAGGTTTCTTAAAGGCACAGAAGCTGAATTTCGTAAACCTTTACACTGTATGCCTTAACGGGAGTATGAATTCTTACTTAAAAAGATAAGTTAATATGAACCAGTCAGAACACACCATATTTAATGTAACATTGAGGGGTTTAGAACAATTGTCCAGTGATTCATGGTGAAATGCTATGTGGGTATGAAACTTAATTGATCTGACCTACCACAATTGCAGTCGTTCACACTGGAAAACCTGGAGAAAATAGATTTGATACCTAAAAGCAAAAAGTTACTTCAGCAGCTGCTTCAAATATTTTTCCATATTCTTTATAATGAAGTAGATGAAAACCTGTCTATTACTACTGTTCTCAGCAGAAGTAATGGGTTTTTAAAGCATTTTTCTCTATTTGTATTGACTTATATTTTCACAGTTGTGGGGCGGAGAGGCAGTCAGACAATAACTATTTAATGACTGCAGACACTGAGATTCAAAAAGTTAAAGCTTTCTAACCTTGAAAACAAATTGTCAACCTCACATCAAAATATACAGAGAAAATATCCTTAAATCAAACTCTAATAAATTCTCAAGCAGCATTTTTATTTTGCCTAGCTGTAAATAGATTACCATCTACAGAAATATTTTTTGTCAGTTTGTGTAAAGTGAAATTGGTATTTACTGACATTTACTGATAAAAATCTAATCCTTCCAAGCCTAATTATTACCAGACACTTGTCCAGATGCATCTGCTATATCTCACTTCTGAAGTTTATTAGTTTGTGAGTTTTCATTAGGCAGACCCATGAGTAACAATGTAAATGGGACGTGTTCATTAGCAGCTATGAACAAAATATACACTAACTCAGTGTTACAGCACATAAAATTAATACAATTTAGGAAAGCAGTTTCAGTTAATAGATGATCAAATATTTAAAATTTCATTAAGTTGTTTCCAGAGTCAGTCAGACAAAAGCCAGAGACAAATATCAGTCAGACTTAATTATCTTTCTTTTAGATCTGTCAGATCAGATAGTCTGCTCTACTGATAAATTAATTCATTGCATTGATGTTGCTCTTACAGATGAGCAGAATTACCGTGGATCACTAAATTATGGGTATCTACAATTCTTCTGAAAACCGATATGTGGCAAACTGTTCAAACTCTGTTCAATAACCACCACCTTAAAAAACAGAATTTGAAGAAATAAACAGACTGTAAATATTAAAATATCAAAGCCTTACTGTAAGATCATTCTTGGGTTTATAATTTATGGGTTCCATCCTCTCCCAGTTCACAGTGCCGTGTACCTTGCAAAAATCTGCACACAACTATTTGCCAGTGTGTATTGTTAATTGGAATAGAAGGTTAAGGGTTAAAAACTGGAATCTGCTTCATGCTAAATGCACCTGATGTAACAAAACATTACTTGTAATGAATAAAAATTTGAAAGCACAAGAACATAAGGAAATATACATGGGGACTCCCATACTACTGGGAGAATTCTGGTGTATCAACTCAAAATACAGCAGTAAATACAAAACAAAGTACAATATTATTTCTTGATTATTTTTGACACCGCAAAACCGTAGCTGGGTTCTTCTGCTGAAACACACTATTAGCAGGTGTTGGAATTGAGCCCTGCTAACTCACTGGGGCATGAACAGCTCATTAACCTACTCTGGATATAAGGGTGGTGGAAGAGGCCCCTCTGGTCAGAAGAAGCTGAAATCTGGGGCTGAGCAGTCCTAAGGATAAACCCTAGGAAGTGTCATACGCTGGAGTTTGTCTAGTTAATTTGTTAAATCAAACCCCGGGAATTTTTGAATCTACAGAGCATGTGTTCACTGTTTCGGAGCAGGATAGGAATTCAATTAAAAAAAAGCTAAGGAAATCACAGACAATATTTTTTGAGATGCAACAAAGAAAAAGCTGACTGACACCTCTTTCCCCCCACAAACAGAAGAATAGTGTAAAACTACAAAAATACTGGGAAAATATACAACACACTGTGAAAGAACTACTGAAATTATAATTCTCTACTGGATCCAGGGACAGTTCTCTTGAGTATCCTTACTGACAACTATTCTACTACTTCTCAAACTGGCATTTCTGCTTTTTTTTTTTTTTTCGTTTGTTTGTTGGTTTTTGTTCAGCTGTGTGTGTGTCACATGGCAATGGAACTCAAAAAAGACCCCAAAACATATGTGAATTGATTTCAAAAGTTTCACAAAGTACCAACAATGAAGAACTGTTTTATAGGCTGAGAAGTAACAAGTCCTTTCAAAAAGGATGTTGAATACTTGGTCTAGATACAATGGTGTAAAATAGGCCATTTCATTCTATTCCCTATGTTTGTGAAATCAAAGTTCTACTAGATGTAGCAGAGATCTGTGATATACTTTGCATACTCATTTCAATAAAGAAGTGTTGTTTTTTTTAAACTGTAGACTGGGACAATCCTCAGAGACCTAGCAAAGATAAAGATGCCACATCCACTTACCCTACACTAACTTCTAACTAATGGTTCCAGGCAAAATCTTTAAGTCTTTGTGCACATTTTGTCCAGAAAGAACTCCTATTTACATCATTCATTGAAGTCAATGGGAGTTTTTATGAACAAGGATTAAAGCCACTGAGGAAGATCAATTTCACTTCCAATCAATCCTTCAGTGAGAGACTTTACAGAAATACCGGCACATCTTCGCTTTCCCACTGACAAGAACTCTCCTAAATCTCCTCTCTCTCTCTCTGCAACAGTTCAACAAGGTATGAGTTAGCAGCTATTATGATGAAGCAGAAGTGAGCTTTCTTTTGTTTCTCCCATGCCCAGGTCATAGGTTCACAAGAATTGTGTGTGCCAAATACCATTTCTATTTGACTGTTTCCCCGTCCCCCACTCCCCCATCACCACTGCTAAAGTTTCCTTCCTTCCTGCTGCAGGCTTCTTCTTTCACAAGTTATCAGATACCCATGGAAATCTGTGTGTTAATGAGAAGGAGGTGGATTCTCAGTGTAATAGTTGTAGTTAATGACTGGTCATTGATTCACTAGAACTTTACTGCTGGGGGAATTCTGCGCCACTGCGCATGCACAGAATTTATGTCCCCCACAGATTTCTTTGCTTCCCGCCGAAAAATGACTGTCTGATGGGGAAGCAAAGGGAAGCCACAAGAGCGGTCATGCAACCCTTCCCTGCAGTATGTTTCAGGTGCCCAGCTGGCAGAGAGGTAAATCACTGTGGGACAGGAGGCGGGCCTGGAGAAGACCCGACTAGTGGCTTCTACCCTGCACTCAGCTCAGCTGCTAGTCCTCCCCAGCCCAGCTGGGACTTCCTCTTCCCCTGTATGGCATCTGGGGCCATGTCAGACCCATCCCCAGATTCCTCCCCCAGCTGTGGGAAGCTCTGCAAATTCCCACAGCGTGCTTCCGACACCCATCACTCCTCAGCTGCAGGGGGAGGGATCTCTGTACGGGGAGCTGCTCCCCCATCCACCCAACCCCCATGCATCCAGACCCCTTCATACTCAGACCCTCTGGCCAAGCCTCACCCCCACACACCCCCAGAACACCCCCCCCCAACCAGTCCCACTCCCCCTGCACCTGGACCACCCCAACAAGCCACCCGCACCACCACCCTACTGAGCCCCAACCAGCTGCATATGGAGCCCCACTCCACTGAGCCCCACTCCCCCAGCATCTGGACCGCCACAATGAGCCCCCCACACCGAGACCACCCTGCCAAGCTCTATCCTCCCCACACTCAGACCCCCCTCCTGAGCCCCAACCACCTTCACCTGGACCCCTCTGCAGAGTCCCATTATCATTGCACCCAGAACCCTCCAACAAGCCCCTGTGCATCCAGATCTGCCCCACACCCAGATCCCCCACTGAGCTGCCTGCACCCAGATTTCCCCACACAGAGCCCTTTCAACCCACACCTGGATCCCCCCACACTAAGCCCCTCCACACTTGGATCCTGCCTTGTTGAGCCTGCCTGCCCATACCTGGTGCACCTGGCATGGAGGGGCAGGTCCCTGGGGTGTTTCTGGGGCAGGCCCGGTCCTTACGCTATGCCAGGGTTGGGTGCAGCCTCACTGCTGAGTCCGTGTGCTGGGGTGGGGAGCTGCACAGTGATCTCCCACCTCTGCGCAGCCAGTGGTCTAGGCTCCCCAATGCCATGCTGGAGCCTCCACATTTATTTGACAAATAAAATTTGCAGAATTTTAAAATATTGTGTGCAGAATTTTTAATTTTTTGGCACAGAACGCCCTCAGGAGTAGATCTTCTATTCCATGGTATTTTGGTGGTGTGCATTCACCTGGAAAGATGTTTTAGAATTTGACTGGAACTCATTAACTTCCTGGATTATTATGGTTGCTTCCTTTTGACTAGAAAGTGGGAGACTTCTGATCTCAGCCTGGAAGATGGGTTGGTAAATCCTAGATTGATGTAAGCAATATGAAGTCTGCAAATCAGGTTCAGGATGTGACTGTATATGTGTGGAGGTGAAAGTACCTGTGAGAAACAGGGTGGAAAGCAGGTTTTAGGTCACTGTAACAACGGTGTTGTCAATATGGGTGGTGAAGTCTCCCAGAACAATAAATCTTGGGAACTTAATTATCACACCAGACAACTTCTCAGTTAGTTCCACTAGGAGATTTTTGCTGTTTAACAGCCTATACATTTGCAGGCTGCATCTGATGAACTTGTCCTTGGATTCAGATTTTTACCATCTCTCAGTTTCCCATGCCTCTTCATCTTACTCCTTCCACTGTTAAATTTATGACAACTGAATGTTTTAAACAACATAGGCCAGATTTTCAAGAGAGCTTAGCACTATCCACTCCCATTTAAGCACTGAAATGTCACCAAATTGGAGTTGCTGGGTCCTGAGCAGTTCTGATAATCTGGCTGATATTTATTTGAACCACTATTTGCTATACCACATACTATGTTCTACATTTTAGGATGTTAGTACAGTTTGTGAAAGATGCTATATAAATTTGAATTGCACTAAGTACAATGTCTTGTAAAACTTTGTTTTCCAGGACTATTTTATTTTACAAAGACATTTATACAAAAAGTACAGTACTACTTTACTAAGAAATAATCTGTAAATTTTTATGTATCCATGGAAACTTTAGTGATGTTATATAAGTGAAGTGAATTATGTAATTACACACTGCTCCTTAACATCTCAGGACCTAATAGAATAAATGTTTATATTACTTACTTCATACAAATGTCAACACTGAAGTTACTCCATGAAGATAAAATCAACTTCTTTAACATCCTAGTTTCTCTGCACTTACACTTAAAGCTGTAACGCGATTATAGAATAGGACTCAACTTTTGTACTTTTATCCTCTCAAATGCACATGGATGTTTCTTAAGCACGTGCTGAAACACCAATATACCTCCGATGTTTCACTTAAACTCTACTCTTACTTTTAAAACTTTTTGGTACTAAAACTGAAACACTATAAACTTGACAGAACTTAATATTTACTGGTTGAAGAAATTGAATATGCTTTAGCAACTTGCAAAAACTTTTCTACCAAGCGTTCCATTAGGAAGGTAAAAATTCATATTCTTCTGAAAAGCTAAGAGGCACAGACATTCCCAGTTGTTGTCATGGTTACAACTGCGGAGAAAAATGTCATTGTGTCCCTACAGATAAATGCATATGCCAAATGCTTAGAATATATTGTGGGTAAAACCACAGATGTTCAACATTTTCACATTAAAGAGGAGTTTCCTCTCTAAATATATACGGAATACAAAGTTATTTTTAAGTAAAAAGGTTGTGGCATGAAAAAAAGAACAGGCCAGGCAGTTTTTAAAAAAAAGTTGGAACTTTCATAGTTCATGATGTAATGGAGGAAAAAATATTATGGAACAATAGTATGAGTAAAGGATCGTCAAACCAACTTTGAGTTGTCTGGGTTTTGTCAGTCCATGTACAAATGTGATGTTTAACTACACTGTAACTCTACTTCATAGGGTGGTGGTGGATTTTTTTTTTATTTTTTTTTTAAACTCAGATTGTAAAATGTTTAGGCCAATGAGGTGCTGACCGTGATGGGGTCTCTAGATATTACTGCAATACAAATAACTGTAAAGGTGTAAATACTTGCAGTATGTAGGCATTTTTATTTGGAGGGGAAGTAAGGTAAGTTGAATCACTCCCTACTCTTCCTTCCTCTCCACAGAGGTGCTCACTGCAAAGACAGATTTAAAAAAATGTGAGGAGATCCAAACATGAGGCATTTTTCCTCATGCCCTTTTCCCACAACCCGACTGTTAGGTATAGGAGGAAATAAGTTGTCTCCACTCCCCATAGGTCCCTTTCTGCCTTAAGTTTTGCTACACATTAGTTACAACAACAGTGCTAAACGGAGTTCTTGGTATGAACCAGGTGGGGGAAGGCAGAGACTGCCCTAGCACAGAGAGACATTTAAGCTCCTTCTACCAGTAATGAACTAGGGACCAAACATTTTCTTTCCAAACATGTTACCACTACTATAAGTGCAAGCAGAACTAAAGGCACCCCGCGTTCACCTCAGTGGGCTCCTAATACAATATTCATGTGTTAACTCAATAAAACATCCTTCTTTAGAAAGAAGAGCTGAGTTTCAATCCAATCCTCAACCCAACCATAATAAAAATACCATAACAGAGGCTCAAACTACACGTATACCCCAAATTTAACAACACAAAAAACAGTCAGAGGACCAGTCAGTTTAATTTTGCTCATTATACCAAAGTCAAAATAGATAGAATTGCCTACATTTCTAGAAGTTTGATTAAAAATTTCATACTTTTTTCCTAACTGAAACAAAGAAGATATAAACCTCATACTTCAGGGAAAAAGGCAGCTGCTAACAGATGGGGATTAAGAAGAAACTTACCTTATGGCCAGTTATTCCATAAATGGGCACCACAGAGTTTCTGGCACATTTCTCTGAAGTTGTCAGATAGGATACTGAACTAGAAGGCCAATGTTGTGTNGGGTGAATACCCACTTCTTCGGATTGCATCCGAAGAAGTGGGTATTCACCCACGAAAGCTCATGCTGCAAAACGTCTGTTAGTCTATAAGGTGCCACAGGATTCTTTGCTGCTTTTACAAATCCAGACTAACACGGCTACCCCTCTGATACATAATACAGTGTGTACAGATCCAAAAGGTGTGTTGGGCAGTATTAAGTGTTCAGTTTATATCTTTACTTATCGGGGTNAAATAAAATTTGCAGAATTTTAAAATATTGTGTGCAGAATTTTTAATTTTTTGGCACAGAACGCCCTCAGGAGTAGATCTTCTATTCCATGGTATTTTGGTGGTGTGCATTCACCTGGAAAGATGTTTTAGAATTTGACTGGAACTCATTAACTTCCTGGATTATTATGGTTGCTTCCTTTTGACTAGAAAGTGGGAGACTTCTGATCTCAGCCTGGAAGATGGGTTGGTAAATCCTAGATTGATGTAAGCAATATGAAGTCTGCAAATCAGGTTCAGGATGTGACTGTATATGTGTGGAGGTGAAAGTACCTGTGAGAAACAGGGTGGAAAGCAGGTTTTAGGTCACTGTAACAACGGTGTTGTCAATATGGGTGGTGAAGTCTCCCAGAACAATAAATCTTGGGAACTTAATTATCACACCAGACAACTTCTCAGTTAGTTCCACTAGGAGATTTTTGCTGTTTAACAGCCTATACATTTGCAGGCTGCATCTGATGAACTTGTCCTTGGATTCAGATTTTTACCATCTCTCAGTTTCCCATGCCTCTTCATCTTACTCCTTCCACTGTTAAATTTATGACAACTGAATGTTTTAAACAACATAGGCCAGATTTTCAAGAGAGCTTAGCACTATCCACTCCCATTTAAGCACTGAAATGTCACCAAATTGGAGTTGCTGGGTCCTGAGCAGTTCTGATAATCTGGCTGATATTTATTTGAACCACTATTTGCTATACCACATACTATGTTCTACATTTTAGGATGTTAGTACAGTTTGTGAAAGATGCTATATAAATTTGAATTGCACTAAGTACAATGTCTTGTAAAACTTTGTTTTCCAGGACTATTTTATTTTACAAAGACATTTATACAAAAAGTACAGTACTACTTTACTAAGAAATAATCTGTAAATTTTTATGTATCCATGGAAACTTTAGTGATGTTATATAAGTGAAGTGAATTATGTAATTACACACTGCTCCTTAACATCTCAGGACCTAATAGAATAAATGTTTATATTACTTACTTCATACAAATGTCAACACTGAAGTTACTCCATGAAGATAAAATCAACTTCTTTAACATCCTAGTTTCTCTGCACTTACACTTAAAGCTGTAACGCGATTATAGAATAGGACTCAACTTTTGTACTTTTATCCTCTCAAATGCACATGGATGTTTCTTAAGCACGTGCTGAAACACCAATATACCTCCGATGTTTCACTTAAACTCTACTCTTACTTTTAAAACTTTTTGGTACTAAAACTGAAACACTATAAACTTGACAGAACTTAATATTTACTGGTTGAAGAAATTGAATATGCTTTAGCAACTTGCAAAAACTTTTCTACCAAGCGTTCCATTAGGAAGGTAAAAATTCATATTCTTCTGAAAAGCTAAGAGGCACAGACATTCCCAGTTGTTGTCATGGTTACAACTGCGGAGAAAAATGTCATTGTGTCCCTACAGATAAATGCATATGCCAAATGCTTAGAATATATTGTGGGTAAAACCACAGATGTTCAACATTTTCACATTAAAGAGGAGTTTCCTCTCTAAATATATACGGAATACAAAGTTATTTTTAAGTAAAAAGGTTGTGGCATGAAAAAAAGAACAGGCCAGGCAGTTTTTAAAAAAAAGTTGGAACTTTCATAGTTCATGATGTAATGGAGGAAAAAATATTATGGAACAATAGTATGAGTAAAGGATCGTCAAACCAACTTTGAGTTGTCTGGGTTTTGTCAGTCCATGTACAAATGTGATGTTTAACTACACTGTAACTCTACTTCATAGGGTGGTGGTGGATTTTTTTTTAATTTTTTTTTTAAACTCAGATTGTAAAATGTTTAGGCCAATGAGGTGCTGACCGTGATGGGGTCTCTAGATATTACTGCAATACAAATAACTGTAAAGGTGTAAATACTTGCAGTATGTAGGCATTTTTATTTGGAGGGGAAGTAAGGTAAGTTGAATCACTCCCTACTCTTCCTTCCTCTCCACAGAGGTGCTCACTGCAAAGACAGATTTAAAAAAATGTGAGGAGATCCAAACATGAGGCATTTTTCCTCATGCCCTTTTCCCACAACCCGACTGTTAGGTATAGGAGGAAATAAGTTGTCTCCACTCCCCATAGGTCCCTTTCTGCCTTAAGTTTTGCTACACATTAGTTACAACAACAGTGCTAAACGGAGTTCTTGGTATGAACCAGGTGGGGGAAGGCAGAGACTGCCCTAGCACAGAGAGACATTTAAGCTCCTTCTACCAGTAATGAACTAGGGACCAAACATTTTCTTTCCAAACATGTTACCACTACTATAAGTGCAAGCAGAACTAAAGGCACCCCGCGTTCACCTCAGTGGGCTCCTAATACAATATTCATGTGTTAACTCAATAAAACATCCTTCTTTAGAAAGAAGAGCTGAGTTTCAATCCAATCCTCAACCCAACCATAATAAAAATACCATAACAGAGGCTCAAACTACACGTATACCCCAAATTTAACAACACAAAAAACAGTCAGAGGACCAGTCAGTTTAATTTTGCTCATTATACCAAAGTCAAAATAGATAGAATTGCCTACATTTCTAGAAGTTTGATTAAAAATTTCATACTTTTTTCCTAACTGAAACAAAGAAGATATAAACCTCATACTTCAGGGAAAAAGGCAGCTGCTAACAGATGGGGATTAAGAAGAAACTTACCTTATGGCCAGTTATTCCATAAATGGGCACCACAGAGTTTCTGGCACATTTCTCTGAAGTTGTCAGATAGGATACTGAACTAGAAGGCCAATGTTGTGTTCCTAGGAATACTATATACATAATTTTCACTTTACATATTATGGAATTTATGCTCCTTACACATTTGTTCAATAATATGCTGTATAAGCAATACTTCTAATTACTGCAGCAATTCACATTCTAAAGGTTATCTTTTAAACCACAAAGGCCAGAAGCCTTTTTTGTAAATGAGTTAATAGATTCTGCAGAAAATGATGTGACTGTGTGGAAAAAGGTGTTAGCACTCCCAAGTTAAAAGTGGCTGCTTTACATGATATATTGAACACATATACAATGCCTTCTGTTGTTTTTTTTCATGTTTTATTGCTTATCCATTATTGTTAGAAGGAAAATATGTTTTAGATTGTTATGATAGGGGAATAAAAATGATTGAGCTACTTAGTTAAAAATGTTTTTACGTTCTATTGTTTTTCTAAAACAGGTTGGTAGAATTTTGTATGTGAATTTCATTGTATACCAGATCAGGATGCCAGGGCATAGTGATGGATCCTGGTATGGCAAAGTGTCAATAGCTGCACACTTGGCTTGGAGAAGTATTACTGCCTGTTGTAAAAGTGCTACATAGGCAATAAGGTCAGAATTCTGTGCTAAAGCAGAACACCTGCTTTGCCTATTTGCACATCAGTACTTGCAATGCCCTTCCCGCTCTGTTAGCTTTGGGATCTTATCAAAATCTTTTAATACCTGTATGTGCTCAGAGTTCTTTTATAAAGTGTATCTGTAATTAACTAAAATTAACATTCCAATAACTTAACCATAATANTCGGGGTAGGGCCAGGGCCGGCGCAACCCATTAGGCGACCTAGGCGGTCGCCTAGGGTGCTGCTATTTTGGGGGCGCTGGCGCCCCGGCCATCCGCTGAATTTTGGGGGCAGGACCTTCCGCCGCCGCTGTTGGGGGCGGCATTTCGGGGGCGGGACCTTCCGCCGCCTAGGGCGCCGGAAGAGCTGGCGCCGCTACTGGGTAGGGCTTTACATTATTGTGCTCTTCTGAGCCCACCCCTGTGTTTCCGATTCATTGTAAGCTGGAGAATCTTTTTCTGCCTGAAGGACGACTGCCTCTATGCTGAGCAAGGCCTTTTGCTCCATCCAGGGAGCCAGTCTTTTTTTCTGCTTTTGGCTCATTGGAGATCTTAGGGTGAGAACATAGGAACAGCCATACTGGGTCAGACCAATGGTCCATTGAGCCCAGTATCCTGTCACCTGACAATGGCCGCCGGATGCTTCATAGGGAGTGAATAGAAAAGGGCAATTTACTGAGTGATCTACTCTCTATCGTCCAGTCCCAGCTCCTGGCAGTCAGAGATCTAAGGGTACCCAGAGCATGGGGTTGCATCCCTGACCATCTTGGCTAATAGCCATTAATGGACCTATCCACCATGAATTTATCTAATTATTTTCTGAACCCAGTTATAATTTTGGCCTTCACAACATCCCCTGGCAATGAGTTCTACCGGTTGACTGCGTTGTGTGGAGAAGTACTTATGTTTGTTTTAGACCTTCTGCCTGTTAATTTCATTGGGTGACCCCTGGTTCTTGTGTTAGGTGAATGGGTAAATAACACTTCCATATTCACTACTACTTTTTTTTTTACACCATTCGTGATTTCGTAGACCTCTATCATATCTCCCCTCAGTCATCTCTTTCCTAAGCTGAACAGTTTCTCCTCATATGGAAGCTGTTCCAAACTCCTAATCATTTTGTCGCCCTTCTCTGTACTTTTTCCAATTCTGTTCTAACTTTTTTGAGATGGGATGACCAGAATTGCACTCAGTATTTAAGGTGTGGATGTACCACAGATTTATATAGTGGCACTATGACACTTTCTGTCGTCTTATCTATCCCTTTTCTAATGGTTCCTAACTTTCTGTGAGCTTTTTGACTGCTACTGCACGTTGAACAGATGCTTTCAGAGAACTATTCACGATGACTCTAAGATCTCTGTTTAGAGTGGTAACATAATTTAGACCCCAGCATTTTGTATGTATAGTTGGGATAACATTTTCCAATGTGCATTTTTCAACGTTAAGTTTCATTGGCAAGTGGAATATGAAGGAGCAGATGAGCCCACAGAAGATCCAGAAAATAAATTTGAGGTTGAATTTTTTAATTTGTGATGGATAAAGCAATATCTGCCGTTGATGAAAGGTTTAATACCTTACGAGCACATCATGAACAGTTTGGATTTTTGTATGACATAACTAAATTCAACAAAATAGGAAAAGAAGAGCATCTAATGACAAAGTGCAAGAACCTAAAGAGCCTCCTGAAGCACGGTGATAGTTTTGATTTAAATGGACTTGAACTGTACAAAGAATTGAGTACATTGTCATCAATGTTGACACATGCAAAATCGATGATGGACATTGTACAGTTTATTCATACCAGCAAACTTGTTGACATATATCCTAATGTGTACATTGCCACTAGTATTCTACTGACAATTCCTGTAACAGTAGCATCAGGAGAATGGAGTTTCTCAAAACTAAAGCTCATTAAAAACTCTCTCTGCTCTACAATGAGTCAGGAACGCTTGTCTGGTCTTGCTATTCTTGCAGTCGAACAAGACATCACTTTGTCTTTGTCATATGATGACATTATTACTGATTTTGCAGCCAAAAAAGCCAGAAAGATTGCTTTTAATTAAAAACATATCCTTGTTTCAATACCTCTTCATAGAAATTTCCAATAAAATGTTGACAAATTTAAAAAAAAATTATTTGCATCATTCTGTCAATAAATCATAATTTTTTCTATAGCACTACTTCTTTAGTGCAAGTACAGTGCATCAACTTTATAGTGTGCTTAATTAGTTTAAACTGGTTTTAATACAGTGCATGTGGCAAGTTTTCCAACACTGTAAACTTATGTTTGTGTTGCTAAGAGCAAGTCGGCCATAGGGGCACCAGTTTAATAATACTGCATAGGGCACCATAAATCCTAAGGACGGCCCTGCTCACACCAAAGACAATGCTGACAACCAATTCTCTAGTAAACTAACTAAAGATTTATCAGCTAAAACAAGAAATGAATTATTGAGAGGTTAAAACAGGTAAAATACATTAGACAGGTGAGTTAAAGTTTGTAAGTCAAAAATGATAGCAGAGATGTAGTAATCTCTCAGTTTCCCAAAAACTTTTCAGGGAACCCAGATGTTTCTTGGGGGTATCTTCCCTGTAAGAGTCCAAAACAGTCAGAGATACAGGACCATTCCTTAAATCAATATTTATAGCTTCTTCTCCAGAAAACAATCTGAACAGTTTCTTCACCCACCTGGGTTCGAGAAGTAGGAAATGCAGACTATCTGTGAATTTCCATTGTTGAACACAATGGCCCTCGATTTGAAGTTGGCAGATCTTTTTCATTTACATTTCCAAGGCTCCAATTGCATTTGATGGGTAATTTAATTACAAGGATATACACAATGTAATAGCAAACAATAATATTTCGTGAGGTTTACACATCAAGTACATTCTTCACCTTAACACTAGCACACACACTTAATGTCAGGTTAACTAGTTACAGGGATATGCATAATGAAATGAAATAGCAATCAACAGGTTACAGATAAGTGAAGACAATACCATTAACATTTCTTTTGAACTAAGCTAACACACAAGTGAATTGGCCTGATTACACTACAATACTTTTTGACACTCCTTTGACACTCCATTAGCATATGAATGAATTAGCCTGCAGACCTGTCCTGAGCTGGCACCAGGGTAGACAGTTTCACACCCTACACTGCAGTTTGCTGTAAGTGTGGTGTTCAAATTGCACTGTACCCATGAGTGCATATCTCTCTCTCTCTCTATCCTGCATTGCTACGCCCACAAGTTTCCAAGAACAGTCAGGATGTCTGTCCCCATGTCCTATTCCCAGGATGTTGGTACTTCATGTTGTGCTGTTTCCCGTGCCTTCTATGAACCTAACAAAAAGGACAGATCCCTCACTCTCACAGACCTTGGGAGACAGGCCAGTCCTCACTTACAGACAGCCCCCCAACCTGAAGCAAATACTCACGAGCAACCACACACCACACAACAAAAACACTAACCCAGGAACCAAACCCTGCTACAAACCCCGGTGCCAACTCTGTCCACATATCTATTCAAGGGACACCATCATAAGACCTAACCACATCAGCCACACCATCGGGGCTTGTTCACCTGCACATCTACCAATATGATATATGTCATCATGTGCCAGCAATGCCCCTCTGCCATGTACATTGGCCAAACCGGACAGTCTCTACGCAAAAGAATAAATGGACACAAATCTGACATCAGGAATCATAACATTCAAAAACCAGTAGGAGAACACTTCAATCTCTCTGGTCACTCAACAACAGACCTAAAAGTGAAATTTTGAACAAAAAAACTTTAAAAACAGACTCCCACATGACGATGCAGAACTGGAATTAATTTGCAAACTGGATACCATCAGATTAGGCCTTAATAAAGACTGGGAGTGGTTGGGTCATTACAAAACCTAAACTTAATTTCCCCAATACTAATTTCTCCTTACTGTTACTCACATCTTCTTGTCAACTGTCTGTAATGGGCCATTCTCTTACCACTTCAAAAGTTATTTTTCCTCCCTTGGTATCCTGCTGTTAATTGATTTATCTCGTTAGACTGACCTCACATTTGGTAAAGCAACCCCCATCCTTTCATATATTTATACCTGCTCCTGTATTTTTCACTGATGAAGTGGGTTCTAGCCCACGAAAGCTTATGCCCAAATAAATGTGTTAGTCTCTTAAGGTGCCACAAGGACTCCTCGTTGTTTATACTCCCCTGAAGTACTCAGGTTGCTGCTTGCATAGGCTATAATTCAGCTCAGATCACTAGGTTTTTCATACTGAGGGAGATAATGACTAACAAAATTAACTCTTGATTGCTTTGAAATGGGTTTTCACTCTAATATCAGCTCCTAAAGATACGAGTCCTTGGCTCAGTCCAGAATGAGTTTTTATAGCCACATTATAAATCCCTAAGACTAGATGTTTGTAATAGAAATGCTAAGATGATCTTTAAAAGAATAGGAGTACTTGTGGCACCTTAGAGACTAACAAATTTATTTGAGCATAAGCTTTCGTGGGCTACAGCCCACTTCATCACGAAAGCTTATGCTCAAATAAATTTGTTAGTCTCTAAGGTGCCACAAGTACTCCTGTTCTGTTTGCGGATACAGACTAACACGGCTGCTACTCTGAAACCTTTAAAAGAATAGTACAAATGGTACTGGTATAATAAGTGATGTACTGCCAGGATACTGCCTGAACTACAGGCTTAGCCCTTGGTCCTAAATCTTAAAATTAAAAGGAACATTGCTGAGGATGTGAATACCCCCATTGCTGAGACATACAGTACATAAAAAGGAGTGAAGAGTTATGACAACAAGGAATGCTCTGACAGCACACACAGAATTTCCCATGTAAGCTCCATTCTCTAGGGTAAAATTCAAGTGCTGCACTAAGTCAGATGTAAGAGGTTGTTAAAAAAAAAAAAAAAGTCAGACTAATTAGCACTAGTTAAGTAGTATGTGACTTGCAGCCCTTCTACCTTAAAATAAAGTACTTTTGCAATTAAAACAAAAGCCATCATTAAATGTAACGTCAGAACCTTTTTCTTTATTTATACCTCTGAGATGAATAATCATTTTGTACATTGCACAGCTACCTAGGGGAAAAAAGCTCTACTGCAAATGTTTCTAAGACAGCAGTATTACATCCCTGTATGTATTCTCCGAATTTATTCATTTTATTTTAATCAAAACACAACAAAAACAATATGTATTTTTCTGCAGGTTTCAGGCATCATTTTTTCTATATTCTAGTCTAGACCATGTATAAATTACATCACATATGCCTCCTCAATAAGGGAAGATGTAAAGATCATTTCCTGATCATTACAAAACTCTGCACACATCAAAATCTAGGCTTTTGGTATTACTTAACACCATGGGGTTGACAGCTGGAGTCTGTATTTCTCCACTGCCATATGTTGTAGTAAAATGGATTAGTGATATTAGCAGCAACTCCAGACCCACCAACTTCAAGGTGGTTTAAGGTCAAATAAAAGCAAAGAGCAGGCTTAGGATCTGAGAGAAGGCAGACCTAATTGCAAGACTTCCTAACAATTTGAGAAATGTTTTATTACAGCCTACATGAAAGACACAGCACTTAAAGGGAAAAAAATTAAGAAGGAAATAGACAGAGTGATAAGTGTTAATGGGGAAAAATGCACCCACACACTACTGCACAGCTCCAAAGCTTAAGAGGTGACCAAAAGAACCCAATCAAGAATGCCATCTAGCTTCTTTTTGAAGTTCTTACAGGAGGAGCTACTATTTTCTGTTCACCACAGAATGAAAGGATTCAAGGTACGTAAGATGAGAGTAAATGGCACTGAAAAATTAAAAACAAGGAGACTCTTTTAAGATCCCAGCTACACTATGGTTGTGATTTTCAAGGGGACAGAAGGAAATTCAGTACCTAACTCCCTTCAGCTCCTTTGAAAATCCCAACCTACAAGTCTAACTATAACAGCGTGCAACTGTCTGACACAAAAAGCATTACTGGAGTGGGCATCATACTATAATATGGCTTTTTGTTGGTCGTTTGGACAGAACAAGTTTATGGACCTTTCCCAGGACATAACAGGATTCCCTAGCAGTGTCTTACAATCATGCCGTCTTATCTGCAGCACAAACAAAAACTTATGTCAGAACAGTGACCCCTTATCAAGTAAGAACTGTGCAGTGGCACTCTAAAGGGGAACTGGTACATAAGAAGTGGTCATTCTGTGTCACTGTACTGTGTTATAGGAGTCTGTGGGTGGAGATGCTGATATATTAAAAGGTGTCTATTGGGGGCTCCCAGGAGCCCTTTATTAAAATTGTGCCACCAAATGGAAGAGAAAGTTGAAGTGATTACCCTCCCTCTGATGGAGTAGCCCAGTCTTTGGTTACTGCTAAATCATCCCTATCAGGGATAATTTATACCTAGGAAGCAAAGTATTTCCTTTGAAATAAATGAGACTGCAGAAGCTGTTTTTCAGAAAAGTAGCAAACATTCACACAGATGATATCTCCTNCAAAAAGAACAGGAGTACTTGTGGCACCTTAGAGACTAACAAATTTATTTGAGCATAAGCTTTCGTGGGCTACAGCCCACTTCATCACGAAAGCTTATGCTCAAATAAATTTGTTAGTCTCTAAGGTGCCACAAGTACTCCTGTTCTGTTTGCGGATACAGACTAACACGGCTGCTACTCTGAAACCTTTAAAAGAATAGTACAAATGGTACTGGTATAATAAGTGATGTACTGCCAGGATACTGCCTGAACTACAGGCTTAGCCCTTGGTCCTAAATCTTAAAATTAAAAGGAACATTGCTGAGGATGTGAATACCCCCATTGCTGAGACATACAGTACATAAAAAGGAGTGAAGAGTTATGACAACAAGGAATGCTCTGACAGCACACACAGAATTTCCCATGTAAGCTCCATTCTCTAGGGTAAAATTCAAGTGCTGCACTAAGTCAGATGTAAGAGGTTGTTAAAAAAAAAAAAAAAGTCAGACTAATTAGCACTAGTTAAGTAGTATGTGACTTGCAGCCCTTCTACCTTAAAATAAAGTACTTTTGCAATTAAAACAAAAGCCATCATTAAATGTAACGTCAGAACCTTTTTCTTTATTTATACCTCTGAGATGAATAATCATTTTGTACATTGCACAGCTACCTAGGGGAAAAAAGCTCTACTGCAAATGTTTCTAAGACAGCAGTATTACATCCCTGTATGTATTCTCCGAATTTATTCATTTTATTTTAATCAAAACACAACAAAAACAATATGTATTTTTCTGCAGGTTTCAGGCATCATTTTTTCTATATTCTAGTCTAGACCATGTATAAATTACATCACATATGCCTCCTCAATAAGGGAAGATGTAAAGATCATTTCCTGATCATTACAAAACTCTGCACACATCAAAATCTAGGCTTTTGGTATTACTTAACACCATGGGGTTGACAGCTGGAGTCTGTATTTCTCCACTGCCATATGTTGTAGTAAAATGGATTAGTGATATTAGCAGCAACTCCAGACCCACCAACTTCAAGGTGGTTTAAGGTCAAATAAAAGCAAAGAGCAGGCTTAGGATCTGAGAGAAGGCAGACCTAATTGCAAGACTTCCTAACAATTTGAGAAATGTTTTATTACAGCCTACATGAAAGACACAGCACTTAAAGGGAAAAAAATTAAGAAGGAAATAGACAGAGTGATAAGTGTTAATGGGGAAAAATGCACCCACACACTACTGCACAGCTCCAAAGCTTAAGAGGTGACCAAAAGAACCCAATCAAGAATGCCATCTAGCTTCTTTTTGAAGTTCTTACAGGAGGAGCTACTATTTTCTGTTCACCACAGAATGAAAGGATTCAAGGTACGTAAGATGAGAGTAAATGGCACTGAAAAATTAAAAACAAGGAGACTCTTTTAAGATCCCAGCTACACTATGGTTGTGATTTTCAAGGGGACAGAAGGAAATTCAGTACCTAACTCCCTTCAGCTCCTTTGAAAATCCCAACCTACAAGTCTAACTATAACAGCGTGCAACTGTCTGACACAAAAAGCATTACTGGAGTGGGCATCATACTATAATATGGCTTTTTGTTGGTCGTTTGGACAGAACAAGTTTATGGACCTTTCCCAGGACATAACAGGATTCCCTAGCAGTGTCTTACAATCATGCCGTCTTATCTGCAGCACAAACAAAAACTTATGTCAGAACAGTGACCCCTTATCAAGTAAGAACTGTGCAGTGGCACTCTAAAGGGGAACTGGTACATAAGAAGTGGTCATTCTGTGTCACTGTACTGTGTTATAGGAGTCTGTGGGTGGAGATGCTGATATATTAAAAGGTGTCTATTGGGGGCTCCCAGGAGCCCTTTATTAAAATTGTGCCACCAAATGGAAGAGAAAGTTGAAGTGATTACCCTCCCTCTGATGGAGTAGCCCAGTCTTTGGTTACTGCTAAATCATCCCTATCAGGGATAATTTATACCTAGGAAGCAAAGTATTTCCTTTGAAATAAATGAGACTGCAGAAGCTGTTTTTCAGAAAAGTAGCAAACATTCACACAGATGATATCTCCTGGGGGAGGTCATCTCCCTACATCACTTATAAAATCTTTATTCTACAACAAACTCCCAACTCCTTTCTCTTCAAATTACTAATTAAGCTGTGTGTTATGCTATTGATAATACAATACATTTTTCAAGAATAAAGTATAGTTGTTGTTATCAAAGACAGCATAATATGAGTTGTTTGCTGCCTCCTTCCTTGGTTGTGGTTATTGAAAGTATTTAATTCTAATGGGAAAAATATAGATTTCCCAAGCACTCCCCCGTCCTTTCTATCAGCACTCCCTTGGGACACAAGGCTTATCATAGGCTAAGTGGGTAATTTTATGTTTTATTTTAAGTAAGAGCTCTATATTAAATTATTGGCAGTACATCATTGTGCTGAAAGAGGATGGGAGAGGATTAGAATCCATGATACAAATTCTTTTTTTTATTTCAAGTTTTCCTCTTAGTGACAGATTTACTTCTCCAAGAATCCCCCCATGTTTGCCTCTTTTTTCAATACAATATAAATTATTCTTTACATTGTTATATATATATATATATTACACACACACACACCAAAAGCATTTAATTACAGTCCACTTTATACACAAAGTGTGATAATCACAAACCTACACTCAGTCATGATATTTGGAATGAAGTTGGTATTGCAACAATTTGATCACAATTTCTAGAAAAACATCTTTCTCCATCAATAATGCATTCACCTAGGGTGGGTTTTTTTTAAGCTCAATGAGACTACTCACTTGTATAAAGTTAAGAGTGTGTGTAAGTGTTTGCAGATTTAGGGTCTAAACTAGTAGCGTTTACTTTAAAATTAAAAAAATAAAGGGAAAGACAAAAACGTCAAATCAGTATGATGTATTCTGGAACACAAAAGCTTAGATAACTTTGAAGTCATGAATTACTGTATCCAACTGACACAGAGTGACAACAGCTACGATCCAGTGATTATATATAGAGTAGAAAAGACAGCACAGGATAGAAGAGAAACTATTAGATGGTAAAAATGAAAAGAACAGAAGGATCTAGGGGTACGTCTGAACTACGGGATTACTCCGAATTTACAGAATTCGATTTTTTGAAACCGATTGTATAAATTCAATTGTACGCGGCCACAGTAAGCGGATTAATTCGGCGGTGCGCGTCCATGTACAAAGACTAGCGTCGAATTCCAGAGCATTGCACTGTGGGTAGCTATCCCATCGTTCCCGCAGTCCCCCCCGCCCATTGGAATTCTGGGTCGAGATCCCAATGCCTGATGGGACAAAAAATATTGTCGCGGGCGGTTCTGGGAACATCCTCCCCCTCCCTCCGTGAAAATAATGGAAGACAACCATTTCGCGCCTTTTTTCCTTGTTGAACTGTGCAGACGCCATACCTCGGCAAGGATGGATCCCGCTCAGCTCAAGTTTGCAGTCATGAACATTGTTAACACCTCGCGCATTCTAGTGCAGTTTATGCTGAACCAGGACCAGAAAAGCCAGGCGAGGAGGAGGCGGCTACGGCAGCGCGGCGACGAGAGTGATATGGACATGGACACAGAATTGTCTCGCGCCACGGGCCCCGGCGCTTTGGAGATCATGTTGGTAATGGGGCAGCTTCTCGCTGTGGAATGCCGATTCTGGGCCCGGGAAACAAGCACTGACTGGTGGGACCGCATAGTGCTGCAGGTGTGGGACGATTCCCAGTGGCTGCTAAACTTTCGTATGCGTAAGGGCACTTTCCTGGAACTTTGTGACTTGCTTTCCCCTGCCCTGAGGCGCCAGAACACCAAGATGAGAGCAGCCCTCACAGTTGAGAAGCGAGTGGCGATAGCCCTGTGGAAGCTTGCAACACCGGACAGCTACCGGTCAGTCGGTAATCAGTTCGGAGTGGGAAAATCTACCGTGGGGGCTGCTGTGATGCAAGTAGCCAAAGCAATCGTTGAGCTGCTGCTA
>QXTE01000002.1:34299122-34380268 GCA_003942145.1 Platysternon megacephalum | reverse complement strand
GAATCCTCTCCCCATATAGCGATCAGATCCAGTATCTCGCGTGTGGTCCATGCTGGTGCTCGTTTGCGGTTCTCGGACTGCATGGCTACCTGTGCTGTTCAGCTCTGTGTGGTCACCTGTGCTCACCAGGCTGGGCTAACAGGAAATGAAATTCAAAAGTTCGCGGGGCTTTTCCTGTCCAACTGCCCAGAGCATCCGAGTTTCGATTGCTGTCCAGAGCGGTCACAATGGTACACTGTGGGATACCTCCAGGAGGCCAATACCTTCAAATTCCGTCCACACTAACCCTAATTCGAACCGGCAATGTCGATTTCAGCGCTACTACCCTCGTCGGAGAGGAGTACAGAAACCGATTTTAAGAGCACTTTAAATCGATTTAAATGGCCTCGTTGTGTGGACGGGTACAAGGTTAATTCGCTATAACGCTGCTAAATTCGAACTAAAATCGTAGTGTAGACCAGGCCTAGGAAAGAACTAGGGAAAACTGAAAGTTGCAGGGGGGACGGACAAACCCTGCTTAAGATCACTTTAGAAACCTATTAGCAAAGCGGTATCAGACCACAGCCATTTTATCAGGTTCCAGCCTGGTTCACTGTTGTTGATTTCTACTACTTTCAATGGAGATTTGAGAAAGTGTTAAAATCAATTGTAGGCTTTTTAAATAAGAAAAAATATGAACTATGGGAAAGAGAAATTATGACAAATGGTTTGGTTTGTAGCAGAAGGTGATGAAATAGAAAATCAGAAATCTCCGCAAGGAATTTTAGCAAAAAGCAACCTTTTCTTGTAAGGTCAGTATTATAACCTAAGAAACAAACCTCCACTGAGATAAACTTCACTGCTCCATGGAAATCATACTTAAAACAACATGATAAGGACAGGAAAAACAAACTATTTGAGAAAAGGAGTTTTAGTGGCATAAAAGAAGGAATGGGATTCAGCTCTCTTTGTGCTGCTATAAGAAAAATCAAATACACTTGGGACCAAAAGCGTTGAATAACATTCCTGATATTGCAAAAGAACAAGGACAAATTGTTATGATATAGCAGTCACAGACATGGAATATTGGCTTCTGATAGACCTAGAAGAGCTCAAAATATTTTAAAGAGTATAAGATTAAGAGGAGAAACCTGCCTGCTAGCAGACAACACACAAAAAGGATTCCAACTACAGCACTGTTAACAGTTTTTAAATTTTGCATGGTCACACACTTTGCTCTCTGAAATTTTACAGATCACTGAAACATACAGGGCTTGGTGCCCTGACCTTGCAAACACTTTCTTATGTGAGTATTCAGGATCAGAGCTTATTTTTATATTGCCTAATTCAAAAAAGAAAAACAGTTTTGTTTTGTTTTTTAAATCACAGCTGTTAAGGACAGCATTGTGGGCTGACATCTAGCGAACAGGGGCAGTAAACAGGAAAGTTTTAAGAGGGAGTTCTCCAGGTGAAGGAGATCCCTAAGTGACCCTTGGGGTGAATTTGTTGTCTGTTACTGTGAGCCTGCTTCATTGAAGTTTATAGTGTGGTCTGTTTGGGGGACTGTGTTCTGAGCCTAATGGCCAGCTAGGCAAGGCCGAGAGCTTCCTAACGAGGCTTTGATCCCTAATCCCTTTAGGATCCCTTGATGAGGGGGCGCAGCTAACTCATGGAGAAGAGGGGTTTAAAAAGCCAGCTCGTAAGCAACCACAAAAGCTAGTGAACAGGAGCGGCAAACAGAGGAATTTTGGGAGTTTAGAGCAGGAGAGCCAGATACACCTACTAAACATTCTCTAAACTTAGGCCAATAACCCTGCCAATGGAAAAACGACACACACAAAGAACAAACAAACAAAAAAAACCTTCAGGAGTAGAAAAATAATGCAGGCAGAAGTCCAGCAGCAGAGTAGGGGCACTCCATTTTACTGCACTGAATGCAGCATGTATGATTACCTGCCTTGTCGGCAGGTGGCATATGTGTGCATCCGGTGCAAGCAACTCATGGCCCTCAGAGACAGAGTTGAGTCTTTCAAGCCCGGGGGACTAACTGGAGGAGCTAAGGGAGACAGAGAAGTACACAGATGAGACTTTCTGGGACACAGGAGAGCTCTCCCACTCTGAGCTGTTGAGGAGGATGAAAGTCTCAGAGAAGGAGAACATCTAACTGGAGCAGAGGGAAATGATCCCATAGTTGGGACCCTCCTTCCAGAAGATGTTGCGGTATCCTCTTGCACTGAGGATACCCTTCCAGGGGAGGGAACCCCAGTTATTAGGAAGAGACAGGTAATAGTAACAGGGGATTCAATTGTTACAAATATAGATCGTTGGGTTTGTGATGACCGGGAGAACCGCATGGTGAATTGCCTGCTAGGTGTGAAGGCTGAGAACCTTTTAAGACATCTAGATACACTTATGTGCAGTGCTGGGAGGAGTGGTGGTTGTGGTTCATGTAGGCAGCAATGGCATAGGGAAAGGCAGGACAGAGTTCCTGGAGGCCAAATTTAGGCTGCTAGGTAAGAGATTGTGCTACGTAAGACACTGAAGACCAGGGCCTCCATGGTAGCATTCTCTGAAATGCTTCCAGTTCCACGCACAGTGCCAGTTTGACAGGCAGAACCACAAGATATCAAGGTATGAATGAGACAGTGGTTTTTGGAGAAGGGATTTAGGTTTATTAGGAACTGGGGAATCTTTTGGGAAAGGTGGACCCTATACAGGAAGGATGGACTCCAACCCAAAACAGAACCAGATTGCTGGCATGTAAAGTCAAAAAGGTCATATAAGAGTTTTTAAACTAAGGGCTGGGGGAAAGCCACCAGGTGCGGAGGAGCACATGGTTCGGACAGACACATCCTTTAGGGGAGGATTTCTTAAAGGGGATACTCTATATCCTAGTAAAGAGGAGAGGATAGAAGTTGATAAAGTACAGGTAGGAACTGAAGAGAAACAATTAAACAAAAAAATTCCATTCAATTACAGCATATGAAGGCAGACAACTAAATATTGACAAATTTTATAAGTCCTTGTACATAAATACAGTAAGTCTAAATACTAAGATGGGTGAGCTTGAATGCCTGATATTAAATGAGGATATTGATACAATAGGCATCACAGAAACTTGATGAAATGATGATAATCAATAGGACACGGTAATACCAGGGTACAAAATACTGTAGAACTGTGTTTAACCGAGCCTCCATTGTCTGGCTCTCCATATTAACCAAATTGGGGCTGACAGCCCGGGCGGCAGGGCTCCATCTCTCAGCCCCAGTTTCATTAATACGGCTGAAGCGCAAGCCCTGCCACCCGGGGCTGACAGCCCGAGTCCCACTGCCCAGGGCTGAAGCTCTGTGCCCGTTCTCCGGATTATCCAATCAGGCCCCGGTCCCAAGATGGGGTTCCACTGTATATAGAAATGACAAAGTAGGTCATCTTCTGGAGGGAGTGACACTATATGTGAAAAAAGCATAGAGTCAAATATAGTAAAAATCTTAAATTAATCAAACAGTACCATACAATCTCTATGGATAGAAATTCCATGCTTGAACAATAACAGTTTTGCAGTAGGAATATACTACCGACCACCTGACCAGGATGGTGATGTGATTGTGAAATGCTCAGGGAGATTAGAGAGGCTACAAAAAACAGAAAACCGAATAATAATGGGGGATTTCAACAATCCCCATATTGACTGGGAACATGTCACCTAAGGACAGGATGCAGAAATAAAATTTCTATACATCATTAATGGACTATTCTTGGAGTAGCTAGTCCTGAAACCCATGCAGGGAGAAGTAATTCTTGATTTAGTTTTAAGTGGTGCACAGGATCTGATCCAAGAGGTTAATACAGCAGAACCGCTGGGTAATAGTGACCATAATGTAATTACATTACCATCCCTGTAGGGGGGAAAATACCAAAGAAAACCCACTATAGTAGCATATAATTCCATACAGGGGAACTACACAAAAATTAGGAGGCTAGTTAAATGGATATTAAAGGGAACAGTCACAAGAGTGAAATGCCTGCTATCTGCATGGAAACTTTTTAAAAACACCATAATAGACGTTTAAACCAAATATATATCCCAAATTTTAAAAAACAGTAAGCGGACCAAAAAAAATATTACCATGGCTAAGAGTAAAAGAGATGGCTAGACACACAAAGAAATCAGGGCTTTGGAGCGGAGCCCGGAGCTGGAGCACGGACTAGTAGGTTTTTGCCCGGAGCTGGAGCGGAGCAATTCAAAAATTTGATTGCTCCAAATCCCTGAAAGAAATCTTAAAAATTGGAATTCAAATCCTATTGAAGAAATAAAAAGGAACACACTTCATTTGCCAGAGTTTAATAGTATACCTAGACAGGCCAAAAAACAAACAATTGGAAAAGCAACTAGCAAAAGACACAAACTAGCAAACAAAAATTTGTTTAAGTACTTCAGAAGCAGAAAACCTGCCAAACAATTAGTGGGACCACTGAACAATCAACGTGCTAAATGAGCACTAAAGGAACACACAACCATTGTGGAGAAGCTAAATTAATTCTTTGCATTGGTCTTCACTGCAGAGGATGAGAGAGAGATTGCCACACCAGAGCCATTCTTTTTAGGTGAAAATCAGAGGAACTGTCCCAGACTCAGGTGTCAGTAAAGGAGATTTGGGAACAAATCGATAAGTTATACAGTAATAAGTCACCAGGACCAGATGGTATTCACCAAAGAGTTCTGAAGGAATTCAAATACAAAATTGCAGAACTACTAATTGTGGTATTAATCTAACACTTAAATGAGCCTGTGTACCAGAACACTGTTGGATAGCTAATGTAATGCCAATTTAAAAAAAAAAAAAAAAAAAAGACTCCAGAGGCAATCCTGGCAATTACAGGTCAGTAAGCTTGACTTCAGTACCAGGCAAACTGGCTGAAATCACATAAAAGAACAGAATAATCAGACACATAGATGAACACAATATGTTGGGGGAAGAGTCAACACAGCTTTTGTAAAGGGAAATCATGCCTCACCAATCTGTTAGAATTCTTTGAGGAGGTTCAAAAACATGTGAACAAGGGTAATCCAGTGGATATAGTATACTTTGACTTTCAGAAAGCCTTTGACAAGGTCTCTCAACAAAAGCTTATAAGCAAAGTAAGTAGTCAGAGGATAAGAGGGAAAGTCCTCTGATGGATCAGTAACTGGCTCAAATACAGGAAATAAAGGGTAGGAATAAATGGTCCACTTTCACATGGAGAGAGGTAAATAGCAAGGTCCCCCAAGGATCTGGACTGGTACCAGGGCTATTCAATATATTCATAAATGATCTGGAAAAAGGGGTAGACAGTGAGGTGGCAGACAATACTAAACTTCTCAAGATAGTTAAGTCCTAAGCTGACTGTGAAGAGTTACAGAGGGATCTCACAAAACTGGGGACCGGGCAAAAAGATGGCAATGTAACTCAACATTGAAAAATGCACATTGGAAAATGTTATCCCAACTATACATACAAAATGCTGGGGTCTAAATTATGTTACCACTCAAAACAGAGATCTTAGAGTCATCGTGAATATTTCTCTGAAAACATCTGTTCAATGTGCAGAAGCAGTCAAAAAGCTCACAGAAAGTTAGGAACCATTAGAAAAGGGATAGATAAGAAGACAGAAAATGTCATAATGCCACTGTATAAATCCATGGTACATCCACACCTTAAATATTGCATGCAATTCTGGTCATTCCATCTCAAAAAAGTTATAATAGAATTGAAAAAAGTACAGAGAAGGGCAATAAAAATGATTAGGGGTATTGAACAGCTTCCATACGAGGAGAAATTTAAAAAAGATTGGGACTGTTCAGCTTGGACAAGAGACAACTGAGGGGAGATATGATAGCAGTCTAGAAGATCATGAATGGTGTGAAGAAAGTAAGTAAGTGCTCTTTACCCTTCACGTCACACATGAACCAGGAGGTTTAAAACAAACATACGGAAGTTATGCTTCCAAGCCTCCAGCATAAGGAAGTACTTCTCTATACAACTTGTGGTACTCATTGCCAGGGGATGCTGCGAAGGCCAAAGGTATAACTGGGTTCCAACAAGAATGAGATAAGTTCATGGAGGATAGGTCCATCAATGGCTATTAGCGAAGATGGTCAGGGATGGAACCCCATGCTCCCTAACCTTCTGACTGCTAGAAGCTGGGACTGGATGACAGGGTGGATCACTCAATAAATTGTCCTGTTTTGCTCACTCACTCCAAAGTCAGGATACTAAGCTAGATGGACCATTGGTCTGACCCAGTATGGCCGTTCTTATCTTGCTCACTTACCTCTACAAGGAATACCCTCCATCAACGGGACTGTAAGGCCCGCTGTCCTCCTTAAGACCCACTTCTATCCAAATACAAGAAACTGGCCAGCTGATCCTGGCTACTTAGAATAGCAATGGGAATAGCTGATATTTAATAATAGCTGATTTAAAATAATAATTTAATTTTCTATTCCTTTTCCCTACCTTTATCTGTTGCTTGTCTTCCTAGGGCTAGAGTGTGGTCTAGGGTCGTGCAGTCGCACAGGGACATAAGGAGGGTAAGATTACACTCCTGTACAAAAGGTGCCTACCCAGCCCTTGGCTCCAAGTATGCAAGGGTGAATGGGTACTAGTCACACACTACTCCCCCGAAATAGGTGGGCAGAGCATAGGCACATTTCCTTTCCCTGCTTCTGGAACAGCGCAGCTACACATCACTGCATACACAGTATAGAGTGCAGAAGCACAATATAACCAAGGGGTAGGCAATCTATGGCACGTGTGCCAAAGGCAGCACGCGAGCTGATTTTCAGTGGCACTCACACTGCCCGGGTCCTGGCCACCGGTCTGGGGGGCTCTGCATTTTAATTTAATTTTAAATGAAGCTTCTTAAACATTTTAAAAACCTTATTTACTTTACATACAATAATAGTTTGGTTATATATTATAGACTTATAGAAAGAGACCTTCTAAAAATGTTAAAATGTATGACTGGCACGCGAATCCTCAAATTAGAGTGAATAAATGAAGACTCGGCACACCACTTCTGAAAGGTTGCTGACCCCTGATATAACCTCTAGAGCAGTGGTTCTTAATCTGGGGTGCACGTACCCCCTGGAGGTGCAAGATGCCCTTTCTGGGGGTGCGAGACATGCCAGATTTTTTTAGAAGGTAAATCATCGAAAACACAAATTAAGCACAGGCACGTAAGTACAACTACTTTGTTTCATCAAACCTATGTATTTATTAACATTATACATTTTTTAACGATTACTGTAATATACAAACAAAAAATAGATCTAGGTTTAAGGGGTGCGAGAACATATGTTTTTAGGTTTAAGGGGTGCAAGAACATATTTTGATTTTTGATAAGGGGTGCGAGAATATATTTTGAGAACCAAAGGGGTGCAGGCTGCAGTAAAAGTTAAGAACCACTGCTCTAGAGGTAACCTCGTTATCTCCAGACTGATTCTTGCCTGCATATTTATACCTGCCTCTGGAAATTTCCATTACATGCGTCTGACGAAGTGGGTATTCACCCACGAAAGCTTATGCTCCAATACATCTGTTAATCTTAAAGGTGCCACAGGACTCTCTGTTGCTCTAGAGGTTAACCTCTTTGAGACAGGGACAGTATCTTGCATGGCTATAGCTCTTAGACAGATTATGAGCACTACTATAATGCTAATAATAAATTCATAATAAAATAAAGGGACTACAAAATTCTAAGCAGGGGATCCAGTACAGGGAGACATCCTTTCATTGCATCTTATAAAAGATAAAATCTGAAATAGACAGGAAATAGTGTCTTGATATAAAACACCTTAAGTCCAATGTTCATTCATGACACAAAGAACAGGCAGCAGTCAATCAAGCTTCGTGAAGAAAGCTTCTTAACTTCAGTTATTTCCTGCAAAGGTACATTATATTGTAATGGAGACTTCTATATTGTATGCAGTGTCTGCTCAGACAAATTCACTCCTGGGGAAAAATCAAATTTAACAATATAAAAGAGCAATAGGTCTGACGACTACGAAGGTTAAGTCTGTTTATTCTGCCTTTAATGAGAAGCTGTGTGAACTATAAAAATTCATTTTTGTTTCCTTAAAAGCTCTGGTTTAACCTGAAATGTTTGCTCTTCTTTGCTGACCCAAGTGACTCATTTCTCTGTTAACCTTCTATTGCAGATCTCTACCCAGCCTTCATCCCCAACAGTATTCATATATTAGAATACTGAAAATTAACACACAAAAGAAATTAACAATGTGTGTAACAATTGGTACATCATAATCTTTCATTAATGCAACCCTTGCCTTCCATACCCCATCCCATTACCTTTTGCTATCCTTTGTTGCATTATATCTAATTTTAATTGTCAGTTCCTTAGGAGAGAGACCTGTTAATGTTTGTCCGTAAAGCACAAACATAGTGATGTGTGAATAGTCAAGTAATAATAAATGGTTACAATACTTCAGCAGCAGTAAGGAAGAGGTTTATTTAGCTTCCAGTGTAACAGTTTCACAATGATCAATCTGAAATAGGTCAGTATTGATGATGCAGAAGAGAGTAGAGTTGCCTAGCACACATCACACAACAGTAGGGTGTGTCACCACGCAGGAGACAGCAACCACATATACCCAGGATTCCTCCAAATCTACATCCTCAACAGCCCTCCTTGAGCCCAGTCCCCTTCTCTCTCTGTGCAAGTTACCACACGAACCCTCACAGAGCAGCAGCCAGAAAAGAGTGGGGGGATGTCAGGATGCACAAGTTACTAAGAGAGATTCAAAACAAGTACAGGTGTGGCTGTGTGCATCTATCTCCTCCATGATCAACATTAGATGCATAAGTGGAAGGAGGAATTTCTCCCTGATGGGCAGCTGGGACTAACAACTGGCTACAATGACCCATTCAGACTTCCTCAGCTGTTACTAAACCAGGGAAATCCCATCCTCCTCATTGCAGCCTTGTCTACACTACAAAATTAAGTCGATCTAAGTTAGGTCGACGTACAGTCACCACGGTAATTACTATGATTTTTCATGTCTACACTACCCTCCTTCTGCCGGTGGTGTGTATCCTCACCGGGAGCACTTGCACCAACCGAAGCAGGGCAGTGGTGGGTGGCTGACAGCCTGAACTGGAGCTCCACCACTGGGGGCTGGCAGCTCGGGGCAGGGAAGCTCCAGCTGTTAGCCCCGCGCAGGGCTGACAGTCAACAGGCGATGTAAGTAACACAGTATCTACATGGACACTGCGTCGCCCTAACTACATCGACCTAAGCCAGTGGTTCCCAAACTGGGGTTCGTGAACCCCTGGGGGTTCGCGAAATGTTACAGGGGGGTCTCGGGGGGAAATTCCCTAATGGCGGACAGAGCTGTCCCTAGGGACCCCAGGCACCATGGGGCCAGCAGCCCAGAGCTCCTGGACTTCCAAGAGCTAAGCAGATCAAAGCAAGCATCTCTATCACACTGAGGAGATTTAAACTTCAAGACTCATAAGAAATGGAAAGGGAGGTGGATATTTTTTGCTGTTTTTAAAATTAAATAGGCAGCTAGTATTGTTTTTAAAATTATTATGAAGTACAAGTTTAAGCTTTGTTGTAACGTGAGTTGTTTGCCTGGACTGCTCAAGACCTGAATGCTTGTGTAGGAGGAACTCTTTAAGTTGGCTTCTTAAATACCTTCATGCTTGTTTCACATCTGATACTCCTTGATGAAACCTAGGAGCCGTGTCTTATAACAGGCTTATTCAAAGTGATACAAGCTACGAAAGTGAGATCTTGGAAGAGTGTTGCCGTTTTCATAATGTAATAAAAATACTGTAATGATAAATAATAATTAATAATAAATAGTGTGTAATAAGCATGTCATAAAAACAAATTTTATATTTCCAAGATCACTGCTTTTATAATTTATACTCAGGTAAAGGAGAAAATCCCTGGAAATATTCATTTTTAGGAGGGGGTTCGCAAGACTTGACATTTTAATGAAAGGGGTTCACAGGTTGTTACTAGGTGGAGTTATTAGGTCGATGTAGTGGGCGACTTACATTGGCGAGAGCAACATTGTAGTGTAGACACTCACAGAGTTAGGTTGATGTAAGGCAGCTCTGTCATGTAAACCAGGCCAGAGATTTGGGGTAGGCACTGCCCCCGCTGTTGTTCCTGAGTACAACAACAGCCATAAGTGATGTCAGTGAGACAGTCACAAAATTAGCAGCTGGGATTAAGCAACCATGTAACAGTACGTAGCTAATCCAATGTGGCCTGTAACCCCTTTGGATCTAGTTAAATCTCCAGAGATATGGAACTTAGGGTATGGCTACACTTAAAACGTTACAGCAGCACAGCTGCACCACTGAAGCCGGGCCGCTGTAGTGCTTCAGCATAGACACGATGTACACCAATGGGAGCTGCACCACTGAAGCTGGGCCGCTGTAGTGCTTCAGCGTTCTCCTGTAGCAGTATGTAATTCACCTCCCCGAGAGACACTAGCTAGGTCGACGGAAGAATTAAACTGACAATTTTCTAGTGTAGACCAGGCCTTAGTCAGGTCATCTCAGCACAGAAGCATGCTAGACCTGCAAGATTACATGAGTATACAGCATTGTTTTACAGGAGTTTCACTCATTCCTTTCAGGGAGGACCCACAGGATTGTGATGTGTACATCCTCTCAAAGCGTTTTCCTGTGTAGTCCTGGAGGGGGAGTAAGGGTGGGTTAACTTCCCATTGAACAAGTATGGAATCTCACAACCTCACAAAAACTAAATACTTAGTTTCAAATACCCATTAAGGTTACGAAGTGACAATAATGCAGCTACCTCTCACATCATTTACAAAACCCAAACACTTAAAAGCAGAGAAATGAATAGCTAAGGACATCATAAAGGCCACTACACACACAATAAATATTTTTCTCATTAAATATAAAGTAATGTCTATTTCATCACAACACAACAAAGTTAAAATCTCCAACAATCCCTGTAGGAGAGTTATGTTATTTTGGCTGCAGTATTTACCTAAATATTTTCTTTTTAAAAGAATACTGCTGAACAGTAACATTTATCAAATGACAATAAACTTATTTGAAAAATACATTATTCAAATAAAATAGCAAATATAAGTACTGTAACAGAGAAAAGCATAAGTATATATGTAGGTGGACTTGACCAACTTTTATGATCCTGATCCAGCAAAAGCACTTAAGCACGTGCTTCACTCTAAGAATGTGATAAATACCATAAACATCAATTGGACTATTAACATGCTTAAATTTCAGCACATGCTTAAGTGGTTTGTGGGATCAGGGCCTATGTTTCTTTTTCTAAGTATCTTGTGTAGTGTTTATATTTTGAGCTTACCAATGAAATAACAGCTATTTTGGGCCACCATTATGGTTGCTGCATTGTGATGAAACATGTGCTTTATAAGAATAATATTCCTGTTTATCATGTGTGCAGTGTAAGACATACATGCCACGACTATGTGTTTGCTTGCTCTTAGTTGCCCCTTGCCCTTAGTTTTTTGGCTTTAGTAACAATATGATAGCTAACTAAAATGTTGTCAATCAGCAACCATAACTGTTAGGGAGGTTTTTTAAATGAAGTTTTGGTTTTGAAATTTCCCTTTTTGGGAGAGAGGGGTGGAGGGTATAAGGGGGTAAGTGGGGATATAATTTTTCCCCTTTTCCACAGGAAAAGATAGAAAGTTGTTTTGTTTTTTAAATAAGTGAGACTGTCAGGTCACCAAATTATTAANGGGGGGGGGGGGGGGGGGGGGGGGGGGGGGGGGGGGAGAGGAGCAGACCCGGCCATGTTAATAATTTCTGAGGAAGCCAATCTCATTCATTACACACTTAACAAGATATGTATGTTCACCATACAGCTGAGCAAATAACACATGCATGCACAGCACAGCCTATCCTCACTCCAAATACTAGTAAGAAACAGTAAGCAAATCACAGAAAAGTAGACTAGAGTCCAGTTCTCTTGATTCTAAATCCAATGCCAATTCCATGGGTCCATCCTGCCACGTCACTGAACCTCTCTCTTCCTTAATTACCCCCATCAGATAACGTTAATATGGTTTTGCATTTACACAGTGCTGCTTCAAATCATATTTGGGGCTGCAGTCATTTAGTATGCCAATACCCTGCTCTACATGACTTTCTCATTGAGCTCAGACTCTGCAGTCTCCATGCCATACGTGCCTGGCTGAGATAGAATTCTGGATGAAAGCTAACTGTATGAAGCTTAGTCCAGACAAAATGGAGGTGATGCTGACAGATGGATGGATGCAGAAACCATAAGGAATGGGCAGTGTCTGCAATTTATCCCTTAAATGAGGAGTTATGCTCAGCCTCCATTTCAGAGGTTCATAATGGTCTTATTGAAACCATCACCATTCCTAAGTCAAGTGACTTTTTTTTGTCTAGGGTGCTTTCTATCATCCTCAGCTAGCCTAGACAATCCTAGCCTTCCATTCTTATATAAACCTCAACACAGTAATCTGTGCTCTGGTTACTTCCAGGACAGACTACTGTCATTCTATGCATTCTACTATAGACTACTATTGAAAACTACTTGGCTGTTCCAGCTAGTGCATAATGAAAATTGGCAGTCTGATGTGAGCAAATTAAACCTATGCTCTGCACTAGCTTCCTATTCACCACTGGAAACAATTCAAGATGTTGATGGATTATCTGTAAAGCCCTAAATGGATTGAGACCCAGCTGTTTCCTAGAGCATTCCATCCCTGTGCCTTGGCATGGCAGTTACAGTATACTCTTGCCATCTGGGGCTAGGGTTGGATACTTGAATTTGATGGTATAAGATATTTTTGTTAGAGGGGGCTCTTTCTTCAGGAATACACTCCTTCTTGCACTCCATCAAAGCCACAGTTTGCTGATCTTTAGGTCATACTGCAAGATAAACATGTTCAGTCTGACTCTTTAGCCAGAAGGGCATTCAGTAAGCAGAGGGGAAAGGTGGGAAGCAGTCTAGTCTTGAGGTCTTATTGTATGGCCATTAGGTATTATTTATTTTAATTATAATTAATAAAACATTCCATTAATAAAACACCATCAATTATTCTTACATGGAGTGCAAACACTTCCTAGTCACACCCATCTGAACTAACAAATAGATTTTGCTAAAACCCAGAAAAACTTAGAAGACATTAATTTTAAATGTCAGTTTTCAAAGAAGCTTTAAACCATCTTCACTAGTCAAACATAAGCCTTAACAAACATAAGCCTTAACATTTAAATTTTCATTCCACAGTTAAAAGGAAAACACATTGCAAGGCTAATAATTTGTTAGACCTTGTCCATTTTCCCCCTCCATATATATTACTACAAAATTGCATTCAACTAATTGGAATTATCCTGATTTAAATAACTTGGCCTAGAAAGCTGTTTAAAGCATGTAAAGTGTTCCTTAAACCAGCACACAGGAATACTGAACTATAATAATGTGAGTCATATCACTCAATATTTAAAAGGCAGCACCCCAATATACAAAGTAGGACAAAAAAAAAAAGAAAGCTACAGTATTGCCTTAAGGATATATTTACCAATTATGTTTCAGCAAATGCTGTCTTCCTCTTGGAAACTACCAACATATAAATAATAGATTAAAACAACAATAAATATTAAGGATAAAGCCTTGAAAGATTTGTGGAAAAGACTTTCACATATAGACAGGCTATACCAGGGGTCGGCAACCTTTCAGAAGTGGTGTGCCGAGTCTTCATTTATTCACTCCAATTTAAGGTTTCTCGTGCCAGTAATACATTTTAACGTTTTTAGAAGGTCTCTTTTTATAAGTCTATAATATATAACTAAACTATTGTTGTATGTAAAGTAAATAAGGTTTTTAAAATGTTTAAGAAGCTTCATTTAAAATTACATTAAAATGCAGAGCCCCCTGGACTGGTGGCCAGGACCTGGACTGGTGGCCAGGACCCGGGCAGTGTGAGTGCCGCTGAAAATCAGCTTGCGTGCCGCCTTTGGCACTCGTGCCATAGGTTGCCTACCCCTGGGCTATACAAACATGTCTGCAGAGTTCTGTGGAAGTTTTACACGAGTGCATAAAACTGGGTAAAGATTCTCTTGACCTTTGTTCCCCAACCCCTTTAAAAAAAAAATTGATTCAGAAAGCAATAAAAAGAAAATTTCTCACACTAATCTAGATAAATGTTTGATTATCTTGCCTTTCTTCACATCTGTAGCTCCCCAGCCAGCAGGAAACAGTTTCATTTCTGTTATTTTTCTAACCAAAATAGTATCAACCCTTTCAAGAAAATATACTCCTCAAAAAACACCAAAAGCAATTAGTCTCTTTCAAGAACTACTTGTAGCTATCTACCATAGATTGTATAAGCACCTCCCTTTCCTCCCCCACTTCTGATATGCAGCGAGAAGCAGCATAAGTTTTGCCAATGTATATATGACCAAAAAAACTCAATAGATTTCATTTCAGCTATACAAACATATATTACAAATTGAAGTGGCAATGACCACTATTCTTAAAATAGCATAACTTTTCCATTCTAACTGCACTCTCTCCTACACTCCATGCTCAATAGCTCATAACTTTGTGAAACTGTCATGTTTTGGACTAAAATTTTCCAAGAGTGATTTTTTTCTGGAAAATTGTGTAATGTGGTTCAGTAATATAATTATGAGCAGAGTGGAGAAAGAGTGCACTATTCCAATTATAAAAATAATTATTCTACCCTTTTGTGAACAAGGCTACAACTGAAACATCCTAAAGTGAAAAGCTGATTTTGAATTTACAGAACAGCCCCCAATGACAAGAGCTGCTTGAATTGAAAACTGAGTTTGAGACTTTGAAAAAAATCTCATTCTCAATAAGTTTCAGAAACATTCAGCTAAGGACGGTTGGGCTGTGCATGCCTGCAAGTTGTGTAGTGAAAACAACAGTGCAGGTACACATGGGTTGAGGCAAGCACTTCCCAGGCTCATTCCCTGTAGAGTCTGCAGTCAGTGTCAGGCCAAAGAAATTAAGGAGGACCACTGCGCACTTTCTAACTTTAAATCTGCCCCTTGTGAATATGCATGACGATATAATTTAAAGATGCTACATGTGTTTCTATTATTGAAAAATAAATTGTCAGTTACTTTGAATTTGAGAATTAGTATATGGTCATACGGACAACCATAACACATACGCAAAGTGAACTAAGTTAAAGTTAGATTTGACACCTTAACATTCTCATGACAGTTTTTTGTACAGAAAATAATATTGTTTTGTCAAATTACCATTGGGCTTACAACTGGTCAGCTGGTATCCAAGTCTGAAACTGCCAAATAAACCCTAGACAAAACAGACTACAGGAGAGAAAATAATATTCACTGAAATCCAACATTAATACTGTCATCAGCCACTTACTAGAGAGAAACCTATACCAGAAGCAAACAGCAACTGACTAAAGAGACTTAGCACTATGAAGCATGTGGTAGGTTTTAAAACATTTCTGAAAGTTCAGTTTCATAAATGGTTGGTGTTACATACTGAAGACAATAAAAATATAGTGTCAATTTAATTATTTTATTTGTATAGCCCGATGATTGCTGACATTTCAAAAGCAAATGAGGAGCTTAGAAAAAGTATAATTCTAACTATAACTTTTATCGTTAAACTAAATAACAATGCAGTATCATCTTTGCTGACTTAACACATCACAATTTCAGAACATCTACTTGTGTAAGTACAACAGTACTTGTGTAAAAGCAGCAGCAGAAATATTTGGTGTAGGGGGGAAAGGAAGAGACAGTCCACAGGACAAGGCAAGTTTATTTACCCCACTCAATTTTTATTTCTGTATGTGACATTGCACTCTATATGATTTTATGGAAGTATGCTGATGAGTGTGAATATAATGTAACTAAAATATGCTTCATGCAAAAGGTCTCTTGTAAGGTATCATTACAAAGCTTATAATCTACTGAGTATGGTCATCCTATTTGTATAAATGTATCACTCTTGTATCTGAAACTAGAAATATGAAATATAACTCTGAGGGCCTACTGTAATTATGCAAAGTGTGGGCCATTAATGGTGGTTTGGAATCTGGATGGCTCCCATCAACCAGGACAATTGACTGTGGATGGCTCTGTTTGCAGGCAGGCATTCTCCTGAGTCAGGCTGGGAGGAATGAAGGCTTGGGGTCTTACAGTGACATGTGATCATGTCACCTAAATTGGAATCCATCTTTAACCTGGTGTTTTTCCATTAAGGAGGGGTGAGAACCCAGAGGGACAAAGGATTCCCACCTTATGCAAAAGATATATAAGTGGGTGGAACAGAACAAAGGGGGCGGCCATCATGAGAAATCTCCTAGCTACCGCCCGAGCTGGAACAAGGGCTGTACCAGGGGAAAGGATTGTGCCCAGACTAGGAAGGTGTCCAGTCTGTGAAAGAAACTTATTGAAACATCTCTGAGGGTGAGATTTTATCTGTATTCAGTTTTATTACTGTACTAGGCGTAGACTTGCGTACTCTATTTTATTTTGCTTGGTAATTCACTTTGTTCTGTCTGTTACTACTTGGAACCACTTAAATCCTACTTTCCATATTTAATAAAATCACTTTGTACTCATTAATTAACCCAGAGTATGTATTAATACCTGGGGGGCTAAGAGCTGTGCATACCTCTCTATCAGTGTTATAGAGGGCGAACAATTTATGAGCTTTATACAGGGTAAAACGGATTTATTTGGGGTTTGGTCCCAATTGGGAGTTGGGCAGCTGAGTGTTAAAGACAGGAACACTTCTTAAGTTGCTTTCAGTTAAGTCTGCAGCTTTGGGGCATGTGGTTCAGACCCTGGGTCTGTGTTGGAGCAGATGGGCGTGTCTGGCTCAACAAGACAGGGTGCTGGAGTCCCAAGCTGGCAGAGAAAGCAGGGGCAGAAGTAGTCTTGGCACATCAGTTGGCAGTTCCCAAGGGGGTTTCTGTGATCCAACCCGTCACACTGTAGTTGCCTGCATTTTCACTAGATTACATCTGCTTCATCCCACAATAAACCATAGGCTGGAAAAACAACCACACATCTGAGGAGCAAGGTCAGCTATGGAAGATACAAATGCTGCTGCTCATTAACCAAGTGGGTAACTACACTCATCTATCTAATCTGCTTCAAAGTGTTTCAGGGACCATTTCCCTGAGACAAGCAAACTTTTTAAAAATGTATCAGCTCTAAATTGAAACCTCTTTTCCCAGATAGGCTTCAATTCTTAAGAGCTGAAACAAGACCGTTACAGTTTTCTTAGATTGTAGTTTGCTCTTCACTAAACCCAGTTGTATTTTAAAGTGACTAGAACCAAACTGATTATGATAGGCGGACTTTTGGAACTGCTGCCCCAAACAGCTGGAATAAGCTACCTGTTCTGTTTAAGTAGGTACTGTCTACTTTGAAGAAACTTTTGAACTATCATCTTGAAAGGAACTGAAATAGCATGCCACATTTAGTGTAAATAAGGACAGAATTTGGCCTTTGGACTGCAGAGTGTTTTCTGCTATTTTAGGTTAATTGTCTTGCATATAATATTGTTGGTACAGTACTGAGCATGCAGCTATAAAACTATATGACTGCTGTTTCTCAAGAGCCCTCATGAAAAGAAGATGCTTATTTTATAAGGTTATCCTAGTGAGCAACATTTTAAATATTAAATGTGTACTTCCTCATTCACAGTGAGGAAAAAAAGTGAGGGAACTCAAGTTACTTATGAATTTATTGCAATGCCCACTTTTTGGGACTGCAGCTGAAGACCTCTCAAACTTCAGATGATGCAGAATGTGGCAAACTGTTTATTTAGTGGCATTTTCTTCAGAGACTATTAATTACATTATTATTAATTACACCTGTGCACCATAGTAAGCAGCAGCTTCCAGGGTAATGTTTAAAGATGCTGATTTTAACTTATAAGAGCACTAAATTATTTGGGTTCTGGATATCTTATAGAATTTCTCTCTCTTTGCATGATACCCTGGCAGTGGAAAACAGCAAGGTGCTTAAGCGAACAGCTCCCAGGTTTAAGAAAAGAGGATGCTTTCCCAAAGGATATTTTCAGTCTTCAACTTCGCTACTTGCTCCCTTCACCTCAGTTTGTCAGAGTCCAAATTTGTTTGCCTTCCAGCCTTCTGGAGGGTACAGAGGATAATTAAGATTCACTGACAGAATTTTGATATGGACAATGGTCCTACTTGTACCATGGACATGCCCTTAGAGTGTGGACAGGTGGTTAATTGTTAAGCTTGAAACTGTAGCCATCCAAGCCGAACCGACATGTAATACCACATTACTAAATTCACATCCAAATAAAATAGCTAAGTTACTTAAAGAGCTGATCTTGTCACTCTTACACATGTTGAGTAGTAACGTATGGTGAAAGTAATACCATTGAAACTTGTGGAGAAAATGCTACTCCACATAAGTAAGTGGGGCAAAATTGGACCTTCAATAAATAATGCTGCAGCAGAAGTCTTAATTGAGGAGCAGTGCATAACTGATCAGTCTAATGAGGTCTTCAAAGGCAGTTTTCTTTCTTTTAATTTCCCATTTCATTTTTCTTTAGTCAAGTAAGCAAGCTTTTTGTATTTAATTCAGGAGAAGAGCTGAAGTTTAGTGGTTCACTTTGAGCACTGCCAGTTTTAGAAATGACAAAATATATGTTTATGAAAGGAGCAAGACAGGCAGTCCTATTAAGATAAACACATTTGATTAACGCTATGATATACAAAACATTTAAAAAATCCCCTACTGAATGATTACCATATGGTGGTTCTTTGCAGATGGAGTTTTCACTAGTGATCAACTGTACCAAAACATCTAAAAATAAAGTTGTCCTAAACTAAAACAAAAACAATTACCAGCAGAGGCTTTTGCATTCTAAGCTAAGGAATCAATACAAGCTGCAGAAATGTTTCAAGAAACTATGTAAACAAACGCTTGAGAAAAATAGCAGTGTTAAACTATACTGCCCCACAAACTTGAACAATAAATGTAGTATACCTGTTTGGGTCTCTTTCAAAAGTCTATTCTTAGCTGCCAGAGGAACCCAATCCATTTCAGTAAAACCTTGGCCTACAAACACACTCACTGAGTAAGTGAATCTTAACAAATCTAATTTCAATGAAAGGGACTAACTGAGTCAAAGAGCAGTCCCTTGGTGTTCTTTGCTCCAGTGGTTTCATGTAACCACTGATCACCAACCACTACAATAGCAAACATACAACACCCTTAAACTAAATGGGAGTTGTCTGTCTAAATATAGCTACTTTTAAATAATGCATCATGAGTTATAAAATAAAGTGCTAGTGAAGTATTTATTACAGCTCTTTTCTTTAACAAAGGTATATCAATTTTAAGTAGGTGGAGAGTTATTTATATTCTGGTTTGCATATTATCATTGTCAGTTGCAAGAATCTAGATTTCCTGAACGCACACTACACAACAGTTATATCAGTAGTTAGTTTTTCCTATACAAATCTGATTCACACACACACACACACACACAAAGGAACAAAAGATGCAAGCTAAGTTTAGAAAAAGTGACAATTCATTAGGTGTCTTTTTAGCATGCAAGACAATAGGAGACTTGTGCGATCTTATTTCTCACAGAACTGATTCTATCACATTCATATACTCCATAACATCTCTTTATGTGATTATAAACCTTTTCAGAGATACTTGAAAATTAACAAACACATTTAACATTGCAATATTAAAAAGAAGTGTTACACATTGTTACTTTTTAAATATTTTGAAGATAGTCACATGCAAGAGATGTCGAGACTGAATTTTTTTGTATGGTTTTAAGTTTAAAGAATATGAAATATTTGTCAAAAACAAAATGTTAAGTAATGCTTTGCTACAAGAATTTCCCCCAATGGGGAAAGTACAGATCTGTAATAGTAAAACTGACTTTTAGTAACCAAAAGGGAATGTCACCCTATCTTCTTAACAGGGGATTTCTGAGTAAAATTTCTTTCTACCCTAAACTGTTGTATAGTGTTACTCTATGCTGTTAAACAGTTGATGCTTTTCACCTGGAGGTGGCTGCACTTAAACTGTTACTGAAAGTGAAATCTATATTCTGCCACTGATCCTCAAACTACCAGAGTTCTGCAGAGAAAAGGACAGTGAATGACCTGTTGTATAAACAATGTGGGCCTGCAGAGTCGTTTTGACCCTAAAAACTGACTATTGAGTAGTACAATGACTTCACTACATCCATAGAAACGTTAACTTCGATGGGGCACTGGGCAGGCAGGCAGTTTCTCTGTGCAGATCCAGTTGCAGGATCAGGGCATAGTTTGTAAAGTGTTTTGAGAGCCTCCTGAGTAGGAAAGTATTTAGCACTGGTTATCTAGAGCCTCAAGATTAATCTTATCTGCATTAGTTTTACAGGAAAGGTGTGAAGTCGATAAGAATGAGAAAGTAAGCAATTCCCACCTGGGTGACTTCAAAGCCCTCTGAGACAGCCAGAAAACTTTCCCTTAGGCATTAACATTAAATTTGGACAGCTATTTTTAAGTATTCACGCCTAACCGGAGGAATGGATAGACGTTTCCTTCCATATTTCCAGCGTGGGCTTCAAACGGAAATCATGTTTCCTTCGTGGCACTCCTGCTTTCAAAGAGGAATCGTACGTGCCCTTGTGGGCTTCAAAACTTGTGCCTGTACTTGGCCGTAGGTAAGGCGCTAGTCATTGGGGCTAGTGAGCTCCCCACTTGCTGGGACACACACTGGACCCAGCCCTGCCTGGCGTTCTCCCAGCGCTGAGGCTGCTCAACTGGGAGCCCGAGGGGCATGCAATGGAGAGTGAATGGAGACAGCTCCGGGGCTGGGCTTCGGTCAAGGAACAGGCGCTGGACGGATACTGCCCCTCTCTGCCCGGGACGCAGCGGGCAGGCTGCGAGCTTTGCAAGCGACTCGCCCCGAGCCCGGTTGCTCAGCCCCCTGCAGGCGGGGACAGAGGCGGGCGCCCCAGCTGGGGGGAGGCAGGAGAAGACCCAGGCACCGGCGCTGTGCGGGGCTGGGGAGGGACGCGGCAGTCTCTCGCGCTCCAGGGGGCAGAAGCTCCCCGGGTGTCCCGCCCGCCCGGCTCTTACCTTGCTGCGGATCTGGCCCGAGGTGGACACTTTCCGGATGAGTTTCTGGGGGCCCTCGTGCTCCCCCTCGCTGTCCGAGGACTCGTCTCCCGCCGCCGCCGCTCCCACCGCCGGGGGCTGGGGCTGCTGCTGGATCCCGGCCCCGCTCATCCTCGCCTCGGCCCCGGCCATCTTCTCGGACTCCTGCCGAGAGAGAGCACACGAGTTCGGCTCAGCCCGGGCTGCCGCTCCGCTCCCCTCCCCTCCGCTCCCCGGGCAGGAGGCGGTGCAGGGGGAGGAGGAGGAGGAGGAGGCGGCGGCGGGGACAAGCCGAGGAGGAGCCCGCAGCCAGCGCTGGAGGAGCGGCCCGCCCGGCCGCCATCTTCCGCCGCCTCCCCCTGCGCTCCGCGGCCGGGGCAGGGCCGCGCTACCGGCTCCCACCTGAGGGGGGGCGGCCGCTGCCCCCGGGAGAGCGGCGGGGACACGCTCCCCATTGAGCCGGATCCCCCTGTCCCGCTGCAGAGCCCCGGCGGCGCCCGCTCAGAGCAACAAGCTGGACACGGCACCCGGGGCGGTCAGGATCCAGCCCTGGACGCTGCCTCAGGTCGGGGGCATCGATCCCCTCGGAACCGGGCCCCGCGACTTTGTCTGGCTGGCTCCGGAACCGCTGCGGGGGGCTGTGTGTTCCCCTCCCCTGCTCGCTGCCCAGCCGCACTCTATGCAACTTTCCGCGCTACTTGGCTGTACAAAGGGACCTATGGCCGAAGGGGGGCAGCCGCAGGAGCCACGGCGTGCCTGGCCGCCGGGCGCTGCAGGCTGGGGGCGTGCAGGATGAGGACATGCCCCCCGGCCAACACAAACACACACCAAACGCGGGCCAGTCCCGCCAAGGCAGGCGCAGAAGCTTTAGGGTTCGCTGCTGGAGTCTCAGCTGCTGGCTTTACTCTCGCAGCCGCACTCTGACCGCTGTGTGGGGATGCTGAGCCGCTGGCAAGCCGGGGTGCTTATGATGGAAACCATGCACGTGGTGTTTGTTATTACTACTTCAAGTTTGCTTCACCCCCAGTTCCAGCACCACTGCTGGTAAGAAGTCTAGTCTGTTCCCCTAGAAGTCAACTTTTTAATCTGGATGTAAAATCCTAGTGGAGACAATGCACAGGTAGTTCTCCATGTAGCTAGTGGAGGTAGACCCCAGGTGAGGGGTGTAGTGTTGACTTCAACTAGCTACACTGAGGTAAAAAATACTGTGCCCCTTGTCTCCACTAGGATTTTACATCAAGATAGCTATCTCTGGATTTAAAAAACAACACCACACCTTTATTGTAGTGAAGACAAAGTCAGTGACCTCAGTGATAATGGGACCAGCATGTCTAGCAGTAAGATAAACACTGTCTATCTGAAGGCTTGTCTACATTACAAAGTTTTGCTGCTTCAGAGCCACAGACTTCCTCTATTGTGTATCACAATAAAAGTGCTTTGCACAGGTATAACTTGTTCTGGTTCAGGAAGCATAATAATCTGTCCCAGCACAAAGCACCTTTATACTGGCATAACTCCATACGCAGTGGGGTTTATAATGGTATAATATATAGGCGTTTTTTTTAAATCACACTCCAACCAACATAGTCATGTTGATATAATTTTCTAGTAGTATAAATCCTTACATTACATCATGCATCTCTGTAGAATCTGAGCCCCTTCCATGTAATATAAATTAGCAATAGTGAAGTCACTAGTAGATTTTATGGAGGTTTTGAGGTATAAAAGATTGTTTGGGATTGGGTTATGTGTATGTAGAAAGCCTTTTAAAAATAAGACACTATTAAAAAAAAATCCTTGTGGCCTGTTGGTTTATAATCAGTGTATATGGATAAGTATTTTAATCACAGAAACATTTAAGAAAACATTTAAGAAAAACACACAAATGTTTGTCAGTGTGTGTATTTAACGTAATGCAAAGAAATATATATTCTATCCACAGTTCCACTCATGTTTTTAGAAAGGAATCTGAAATCCCTAATATGTCACAGGAACAAAATGGAAACCATAGTTTAGGCCCCACTCCTACAGATACTTATTTATGTCTTTAATTTCACTTACTTGAGGAGTCTCACTGACTTCACAGTATTTGCAGGATCGGGGCCTTGGTTTCATTTTGTTGTGTCAGGCACTTAAAGTCAGATGCTGCCACCCTTGCTCATCCCTTACTCTACTGGAAATATTTTAAAGGAATTTGCACATTATTTTCTGTGTCATTCATTGGAACCGTTATCTTTAGGGGCCAAATCCTGCCATAAGCACCACTTCACAGATACGATAACTACCTGTAATACAGCACTTTTCATCCTAGCTTAATTGCCTTTGATTGTGGGTAACAAAAGAAGCTAATGGATGAATATGCCCATGTTTAATTCTTCTCCAAAGGAGAACTTATGTGAGTCTCCCTTTCTATAAACCTATGATAATGAGATGACAAACTGCAACAGATCCTGACTCATTTACAAATACTTGAGTATACTTTAGGAATGTGTATTCAAACTGAATATTTATGTGTGTGTTTGGTTAATATTCAAATACTAACGTGACCTTACATGCAACTATATCCTGATCTTATAAACACTTGCTACTACATTAATGCTTACCACTGTGAATTGTTGAATTTAAGTCAGTGGAATATCTCACACTGGTAAGCACTACACTGAAGTTATTGGGACAACGCACGTGAGTAAGGTGGACAGGCTTTGGTCCCATATTTGCGAGTATGAAGCCTGATCCTGCAAATATTTGTGTATATGAATATTCTTTATTTATTTGTATTACAGGTTTGGGGCCCCATTGTGTTGAGTTCTGTACAGAACCAAAAATAAATGACATTTCTTGCTACAAAGAGTTCACAAATGGACTTCTGCTGCCATGTGGTGCACCACTGCAAGATTAGTGTCTACACAGAGCCAAGACATGACAGGAAAAAAGGCACATTAAGACCCCAAGCATGTTACAGGGTTGCATATTAACTAAGTGTACAATTCTGAGGTTGTATGTTATAACTCAATGAGATTACACAGTTGGGTATAGTTACTCACCTGCATAAGTGTTTGGAAAAGCACGCCCTAGATATTTTTTTTCTAAACCAGCATTTAGTTGCATGTAATTTAGACCCTGATCCTGCAAATACTTAGGTGGTTAGTTAAGCATATGTGTAAATGTTTCCAGGATCAAGATCTCACATTGGAATTTTTACATTTTTAAATGAATAGCATCAATATTTTCCAGATCAGAATACTAATCTAATTTTCTTTTTCAAACCAGTTTTACTTTTTAGAGAGTCAGTGACTAATTTAAAAATACATACTGAATTTGATAAAATATTGGATCATGTAGCAATTGATTTTAAATATATTTTACCATATTATATTAAACTTACAATATTAGATATTTTTAAGTTAAAAACCCCACTTCTGTCACATATCTAGAACCTGTGAGTAGTGGACCCTAGACCACGTGCAAGGGAACTACAAATTTAACTAGACAGCTAACAGCTTCTTGCAGCCAGCCAAATGCAAAGTTATACATCTAGGAACAAGAAATGCAATCCATACCTACAGAACACATGGAGACTGTACTCTGCAAAACAGTGACTATGAAAAGGATTTAGGGGTCATACTGAACAAGCAACTGAACATAAGTGCCTAGTGTGATGTGGCAAAAATGGTTCATGCAAGGGTTGAATGTATAAACAGGAGTAGTGAGGTGGAGCAGGAAGGTGGTAGCTCTGTATATGTGATTGATGAGACTGATACAGGAATACTGAATCCTGTTCCAGTGTCCACATTTTAAAGGATGTTGAATAAATGAGAAAGGGGTGGAAAAAAGGATGTGGCGCTGGTGAAAATGCCTTTTAGGGAGAGACTTAAGGAGCTCAATCTGTTGAGCATATCAAAAAGAAGATTGAGAGATTACTCGATTACAGTGTCTAAGAACCTTCATGGGGAAAAAATACTCCAGGGGTCTTCAACCCATTAGAGAAAGGCATAATAAGAGCCAATGGCAGGAAGCTGAAGCCAGACAAATTCAAATTAGAAATAAGGCACACATTTTTATCAGTGCAGGTGATTAACCACTGGAACAAGTTACCAAAGGAAGTGGTGGATTCTCCATCTCAATGTCTTGAAATCAAGACTGGATGGATGCCTTTCTGGAAATTATGCTTTAGCCAAACACAAGTTATTTGGCTCAATGCTGGATAACCTGATGAAATTTAATGGCCTGTGAAATACAGGAGATCCAATTAGATGATCTAATAGTCCCTCCTGGCCTTAAAATGCTATGAATTTATGAAACCCCAAGTAATTGGATGAAGTGCAGGAGGGCTAGGAAAACAGCCAGTGGCTGCTACACCACCCTGTGAGCTTGAGCGATAGTCCTAGATGCTCCTTGTACTGTGTAGGAATTGCTAGATGTACTTAAATATGGATCTCATGATTCCTCCTGAGGGCTGTCCCCACTGCCATCCTTCACTCTACAGAGCCAATGCAAGACTCTGCCGTAGCAGCTACAGACCTTCAGTTGTGAACAGGGCCATGGCCCTCCCAAAAAGAATGATTTGTATCTCCTAATGAAGATTTCAGCTTTACAAAATTGGAATGCTGGGGAAAGAGCTACATTGTGGGGGGTGTTCTGTGCTAATATTTGATTATCTTAGTAGCAACAGTCTAGATCTGTCCAAGTGGCTGGATATGGCCCATAATTACAGATCATTCATAATATGGTTTCTTCAGAGTTTTTAATGGAAGTTTGTGTGATAATATGCTCTATATTCTACAATTAGTTAATGTTTTTAGAGTGCTTTGAAGGTGAATAAAGTTGTGTAAGTGCTAAATCACCCTGAACGGTTCATTTATATGAATGTAAAAAGTTCTTATTGTAAAAGTACATATTGTGCCTGTACAGAGCCAATTTATAAAATATCAATGTTTCTACAGGTTCTACTTTAGAAAGGCGCTAATCTACATAATCATGGCCACAGTCCTCACACAGGGAAAACTGCCAATGATATTTTCCTCATTGAGGACAGCAGGTTCAGGCTCTCATCTTGCTAAACTACTACAATTATACCTTTGTTATTATACTTTATCTTATAACTTAATCAAACTGATTTAAGTCAGATTTGGTATAAGAAATTCTCTCCCAAGTTGAGATTTATACATCATGTTATAGCCAACAGTGAATTTGACTGTTAACTACAGTAGAATGAATGGTAACACTAAAGGGGCCACTGACTTTGCTGTGAGTTGAATTTGGTTCATGGTGCACATAGGTGAGACATTTATATGTACTTACATATGCAGCTATTATATAATATTTGGATATGTTTTTATTCTTGCTTTCTGTTTAACTTGTTTTTATATTTCATATTATTTTTAATAGTTGTAAACACTTTAATCAGAACTAAAGCAGATGAAGATTGGTGGAAAGAATGAAGTAAAATGTGAACATTTCAGTGCAGATCCTCAAGTGGTGAAATCTAGCATAGTCCCATTGAAGTCAATGCTGTTATGACAGTTTTCACCAGCTGAAGTTCTGCCCCTTCATATTCAAGGAACCCCAAAGTGCTAGACAAATCATCTTCATTTTTTAAACACTGAGATTTTAGCTGAACAGCTTTTAAGATTGTCAGTAGGAACAGCATGACTGAAACCCATTTGCAATAACAGCATTAGATATTATAATTTGCTGTGAGAAAAAATAAGATTTGATCACAGAAACATGAGCAAAGAGTTCCAGCTCCCATGTTGATTCTCGTGTTTTTGGGCAAATCACCTCACCTTTCTGGCACAGTTTTCCATATGTGAAGTGGGGATAATACTTATTTATGCACCTCACAGGCTGTTCTGAGAGGAGCTGGTCAAATAATGCAATTAGATTAATAATAAGATGAACAATGCTTTATTAAATAAGTATTAAACCATTTCTAATTGTGAGGATTAGTTTGTATATAAGTGCTAAGTACAATTGTTTAACTGGACTTGGAATCCTGGGAAAATAAATTTCAGGTGATTATGCACTGCCTGTCTGAATTCTGTTATTCTGTCTGTTATTCTCCACATGACCTTAATAATAATAATAAAAAAGCAAAATATAACAATACACCTGTATACTGTTGTTGAGCAGAATGGCTACAGAAATTTTTTCACCGTGATGGCTGTATTTCAGTGGTGACTGAGGTGGCTCCGTAAGTACAGGCTACAAAAGCCTATCAGTATACTTCTAGATGAAGAGCTATAGAATATCATGAAAAAGGCAATATTAGCCAAGACAAAGGGATTATTTTGAAAAGTACCAGTACTTTTGATCAGACAGAAGATCAAATCTACACATCATAGGTGGCCAACATTAAGAGCCAATAACTGAGTCTAGACTCTTTAAAGTGTTACCAACCATGTGTAACACACATTGTGTATATTTCTAATTTAAATACACACATAAATTGGCTGATCCTTCAAGCCTAACACAGACAAAACTATTGAATCTCTGCATGAGGACTGGGCTTCACAATCTTATGTATTACTTCTGCATATTTGAAATTATTAAGGGCATGATCCAGCTCTGGCTGAAGTCAGTGGGAGTTTTCCCCTTGTAAAAGTGTGCCCTAAATACAGAAAATAATTGCATGGAAGTTTGAAATTTTACACATATACAGCCCAGATTTTAGAAGCAGGTGAACTTGTGTTTTCTGTTCCATGCCCATTTTTGGTAGTTTACAGAGAAGTATTATAGGAATAGCCATTCCATGTAACTGTGGACAACTTGAATGGGTAATTAATATACACAGTTCTGGAAACTGCAATAAATGAAGTAGTTTCCCCTATAATGTTTGTCCCTCTCTATGGTTTTTCAGGGTCTGTGCACTTTCTAATTTTCCCTGATGCCCTTTCCTCTATGAAATTATTTTGTTTCTTAAATAAAAAGTCAGCTGCAATAATGTGGCTCTTGCTGCAAAGATGTAATCGGCTAAAACAAAACAAAAAAACTTTGTTCTACAGAGGAGACATTACAGGGGCAAATATTGCCCATAATGAGGGGGGTGATTGAGAGCAGATTTGTTTCTTGTTTATTCAAGCCACTGGATGTGAGAAGGAAGGAAATGTGCCTCAATCCTTCAGCCAGAAATGACGCTAGGATTTCCAACCTGTGGGACTGAATTTGCTTTGTGTTCTGAGTTTCGGCTGAGTTTTAGATGGTGGCCTTCAATGTAAATACTACAGTTTAATAAAGTAACACATTACATGGGAATCAGATTCGCCGTTTTCCTCTCACGGTGTCTAATCTCTTTGGAAGGCTTCCTTTCACGTTTATTTAATCGTTTCGGTGTCAGCAGCGTGTTATTGAAAAATGAGTGCAGCTGTTTTCGCTATCAAAGCTGCTTCTCAAGTAGGATTTGGGAACTCTGTGTAGGGGAATGGGTCGGGGGAGGGGGGGCACTGAACTTTCAAACAATACAGACAAAAAACATCCAGGAGTTAAGGGCAAAGAACTATAGAGCAACTGAACAAAGGTAAGGTTGACGAATCTTAACTGTTAGTATTTGAATTTAATTCACTATGGGTGTCTTCAAAGAGATACAGTATAAGACTACTACACTCTTGAAAATGCAAATGCAGAAACAACCAGCCAAAATATTCTTATCCTGGACCATCTGTACAAAACCGACAATAAAACAAAGTGAAATTTGCACATGGGGCTGGGGGTGAAGCTAAACCCCGGGCGGTGGAGACAGCAAGCAGGGGAGAGGAGAGCACGGGATTGACACTTCAGCTTGGAAAGAAATCACACAGCCCTTCAGACACAAACTCATAATCAGATACCGCATAGCCTTGTATTTCATCCATTTCAAGTACAGTATCAGGTCAATATGTCAGAGAGAACAGAGCCTCAGCAGCCTGAGATCGTATTAAATCCCACAAGTGACTTACCCACAGGCTATTTTTATCCTTCACTGCACATTGTGCGTGTGTGTGTATTTGCACAATACAGAAAGGCTCAGCAACGGAATCTGGTAACATTTCAGAGGGAAATTTGATATAATCTAGTGGCTATATAGGTGGCATGATTTCCTTTGATTGCAAGGGGAGACTAGGATTTGCCTAAACAAACCGACAAGCCCCCACTCGGCAGCTTTCCTCAAGTTTGTGTCATATCCTCATTTCATGTTTAACCAAAGAAATTTGCCGTCAGCAAGGAAAGGCCCCATCCCGCTGAATGTTTTGCTATGAGAATAGTTAAACCAAAGACATAAACAGCAATTTATTTCGATTAGAGGAATGATCTTCCTTTGAAATATGTGGAGAGATTCAGATTGTTTTCAGGACATAACCCCCCCATATCAGAACACTGGTTCTCTCCCCTCCGTCTTTCCCTGGAAAAAAAAACTGTTTACTACAGAGGGGATCATCTTATTTCCTTCCCCTTCCCCCTCCAGCAAAGTTGTACACTAGCCTTCCGAGCTGAGCCCAGGATTCCCACCAAACCAATTAAACTAAAACAGCAAAATAACTCCACTTCCCACGGAAGACAAGACCAAGAACAAACCAGACAGACATTATGGGGCACTAATAATAGCGGGGAGAGAGAGAGAGAGAGCGAGAGACCGCAGACAAGCTCTGGTGAGTGGGAAGAAGTGAAGGGGAAACTGATAAGGCGGAATGAGGACAACACAAACCCTTGGCTAAACAATAGCGGCAGGCAGGCGAGTAGGAAATGCCTGTGCAGTGCAGAGCGTGCATGTACCTACCAGTTCCTCCCAGGCAGGGCTGCGGGTGCTATAGGAAGGGTGCCCATGCTGCTCCATCACCCCCCACAGCAGGGCTCTCTCCTCCAGGCTGGGGAGAGCGGGGAAGACAGGGCACCGCCGGCTGCTGCTGCTGCTGCTTCTCCTGCTGCAGCTTGTGGCAATTAACCAGCTTTGCTGTTCTCTCTCCCGCCCCTGCACACCGCTCCCTTCCTCCTCCTTCACCCGTCTCTTTTCACTCAGCCTTCTCCTCCCCCGTCCTGTTTCTCTCCCCCTCTCCCACGGGCACGGCGCGCAGATCCCTCTCTCCAGGGACCCGAGGCTGCAGCTGCCTCGCAGCCCACATGACCCTCCTGTCATCCCATATATGGTGTTGAACCAATAGCGGCAGCTTTTGCCGTCACTGCCGCCTCAGGATCGGAGCCAGCGGGAGCTGCAGCGAGCGGCTTCCCCTGCTCCCCCTAGGGCTCTGGAGCACGAGCAGCTCGCTGTGGCACCGAGTCCCCCCGCCCCCTTCTAGGCTCCCCCGGGGAAAGGTGCTGGCAGCCCAGGGAGTTGGGTCAGCGACTCCCGATAACTGGTTACAATGAAAACTGCGCCTCAGTTCTGCTAAACTGGTGCCTGCTGTGACCTACATACATCGCCGGGTTTCCAGCGTGGAGCCTAACCCCCTGCTCCCTAACCCTCTAACCCCTGCTCCCCTTGGAGTCAAGAGGGGTTCGGCTACTGACTTCAGTAGCGCCAGGATCCGGGCTTCACACCGTGCCCCGGCGCTTGGTTTGTATCCCCTCTCCTCTTTTGCGCCCAGCAGGTGTCAATTATCCAGCCCAGCCCCCAGTGGCACGGTCCGATTAATCTGCTGTCTGCCGCCCCGTGCTCCCGCTGGCTGCCACACACGCAGCACGGCACTACATTATCACATGCACCAGGGAGTACACGCAATCGCATTTGACATAAACCCGTTTAAAAATCGTATATGGGCTGTATTCCATTTTTCAGTGTGGGTACGGTCCAGCCGCCTGCTCCCGCCCGCTTGTTTCCTTCTCGAGGGTGCTGCAAGGCTCGCCCACTCCGTGTAGACTAGAGCGCTCCGGAATCATGTTGGGCTTGTAATTTTTAATCCCCGAAGAGTGCTGCTCCTTCTCCCTCCCCCAGAGCGCTGTCTTCTTGACCTAACGTTGGAGCACGTTTCCGGAGCGGAGTCTGAACCGCAATAGGATCAGTCTGTACACACCCAGGCGGCCAGGCCTGCTTTGACACGAGCAAGTCAGATTGGTTGCTGCCTGTCGAGAAAGGTAACTGTGGAGGAAAGAGCGAGAGCTTCCAAATGCTCACATCACACAGCTCCTGTCTCAAGTACTTTACCGCAGGCTCTTTGCTAAATCGGGAACCTCTGGAGTTCTAGCTTCACAGTGAAGAACTCCAGTTGAGGGATGGAGTCAAGATCCCGAGGGGGGAAACTTTGTCTTTAGGTCTCTAACCTCCGTCTCCGATGGTCTGGGTGCACTGCCAACGGTCCATCTTTAGTGGCTCTCGACACCCGCTGACTATCCCCACAGGTCTCCTGCAGGACGAAGTGTGGCTGGGTTGATTTCAAAAGAGTCCTGGGGAGGGTGTGTGCGCACGTGTACACCACTGTCTGCTTTTCAGTTCCTGGGACCAACCTTCCTTGTGGCGACTGGTAGGATTTCTTTGCTCTCCATCAAGCCTTTTATTAACGCACGCTGTGTATACTTTAGACTTCTCAGTTTACTAGTTACCGGAACACCCTTGAACCACAGCCAATGTATTAAAACTGCTTCAAGTGGATGTTGTTGTGCCTCAACACGTGTACTCGTTTGCCTCTGCCAGTTGCTGGAAAGTTGGCAAATAGTGTCTACAAGACAGATGGTAAGGCTTGGCACATTTGAAAGGCTGCATTTACAGAAAGACAGATTAAACACATGAAACTCGAAGAATTGTTGACGACAGCTAAAAACAATACTTCCACCATCTTACACTTACCTATCCTTTCTGTATTCCTTTTCATTCGAGCGTGCCAGGACATGCCCTTTTGAATCTGAAGCAATCAAATCGGACTTTTTAAAATAATGTCAATATCACCTATTCTAAAAACTCCAACAATCAGAACAGGACTTACTATTTCTAAACTATAGTTGCCCTTCAAAAGAAACAGGGTGGGAATTTGTCTTTATGATGATACTTCAAAAGATAATCATTTTTACAAAAACTATCTTAATGTTTAAAACCTTTCCTTTGATACTAACATGTTGGGAAACTACTATCTGATCTCTAGTTTTACCATTTTGTAAAATGTATTGAGAGTTTACAGAGACCCTACCCCAAGTAGAGCCTCCTGTAACCAGAAAAGGGAGAAGACTGAGAGGACTAATCTACACGTGCGTTTTTGGATTTTAGTTAAATTGATGCAGTCTCATAAGGTGGACCAGTTCTATTTGCACAAAGGCATTTATAGGAGTATAGCTTGTTTTGGTAACTGGTATAACTGCATCCACTCTAGGAGGCTGCACCGATTTAATAAAATTGGTTTTTCTATTGATTTGTTAAATCAATACAAAAACTGTATGTAGACAAGCCCAGAGACCCCATGAAGACCATCTACCATGAACTTTGCTATTGCCAATCTATATTATGTGGAAGGTACTCAGTTACTATATGGATGGGTGGCAGTATAAAACCCTAAGTGGGTGATAGATCAGGTCTTGCAGGTGTAGGATTCAACCTATTTTACCATCTTTTATTATGGTTTCAGTCTGTTTCATGGCATAGAGACAGATCTGCTCAAAGTAATGGATGGTCTTCTAGCAATGGATGAAGGAAGCTATTCTTCTTGATAGTAGTAGATCTATCTGTTGATAGACAGGTGGTGGTGGGACTGTACTCCTGGTGGGAGTAGACAAACTGCTCTTGTTATTAGAGGGGAGGTCTCAAAAGGTGATGATGGGTGATTGCTCATCATTGCCTAAGAGTCTTGTGTGTGAGGGCCAACAAGCTTCTCTCTTGTCCCTCCTGTTGCTCATGTAGATAAGGTGCTGCTAGGAGATGTGATCGTATGAAGGGCGTCTTTACTAAGATACTATCTTTACACGGATGTTACTCAGCTCACCTGTTTTACTGGTGATCTACAGTAGGTTCTGACATGACCATTGTTTGCACTCTTTGTCATCTGGTCTTCTTTGGCCTTGTCTACACTAGGCTTTTATGACAAAAGTGTCACACCATTGCTACCAACTAGTAGTAGCAACAGTAGGTGTGCTAGTGTAGAAAAACTGCCCCCCTGCTCTCCTTAGAAGACTGTTCCAGACCCTCACTCCTCTGATGGTTAGAAATCTTCACCTAATTTCAAGCCTAAACTTGTTAATGGCCAGTTTATATCCATTTGTTCTTGTGTCCACATTGTTGCTTAACTTAAATAACTCCGGTGTAGAGATGGTTTTGATGGAGTCTCAGTGTGCATATGATGGTTGTGGAGGTCTTGATTGTGGAGAAAATTAGGATGTTATCCAGATAAATGATGAAAAATTGGATCAGCATGTCCCTAAAGATGTGAAGATTATGAAATGCTGGAAGATTGCCGGGGCATTGCACAACCCAAATAGCATGGCTAAATACTCAAAATGGAAATACCTGGTATGGAAGGCAATCTCCATTTGTCTGTTTCCTGGATCCTCACCAGGTGATAATCTTCACAGAAGTCCAACTTTGTGAAGACCTGGTAGAGCGGAGTCTTTCAAACAGCTCATAAATAAGTGGTAACGGATACCAGTTTCGGATTGTGAGCTTGTTCAGAGCTGGGTAGTCCACACAATGAAGGAAGGAGACATCTTTCTTTACCACAGAGCAGATTGGGGCCCCCACTAGGGATCAGGAGGTGCAAATGAACCCCTTCTTCAGGTTTTCCTCAAGATAACTCTGGAGTTCCTGTAGTTTGGGTTTGGAGAGGGAGTAAATGGGAATCTCTGTCCCTGGCTGGAGGTTGATGGGGCAGTCAGCTGCAGTGAGGTGGTAGGGTGTTGGCTTTCTTTTTGTCAAACACATCAACATAGTGTTGAGATTTAACAGGAATAGGGAAGTCCTGGGGATTGCCCGGTTCACCTTTGAATCCTCTGTGCCTCTCAATTCTTTAGAGGACCAAGTAAGCCACAAAGGATTGCTGGTCCTGGGTTGGCTCTTGGGAAACAGGACTGTCTGTGAGACGGGGAGTCAAAGTGTACCGTGCCTGACCGCCAGTGGATGTGCGGATCACGGGTGACAAGCCAAGGGATGCCAAGGACAACTGATGAATGCGACGCACAAATTAGCTCAAACTGGAGGACTGCTCAGTGACCTCAAAGGGTAGTTACCTCTAAGGGAGCTGTCTGATAGATGACTAGTCCTGACAAAAGGAGTGACCCATCTATGGAATCCCACTAAGTCAGGAGAGGGGCGCCAACCCAGCCTGGCTGGAGCCCCCCGATTGGGGCTGAAGCTTGGTGTTTCCCGACCAGAGCACAATTGTACCTTGGTGGGGCAGCTTGATGCAAAGTGTCCTGATTCTCTGCAGTACAGGCATAGGTCTGATGCCTGCCATCAATTCTTCTCCATGTCAGAGAGCTGGGCTGGACCTGATTGGCTTGCATGGGTTTGGGTAACAGAGGAGGGACGACTTTTCAAGGAGCAGAGACTCCCAAGCCAGTGTCTCCCCAGTAAGCGGGCTAATAATCAATCCCACTGGTCAGTATGACCATGGGCACAGAAGAAATAGGAATTGACACTGATTTAGAAACCCTCAACATGTGTCATGATCACCAATGAACTTGTCAGGCAGAGGGAACTTGCACTTGTGGAATGTGGGGGTCAGAGCTGAAGGCAGCGCGGCTTGAGCTTGCAGAACTGCATTCTGCACCTGCAGTGGGACAACCCACTGCTCTATGGCAACTCTATGGCTCCCACTATCTCTGTCAGAGAGATATTGGCCTTTGAAGGATCAATGTGTGCTATATCATCTCTAGTCCCCTTATTGTTTGTGTTGGGGCTGCTCAAACTGTCAGTGACTGTTACAAGGGCATTCATGCCTTGTTGGAGTAGAAGTCAGGCCTTTTGATCAGGACAGGAGTTGGTAGCCAGGAATCAGAGCTGGAGTCAGTGGCCAGATGCTAGAGCCAAGAGTCAGAGCCAAAGTCAGAGGTCCGGAATTGGAGCCAAGTGTCAGAACTGGGTTACCTGGAGTAAGGCAAGGGAGGAGCAAGGCTGGAGTCAAAGCAAGACCAGGGGCTGGGTCCAAGGTAGAAGCAGGACTGGAACAAAGTGGGAGTAAGGCTGGGAACAAGCAGGTGAAGGAGCTATCGCAGCCATTGGTGAATGCTTTGAGCCGTCACTGAACTAATGCTGCTGCTGGGCTTAAGAGCTGGTCTGCTGACCCTTCCAACCAATCAAGCAATGTAGCCAATCAGGCAGCTACAGGCCAACTGTGCTTGGTAGGTTGCCCAGAGACTGGCTCTGCTGCAGGCCCTGATTCCTGACACACTTTTAGGAAGGAAAAAAAATCCCTTTGCCCAGGTAGCGAGGATCAGGTCACCGGATCAGTCTTTTCCAGACTTGCTGGTCCAATGCTCACTCCATATCCTCTCCATCCTCCCATACGCAGTCTAGCCACCATTTTCTTGTCTATCCTCTTGTTCTCTGCTCATGAGAAAAAGATCAAAGGAACAAATACAAAATGAAGAATAACTGGCTAAGTGATAGTACTGCAGACAAGGATCTGGGGGTCTATTGGATCACAAATGTAATATGAGTCAACAATGTGATGCAGTTGCAAAAAAGGCTAATATCCTAGGTTGTATTAACAGGAGTGTCATATGTAAGACACAGGAGGCCCCACTCTGCTTGGCAATGGTGAGGCTTCAGCTGGAGTACTGTGTCCAGCTTTGAGCACCCTACTTTAGGAATGATGTGGACAAACTGGAGAGAATCGAGAGGGAAGCAACAAAAATGATACAGGGTTTAGAAAACCTGACTGATGAAGAAAGGTTAAACAAACTGGGCATGTTTAGTCTTGAAAAAAGAAGACTGAGGGAGGACCTAATAGCAGTCTTCAATTATGTGAAGGGCTGCTTCAAATATGTGAAGGCCTCTATAAAGAGGATGGTAATCAATTGTTCTCCACAGCTACTAAAGGTAGAACAAGATGTAATTGTCGTAATCTGCAGTAAGGGACATTTGGGTATGTCTACACTGGCAGAGTTACAGCGCCGCTCAGAGAGCGCTGAAGGGAAACCGCTGTTGTGTGTTCACACTGTCAGCTGCCTGCGCAATAGCGTGTTCACACTTACAGCACTTGCAGCGGTATTCGGAGCAGTGCACTCTGGGCAGCTATCCCACAGGGCACCTCTTCTTCTTCTGCCGCTAAGAGTTGTGGGAAGGCAGAGGGAGTCACGGGGCATCCTGGGTACTGTCCCAATGCCCCGTGATTCATTGCTTCGCATCCCAGCAATCCCTATGCTTCCATCCACATTTGGTGCCATCTTTCAACAGTTTGTGTACTGCATGCTCTGCTCTGCCTCTTTAGTCTGACGGAATGGATCCCACACTGTTGACCAATATGCTGCTTGCTCTCACTAACACATCACGAGTGGCAGTGGAGTTATTCCTTAAACCAATGTTTCCCAAACTTGGGACGCCGCGTGTGTAGGGAAAGCCCCTGGCGGGCCGGGACGGTTTGTTTACCTGCCGCATCCGCAGGTCTGGCCAATTGCGGCTCCCATTGGGCGCAGTTCGCTGCTCCAGGCCAATAGGAGCTGCTGGAAGCGGTGGCCAGTACATCCCTTGGCCCGCGCCGCTTCCAGCAGCTTCCATTGGCCTGGAGCAGCGAACCGTGGCCAGTGGGAGCCACAATCGGCCGGACCTGTGGACGCGGCAGATAAACAAAGCGGCCCGGCCCGCCAGGGGCTTTCGTTATGCAAGTGGCGTCCCAAGTTTGGGAAACACTGCCTTAAACCAAAAAGGCAAGAGCAGTTTGACATTGATCTTGCCACGCATAGTAGCTCCGACAAGAGATTGCTTGTGGCATTCTCGCAGGTGCTGACCACAGTGGAACACCGCTTTTGGGCTCAGGAAACAAGCACTGAGTGGTGGGATCACATCATCATGCACATCTGGGATGATGAGCAGTGGCTGCAGAACTTTCGGATGAGGAAAGCCACATTCATGGGATCATGTGATGAGCTCACCCCAGCCCTGCAGCGCAAGGACATGAGAATGAGAGCTGCCCTGCCGTTGAAGAAGCACGTGATGATTGCACTGTGGAAGCTGGCTACACCAGACTGTACCGATCGGTCACTAACCAGGTGCGTGACATTGTGGATGGCTTTGCACAAATGGGCTTCCCTAACTGTGGAGGGGTGATAGATGGCACTCATATTCCAATTCTGGCACCAGACCACCTAGCCACCAAGTACATTAATCGGAAGGGGAATTTCTCTATCGTTCTCCAGGCACTTGTGGATCACCGTGGACATTTCACGGACATTAATGCAGGCTGGTCCGGAAAGGTGCATGACGCACACATCTTTCGGAACACTGGCCTGTTCAGGAAGCTGCAAGCAGGGACCTTCTTCCAGGACCAGAAGATCACGTCAGGGGAAGTCGAAATGCCCATTGTGATTCTGGGAAACCCTGCCTACCCCTTAATGTTGTGGCTTATGAAGCCATACATGGGAACCTTGACAGCAGCAAGAAGCGGTTCAACAACAGGATGAGCAAGTGCAGAATGACTGTTGAGTGTGCTTTTGGCCATTTAAAGGCCCGCTGGCGCTGCCTATATGGGAAGCTGGACCTGGCTGATGACAATATTCCTAAGCTTATAGCCGCGTGCTGTACACTCCATAATATTTGTGAAGGGAAGGGTGAAAGCTTCACTCAAAGCTGGACCGCTGAGGCTCAGTGCCTGGAGGCTGAATTTGAACAGCCAGAGACCAGGGCTATTAGAGGGGTGCAGCGTGGGGCCATAAGTATCAGGGATGCCTTGAGGCAGCAATTTGAAGCTGAAAGCCACTAATATTTATTGCTATACTCAGGAGTGCAGTGCTTATAATGCTAGGAGGTGATTGTGATTGGTGCAGATGATGCACTATGAAGGTTTAAGAAAATTGCCTGTTGCTTTGCAGGGCTCTGTTTGCTTTCAAGTAATGGAATAAAGATTGCTTTCAAACCAAAACAATTCTTTTATTAAAAAACAACAACTGGAGGAGAGAGACAAACAAAAAAACACATCAGCACTGAGGGGGATAGGGGAAGGGAGGGTCCCAGAAGGAGGTGGGGTCCAGAGACAATTAAAGATTTGTGTATGTTCAGGTATCATATCCAGACTTCTCCTTTGGAATACAGTGCAGCAGGTACTGTACTTCAGCAGGGCTAAACTGCAGAGGGATGGGTGTTGAGTGCAGTGAACACTGGGAGTCCTCAGGGCTGGACTGTGAGTGGGGGAGGAGTGGAATGCAACAGGTACAGACTGGAGCCAGGAGGTTGATAAGAGTGTGTTGGTGGTGTCTGGGGGGCTCATGGGAAAGAGTTTTGCAACAGCGGCTGCAGGGGAGGGAGGGTGGGCACAGAGCTGCTCGGTTTGCAATGCTAGTAGCTCCTGAAGCGTGTCCACTTGGCGCTCCATAACCTTTAAGAGCCACTCCGTGGCCTCATTCTGGTGTGCCGCATTCTCCTTTCGGTCCCTCTTCTCGCTGCCCCGCCACTCCTTCAGTTCTTGTTTTTCAGCCACGGAGTGCATCATGACATCACGCAGAAAGTCCTCTTTAGTTCTTCATGGCCACTTTCTAATTCTGCGCAGACGTTCAGCCGGCGATAACAAAGAAGGATGCTGGGCTCCCAAAGTCATATTTGTGAAGCCAAAATGCAACATTTTACAGAAGCAGTATTGTTTGCGACACACAGACCACTGATTCAGTGATTTAAAACACAGCCACTATTCACATACCTATCAGTAACTGGCTGACCCCAGGCAAGCACACATGAACCCCGAGACCCCCAAAATGGTGAGTAACCGCAGGGGCAGGGGAAATCAGTGTTCCAGGACCGTACTGTACACTGGGCATGTGGCACTTGGGGAGAGCCAGCACTGTAGTGGGGGGGACTTATAATCATTACTGTCCCCACATTTTCCACAGGCTGTGTTCATTATGGAAGATATCTTGCTGCTGAGGGTGAGCAGGGAATCAAGGGAGGGTCTTCTCCAAGACTGCGGCTTCCGCCCTGGCCCTTATGCGGCTTGCCTGTATGCAGCAATGGTTCCCCCCCAGCCCCACCATGACGGCAGAGTGGTGCGGGAAAGTTACCCTTAATGGGGCAAGAAACAAAGTAGCTCTGCCAAAGAACCTGCGGCAGTGGATTGCCCAGTATCTCCATGAGAGTTTCGTGGAGATCTCTGAGGCAGATTTCTGTCAAGTGAGGGTGTCAATCAATACCCTGTTCCGCTGCTCAGACTAGGCATGTGGTGGTATGCGCATCATACAGACACAAGCCTACTTTCTGCAACCCTCATGCCCCCAACAACTTGCTTCAGCGATTACCCAAATCAAAGCCACTGACTGGGGGCCTCCTCTTCTGTTTGCGCTTCTCCAAGCACCGACAGCTGTGACTGGCTAGCTTCCTCCAGGGTAGAGAAGAGCTCCTGGCCGCATGCATCTCTGACCTCCGAGTTGTCCTCTGCCTCTGGGTCCCCCTCCCACTCCACATCCTCGTCCAAAATTTCCTCCTCCTGGCTCGGTCCACTCTTGATTGGCACGTGAGCCACCGAAGTATCCACAGTGGCCTTTGCAGTGGAGGTGGGGTCGCCACCAAGTATCGCATCCAGCTCTTTGTAGAACCGGCAGCTCGTGGGCACAGCACCGGAGTGGCGGTTTGCCTCCCATGCCCTGTGGTAGGCATTCCACAGCTCCTTCACTTTGACCCTGCACTGCAGTGTGTCCCGGTCATGGCCCCTTTCTGTCATGCATCATGAAATCTGTCCATAGGTATCATAATTCCTACGGCTGGAGCACAGCTGGGACTGGACAGCCTCCTCTCCACAAATGCTGATGAAGTCCAGCTGCTCTGCATTGCTCCAAGCAGCGAATCGCCTGGTGCGTGGAGCAGGCATGGCCATCTGGAAAGATGCGCTGAGACCACTGCACGTGTCACCAAGCAAACAGGAAGGGGACTTTAAAAATTCCCAAGGAATTTAAGGGGTAGGGCTTACGGTTGGTCACCTGAGGGCAGGGCAGTAAAGTTCAAACCGATGACCAGAGAGGCAAGGACAGGCATTGTGGGACACGTCCCGGAGGCCAATCGCAGCGCTGTAGTCAACCAGGGTGTCTACACTGGCACCAGTGTGCTGTAGTCCTAGTGCAGAAAGCTGTACGCCTCTCGTCGGGGTGGATTTTTTACAGCACTGCAACTGCACCGTTTCTGCGCACTAAGTGGCTCGGCAGTGTGAACACCTCGGGAGTTACAGCACAGAAAGCTGCTTTACTGCACAGAAACTTCCCAGTGTAGACAAGGCCTCAGATTAGATATTAGCAATAACTTTCTAACCATAAGGCTAGTTAAGCCCTGGAATAGGCTTCCAGGGGAAGGTGTGGTATCCCCATCACTGGAGGTTTTTAAGAACAGGTTAGACAAAATCCTGTCAGGGATAATACTAGGTATACAACACAGAGGGCTGGACTTGATGACCTTCTAAGGTCCCTTCAAGTCCTACATGTCTATGATTTTATGATTTTGCCCCTAATGTGCAGATGACAACCCCTGCACTATATATTCAAAGGACATATTCCATTTTTTATATTCGCTTATGTTTCTTACAAACATCTATCTATTATAGCATTGGTGTGTACTCATTTTCCTCAGTCTATGCCAACCTGTTTCTTCCTTCTTCTTGGTATCATATGCCCATTTCAAACAAATTCTTTACATACAGATTTCTCTTCAAGGAGGTGTTACTGTTAATCTGCCATTTTGTATATATGCCAGTTGGCTTTTCTTTTGTGTTTATAATTCTACATAACATTTTGAAATAGGGCTTAATCAACATGTTAATTAGGTCGTTCCTGCCAGACAGATTTGTAGTTGCAGCTTGCATTAGATCATTAAAATGACACAGATATTAAAAACAGAGTAAACTAGTCATATTTGTCAATCTGGCAAACATTCTGATAAGACTGAAGTAAATACCTGTGAACTAGGGAAAGCATTTTAAAGAACTTGCAAGCATTTTATGCTGTCCCATTATACACTGCACATATTGCTGGCAGCTTCCTCAAAACCCCCAAGTCATTACTTCTGAAGCAGCACTTTGACAAGTTATTTGTAGCAAACAGCTAGTGACAAATTCTGCATTTCTCTAGTTCACAGACAGAATGGATTTTATGGATTTGTTTGCTATTCGTGATAGTTCAACAAATGGTTCATGTGAACAAATATTAGCCTATAGATTTTGCTCACAAACTGCCTTCACTGTGTATATTTGCTATTTGTTACTACCCCTGGGTGACTATGATGGCCAGTCCCATGGTATTGTTTCCTGGATGAATGAGTACCTATAAAAGAGAGGAAAGGCTTACTCATTTCACTGGAAGTTTGAGTTCTGCAGTGAGAGGGTAGAAGCACTTTATGAAATAAGGAGGAGGTAGGCCAGTGGTTTTAGGTTATTTTAGGACATTTTAAGCCTTTTTCTTAATGTAGCACTTGAGTGAGGCCAGGCCTGAGAAAAATCACTGCTGGAAAAAAACATGGGGAGAGTGAAGCCCTAGTTCACTATGGTATTTAAGCATGTACATTACTTTAAACACAGGTGGTCCCACTGAAGTCAGTGGGATCACTTGTGTACTTGAACTTGGGATGTTATGTTCAAAATGGGTTTTAAATTTTATTTTGACAGTGGTGAGGTTTGCGGGGATTCTCAAGTATTGAGAGCAAAGTCACTGATAGGGCCAGTTGCCATGAAAGTGTTGTCTCTCCCGTGAAAACAATGCTCATTCTTGAGGCTGACAATTCCATTGGAAAGAAGCTGTTGGAGGAGGTCATGATCTCTGAGAAAGAAACCGTCCTTCAGATAGCTCACAACAGTCTGGTGAAGGGCTTTGAAAAATTAATCTCGAAGCATTGAACTTTGACTGTTGTCAATAGAGATCAAATGCAGAAAGCTATAATTGAGTCCCTAGAACTATGGCTGTGTTTCACCATCAATATGATTGAGAAGACTCTTCAGTAAAGGCAAAATGCTATTTTATTTCAGAAACAGAAAATATATAAATGTACATAAACAAAACAAATAAAGAATTAATCTCCAATTATCATTCACAGCAGCTATGGGGCAGTGCACAGAACTGACAGTACTAAGAAACCCAGTGCTAGGGTACCTTATCTCTACTTTTGCAACATAATGCACACTGATGACACTATATAAATAATGATTGAAAGTGTCCATTAAAACAAGATAGTGGTAGGCTGTCAAGTTGTTTTAAAGATGTGCTGGGTCAGTCACTGCTCAATAATGGAATTCCATTTATTTTTAATAAATTTTAGTGCTTCACTGAAATATATTTCTACGGTCATTGTTCCATTTGGTAAGGATGTTTTTAATAGAAGTGGAATGCATGCCAAAGTGAAATAGTTGGATTTTCCATTCAGGGCAGCTGTGGATCTGTCAGGCAAGTGAGAGGCTAAGCAGAATTAGGACCAGAGGTGACCTCCAGGAGTAGTCTCACATGGCCTAATCCCCAACTGCAAATCTCAATACTGCCAAAACCATTCTGGTACCACTGTGTCCTGAAAACAGCAGGAAACCTTCGGGAACATGGCATATGATAGGAATGATTGTTACTGCATTCCTTATTTGTCAATCAAGATATGTCTTCAGATTTGGCCATGTCATCCCCACAAGTAATTCCTCCCCATTCAAGTCCTCTAATTTTGGGGGGGCTGGTGTGTGGCTCTAGGCAAACCAGTGTTAGGGACCAGGACGTAGGCAGTCTAGTGGTCAGAGCAGGCATCCAGGTCAGGGAACAGAGTCAAGGGTCAGCACCAGGGTCAATTGTTGATTACCAGAGCCCGGGGACAAGCCAGAATCAGAGCCAGAAATTGAAGCTGGTAGTAGGAGCCAGGGTCAGTGTAACAGAGCACTTCAGTGCTCGTTCCAAAAATCAGTCAGAGACCGCTTAATATGCAAGCACCAGTGCCCTTTTATTCCTTGTGTCAGTTCCCACCACTGTTTATACACAGTCCATTCCAGCCAGCTCCCTGGGAGACAGCTAGCTTCTTCAGACAGCTGGGAACTACAGCCACAGGCTCCTCCCTTTCCTGTTCCCCCCCTCTGCTTCCTTCCTGCCAGCTTTATATAGCCTCCTGGCTAACAAGGCCCACAGGTGTTTTTCTTTAGGCTAAGCCACACCCAGCCAGTACCAATTAATATCCCTTAATGGGAGCTGGGCTAACAGGGGCCTGGCCAGAACCCTGTTACAGTCAGATACCAACTGCCAGAGCCAAGGGTCAAGCCAGAGTCAGAACTAGGACTGGTAACTGATGGACAGAAGCAAGGCATAAGGGCAGGAACTGGAGGAGAGGAAAGGATCAGACACAGAGCAGGAGCACTGTGGGAAGTAGGAGCAAAGGCAGGGGCAAGGCAGGAATCAGGAACTGGCTTAGGTGCAACATGCAGGGTCTAATACAGCAGCAGAGGAATCACCTAGCTGCTCAGACAACTTGCTATGCCTCCTTCTGGCTTATATAGCATGGTTGGACCAATCGATGGAGCTGGGTGATCCTCCAATCAGGGCTCCTATGGGTGGTGTCTTGGCTGAGGCTGTAGTCCTGTTAGCTTCTCATGCTGTCAGTTTTCACTAGATATTGGGTGGTGGCCAAGATGAAACAGCTGTCTGAGCATTCAGCAGCCTGGGTTTCAGCCCTGGGATGTCACAACCAGCTCATTGTAAACCACAACAGTAGGCTGTAAAAATGATTGATCTGCAAGAATGAAGAGCATCCTCAGTCAACTAGTTGTATAATTTTAGAAACCATAAGGGTAAACTGGTTGATGGTTGGGTCACACTGATTATATCATTTTCACAGAGTTGAAAGGGGGTATTACACCACAGAAACCCTTCTAAATTATAATGGGAAAGATTCCTTCAAAGCACCAGTATGTGTATTGGCGCATCCTTTGACTATAACAGTAAAGGAAGGGAAAACTAGTAATGGGTGATTGATTGGTAGGCGGAGCTGCTTTGAAGATACTGAAAAGTAAAGCAGNCCATTCAAGTCCTCTAATTTTGGGGGGGCTGGTGTGTGGCTCTAGGCAAACCAGTGTTAGGGACCAGGACGTAGGCAGTCTAGTGGTCAGAGCAGGCATCCAGGTCAGGGAACAGAGTCAAGGGTCAGCACCAGGGTCAATTGTTGATTACCAGAGCCCGGGGACAAGCCAGAATCAGAGCCAGAAATTGAAGCTGGTAGTAGGAGCCAGGGTCAGTGTAACAGAGCACTTCAGTGCTCGTTCCAAAAATCAGTCAGAGACCGCTTAATATGCAAGCACCAGTGCCCTTTTATTCCTTGTGTCAGTTCCCACCACTGTTTATACACAGTCCATTCCAGCCAGCTCCCTGGGAGACAGCTAGCTTCTTCAGACAGCTGGGAACTACAGCCACAGGCTCCTCCCTTTCCTGTTCCCCCCCTCTGCTTCCTTCCTGCCAGCTTTATATAGCCTCCTGGCTAACAAGGCCCACAGGTGTTTTTCTTTAGGCTAAGCCACACCCAGCCAGTACCAATTAATATCCCTTAATGGGAGCTGGGCTAACAGGGGCCTGGCCAGAACCCTGTTACAGTCAGATACCAACTGCCAGAGCCAAGGGTCAAGCCAGAGTCAGAACTAGGACTGGTAACTGATGGACAGAAGCAAGGCATAAGGGCAGGAACTGGAGGAGAGGAAAGGATCAGACACAGAGCAGGAGCACTGTGGGAAGTAGGAGCAAAGGCAGGGGCAAGGCAGGAATCAGGAACTGGCTTAGGTGCAACATGCAGGGTCTAATACAGCAGCAGAGGAATCACCTAGCTGCTCAGACAACTTGCTATGCCTCCTTCTGGCTTATATAGCATGGTTGGACCAATCGATGGAGCTGGGTGATCCTCCAATCAGGGCTCCTATGGGTGGTGTCTTGGCTGAGGCTGTAGTCCTGTTAGCTTCTCAGGCTGTCAGTTTTCACTAGATATTGGGTGGTGGCCAAGATGAAACAGCTGTCTGAGCATTCAGCAGCCTGGGTTTCAGCCCTGGGATGTCACAACCAGCTCATTGTAAACCACAACAGTAGGCTGTAAAAATGATTGATCTGCAAGAATGAAGAGCATCCTCAGTCAACTAGTTGTATAATTTTAGAAACCATAAGGGTAAACTGGTTGGTGGTTGGGTCACACTGATTATATCATTTTCACAGAGTTGAAAGGGGGCATTACACCACAGAAACCCTTCTAAATTATAATGGGAAAGAAAATTCCTTCAAAGCACCAGTATGTGTATTGGCACATCCTTTGACTATAACAATAAAGGAAGGGAAAACCAGTCATGGGTGATTGATTGGTAAGTGGAGCTGCTTTGGAGATACTGAAAAGTAAAGCACTCAGAAATTAACAGTGCAAATTAAAATGTAGGTAGTGTGTGAAGCAGGGATTTAAAGCCATTAGGTGCATAGGGGTTACAGGCATAGGCACCAACTCCATGGGTGCTCCAGGGCTGAAGCATCCACAGAAAAAATATTCTGGGTGCTTAGCTCCCACCGGCAGCCAGCTCCCCTTCCCCCCCACCAGTGCTTCCTGCCCACTGTGATCAGCTGGTCCGCAGCATGAAGGAGGAGTTCGGGGCGGGCAGGGGAGCAATGGGGATGGGGTGTGCTTGGAGGAGGGGACGGAACTGGACATGAAGAGACGGGGTGGAGGCGGAGCAGGGACAGGAAGAGATGGGGCAGGGGCAGAGCAGGGGTAGGAGGAGGCAGGGTGGGGGCGGGAGCTTGGGGGTAGGGGACGGGTAGGGGACGGGGCCTGGAGTGGAGTGGCGGGTTGAGCACCTGTGGTTACAGGAATCTCCTGACTCTGCTCACCAAAAGAGTTTCATGTGAGGTCTTGAATAAAAGCCTGTGTCACTCTCATCATCAAGATAATTGTGAAATGCATGTACAGATACTATGTAAGAAGTTATATAAATATACTGAAAATATGTTCTTAATGTCTGTGTCTGGAGGGGGTTGGTCTCCAGCAAAGGTGAAAAACAGGCTCTGTCAGAGAAGAGATGTTTGTCCTTCCATCTGTTTACAAGTAAATTGGGTATTGTCTCAGTCACAGTGGGTCTCCTGTCACCAATCTGAATGCAAGTGAAGGGTTGTAAGAACTTCAGAAAGAAACTAAGGGCTTGTCTACACTGGCAATTAACAGCCCTGCAACTTTCTCACTCAGGGTGTGAAAAAACACCCCCCTGAGCACAGCAAGTTGCAGCGCTGTAAAGCGCCAGTGTAAACAGTGTCCCAGCGCTGGGAGCTACGCCCCTTGTTGAGGTGGTTTTTTAGAGCGCTGCGCCGCGACCACAGCAGCACTTTAGCGTTGCCAGTGTAGACTAGCCCTAAGAGCATGTCTACATTACAAAATTAAGTTGATTTAAGTTAGGTCGACCTACAGCAACCACAGTAATTAAATTGGCTCTTCGTGGCCACACTATGTTCCTGTCGGTGGTGCGCGACCTCACCAGGAGTGCTTGCACTGATTTAAGTTGGGCATTGTGGTGCACTGACAGTTGGAGCCCTGCTGCCCTAGGCTGTCAGCCCTGGGGCAGGCGGGGCTGCGGCCATCAGCTCCAGGGCGGGCAGGGCTCTGGCTGTCAGTGGCAGCAACAGGAGATGTAAGCAATGCAGTGTCTACACAGACACTGTGTTGACCTAACTACATTGATCTAATTGCTACGCCTCTTGTGGAGGTGGAGTTATTAGGTCGGTGTAGCGGATGAATAGCAAAAATCCTCAACTGCTGGAGATGGGACACTAGATGAGGAGGGTTCTGAGTTGCTACAGAGAATTCTTTCCCAGGTGTCTGCGTGGTGGGTCTTGCCCACATGCTCAGAGTTGCCATGTTTGGGGTTGGGAAGGAATTATCTCATGGGTCAGATTGACAGAGACCCTGGGGGGGTTTCGCCTGCCTCTGCAGCCTGGGGCACTGCAGGTTTAAACTAGTGTAAATGGTGAATTATCTGTAACTTGAAGTCTTTAAGCCACAATTTGAGGATGTCAGTAATTTAACCAACGGTTAGGAGTCTATTTCAGGAGTGGTTGAGGTTCTGTGGCCTGCAATGTGCAGGAGGTCAGACTAGATGATCACAATGGCCCCTTCTGTTCTGACTTTAAAGTCTATGAGTTAAATCAGTAGAAGGAACATTGTAGTGTAGACGCTTACACAGTTAGCTCACCATAAGCTGCCTTATGTAGACCTAACTCTGTAGTGTAGACCAGGCGTACCAGAAAGAGAAAACAGCAGGAGAGAACCTTATCTTAAGGTGCACTTCAAAGGTATGCTGTATTTGGGGGGCAGAGAAGACACCCAGGCGCCCTTCTCTGCAGAAGTCAACAGACAGCCAGTTTGCTTAATGAAAAAGAAGTCTCGACCAGGCTTGACTGAAAACACTGGAAAGAACTTTGGGTGAGACAAGTTTCTTTAGACTGGAGGTTAACCTGTTAGTTAATTTAGTCTCTAGAAAGTGTGTTATGATTTTGTTTTTTATGTAACCATTTGTTTCCAATATTCTTACTCACTATCACTTGAATCTCTATTCTTTGATAATAAACTTATCCTTGTTCTCACTGTAAGCAGGGTTTAAATAAACTCTCGCTGACAGGGCAGGTGGGAGGTCCAGGGCTCCCCATAGCAGCCCTGGCTCCCTGGGCAGCTCTTACCACAGCCCTGCTGTGCCTTCTGGCCTCACCAGGGGATCGGTCTTCAGGGGGAAGAGGAGGAGCAAGGGGCGGGGCCCTGTGGTGACAGGAGGGGCTAAGGCCAACATCAGCCCCCCACCAGGAAGAGGCTGGTGCCACTAGTATGGGCTGTGATTTGTGGCAGTGGAGCTGATTACCCTATCAGCTCCCTCACTGCTCTGCACAGCTCCTGCTGCCGCCACTCTGCCCATGTTAAAAGGTGGGTGTGCATGACCCTCCCGCTTTTAAAAGTGGGGGGTGTGACACTGCATCCTATATTCTTCACAGTGATATTAATATGATATAATTATATCATAATTATGATTATTTTATTCAAGGTAAGGCATGCGAGATGTCATTGGAAAGGTTATGATTTGCCAAATATGATTATCCTATTTGCATGCATGTATCATTTTTGTATCTGAAGTTAGGAATATTGACTATGTATCTATATTTCAAATGTGTTTATACCTGGGGAATGCACTCTAGAGAAGATGCTTTCATTCTAGATAGCTGGCTAGGAAGGGCCCATTCAGGTTAATGAGCCATTAGAGAGAACAGTACGCCTTAGGAGAAACTTATCTCCCACCTGGGGAGCCTTCCTGAGCATACTATAGACAGCCTCCGAGTAATGGCTGCTGTGACACTACAGGGACATGTGACCAGGTCACCTGGTGCTGGACTCCATCTTGGGATGTCAGTATTTTTCCACTGACTGGCATGGGAACCAAGCTTTGAAACAAAGGGTTCATGCCCTATGCAAAAGCTATATAAAGCAGAGGAGTGACATCATCGTGATTCTTCACTGACTCCCCCACCCAAGAAGACTCCTGGAAACACCTGAGGAACAAAGACTGAACTGGAGGGAAGTGCTGGATCCAGGCTAAAGGGATTTTTAGCCTGTGAAAGGAACACTGAGGATTCCAAGCTGTAAGCAAGTGCAGCTTGCCCCTTAAGAATTTGCAGCCTGCTTCTGTCATCATTTAGGGTGAGAATTTGCTATTCATATCTGATCTATGTAGTATATTAAGCTTAGTTTGCGGGTTTTGTTTATTTGCTAAGTAATCTGCTTTGATCTGTTTGTTATCCCTTATAATCACTTAAAAACTATCTTTTGTAGTTAATAAACTTTATCTAAAACCAGTGAGTGGGTGTCATAACTCAGGGCAGAAAGCTGTTGCATATTCCTCTCCAAATTGAGGGAAGGGACGAAATTCATGAGCTTATGCTGTACAATTCTCTGTGTAGCACAAGACAATATAATTTTGGGTTTACACTCCAGAGGGGGTACATGCCTAGGAACTAGGAGGTACCCTAGCTGGTGCCTTCCCATACAGGGGCTGGTCAGAGCATCTGCATATAACTGCAGCTGGGTGTGTCCCTACCTGTATGTGTGCTGGTGAAAGTGCAGGGTGGAGCCTAGAGAGGGCTTGGCAGCTTGTCACAGCAGTACAGTGTAAAAGGGAGCCCAGGATGATGGGTCAGGGGTCTTACTAGTACCCCAGTTCCAGGTGGCACTGTGGGGGGAACCAGTCACATGGGGCCATGGCCCCCCTGGCCCTCCCAGTTTCTACACCCCTGACCACAATGCCAGCCTTTTGCTTCCTGAAATCTCCTGCCTCATTCACTACACACCAGGAGTGACGGAAGCTATCTATAAGTGTGTGTGGGGCATGGTTGCCCATACCATAGCCCTGACCCCCGCACTGCCCTTTTCCCCGGAGGCCCCGGCCCTGCGCCGCCTCTTCTCCCCAAGACCCCAGCCCCTTCTTGCTCCTCTCTGCCCCCTCCTCCTTGTTGCTCACCCTTAAAAGTGATGGGGCCATGGCCCCCTGTCCTCCCCTGTTCCGGCGCCCTGCTACACACCTTCCAACTTCTGTAGTCAACAGGTCTGACAGACAACAACTTCATTCACTACAGACACCTGATTTATTTCCTATTTGTTCATGCATGTTCATCCCAAGCTCAGCATGGCTCTCTCCCTTTTTGCACTTGCTCCAATGGCTTTGGCAGGTTCCAGTTGTTCCTGGTACGTGGACTGGAGTCTTTAGAGTGTTTCAGAGATTTTGTCAGGCTGCCAAATGTTTTCTGAGGAACACAAGTGAGACAAAAGAAGTAGTGATTGTTAACACTTTGCAACTCAGCTAAGGGCTTGTCCACCTTGAAAGTTATGCCACTATAAAGGTAGAGTATGAATTTAAACTGCTCTAGTTACACCAGTATGACTCCCTCCTATGTTGACACTTATTCCAGAGTTCCTTTTTCCGGTTTACCTTATTTGGAAGTGGTTTAAACTAAGATGAAAAAAAATCCACTGTTATTCTGGAGTAAGAGTATTCTCATTGGGAGTTACACGGGTATAACTATAGTGGTGTAATTAAATGCTATAACTGGAAAAAAAATCTGTATAGATGAGCCTTGTATCTGAACAGAGTTTCATGGGACAAAGAAGAGATGCTTCTGTAACTTGAGAAGACTCTCCCTGCTGAGTATCAAAGGCATGCTGAAAACAATAAATGTGTTAATGCTTCTCAAACAAAAGGTCACAAGAATCCTTAATAATTAAAAGTGTTCGAGGACCTAAATCTAGGGGTCACTCCCAGCTCCCCCTATAATACACAAATCATATCTCTCATGGTTGCTGTATGTTGAAATCCTTGATTCAGACTTCAGCAGTATCAACATACATGCCTGTGGGATGTCCAAGCAACAGTGGATTATTTCCCCAAGGGAAGTATATGACTTCACTTCCTTGTGTGCCTAAACTCCTTGATTAAACCCTTGTCCCACTGTCCATGCCCCACTTGATTACTCAATAGTGAACTCCAGTGTATTGACCATAGGGAGAGGCAGTTCTTCCCCCAAATCCCATTTCTGTGATTTTTTCCCATTAGTTAAATTGGCTCTTCTCAGTGCCATGTTGCAGTGGGACTCATATAATTCCAAATCCTTGTAAAATAGAAAAACCTCTGTTTCATGAATCCACAAAATAAAAGTTTAAAAATGTCAGAAGAACTACTGCTAAAATTAAGATATAGATTCATTAATCATTGTGTCTTAAGACAATGAGAGAGTTTTCCATTTTCCCAGCAAGAGAATTACAAAGAATTTCTAACTCACCCATGGGATTCCTAAGAGCCACTAATGTGGTCTGTTCTGTATAGATAACAAAATGTTCAGGAATAAACATGTTAAGGACATGCAGTACTTCCCCTTTAAATATATATATTTTTCTTTAGGAAAGACAAAAACTGCCAGACTCACTTAAGAAACCAAGCTCCATCCCTTACAGCAGCCCTTAGGCATTCTGTAGAGTTATAGAAATCCTTCTGACTCACCTGTCTGGCCTTTGGAAGAGTTCAGAAAATCTTACTAATACCTTTCAGGGTGGAGAGAAGGAGACAAGTCCTAGCAGGCTTTCCTAAATCCAATGCTTTAGAAGGAGCATAGGTTCCTCAGAGCAGACAGGGGAAGTTTTGCCCACCTTGGCTTGAATCAGACAGGGTATTCATTTTACCTAATGTTACAAAGTCTCCAAACATGGCTTTGCCTAAGCCCATCTCAAGTGCTTAGCAGCCATACTAATTAAAAAAAAGTCTTTTTCAGAAGCAAATTGTTTACCATGGTGTGACGCTACGCTCCATATTCTTTATGAAAATATGCTTATAATATGGATATGACATAACCAAGATATATTTTATGCAAGATGGCTCTTGTAAGGTATCATTGGAAAGGTTATGATTTACTGAATGTGATTATCCAATTTGTATGCATATATCATTTCTGTATCTAAAGTTAGGAATATGGACTATGTAACCATTACAACTGGATGTGTATTGGGAAGACACCCACCAGACAACAGGCCATCATATTTGATGAGCCATCAGGAAGGGGCAACAAAACCAAGAAGATACTAATCTCTCTCCCTCCTGGGAGGCGTCCGGGGATGTAACTGTGACACTACTAGGTCAAGTGGTCTTGTCACCGGATACTAAACATTATCTGGGACTTCTTGTAACTTTCCACTGAGGGGGGGGGGGGGGTCAACTTTGGGAAACAAAAGGATTCCCGCCTTATGTAAATTCTATTTAAGGGAGGGGAGGAAGGCAAACAGGACTCCCCCTCTCCATGGCCTGTCTGCCCAAGAAGAAAGACTGCAAAAGACACCTGAAGGGAAAGCAAGAGGGGAGTCCAGATTGAGACAGGGGTTCAGTCTGAAAAGAAATATAACTGGAACTCTGAACCACAGAAACTTTACAACCTGCCTAAAATAACATTTAGGGTAAGAAATCACATTTTGTAACCTGTTCCTTAAGTATAGCGAGCTTAGCTTGCGTAGTTTGTTTTACTTGCTTAGTGATCTTCTTTGTTCTGTCTGTTATCTCTTATATTCACTTAAAATTCACCTTTTGTAGTTGTTAAACTTATTTCTTGTTTATAATATAACGCTGGTTGTACAACTCACAATTGGGGTGGGGGTGGAGGGGGGGTAAGAGGCTGTGCATACCTTCCTCCACATTGAGGGGGGAGACAGATTTCATAATATATCTTTGGGTCTTCACCCCAAGGGAGGTGGACATCTAAGTGCTGGGGGCAAGTCCCTTAAGCTGAGCCTTCACAGAACTGATCTCAGTGTCTGTTTCGTTCTGTAGTTTGGTGTGGCCCTGCCTGTGTGTGTGCTGGAGGAGGCTTAATAGAATAGCCAGCAAGACAGGTAAAAAGGGTATCCCAAGCTGACATAATAGACAGGCTCAGTGGTATCTCAGTACATCAGGTGGCATCCTAAGCAGGGCAACCCATCACACCTGGGACCCAACATTTCTGCTTACTTGAATCTGACTTAGAAGAATATGTCCCCCTTTCACTGAAATTGTCTAAGGTAAGAAGATTATCCATGTGTGTCTGTAGTCTGCACTTTTCTGAGGAGAAACTTCTTCACTATGGGGCCTTAAAAATCATGAACAACAAGGATGACATTGGCTACTTGCTTGATCATTTAGCCCTTAGCATGTTTACACAGCTCCTATTCAAATCAACACGACTATTACATGTGGAAGGATTAGAAGTCAAGAATCTCTAACTGGAGGAGGGACTGCAACTTTTCTACATTAAAAGGACCATACCAACTCCGAAAAGTGTTATTCAATAAACTAAGGATGGACCTATAGTGAGTAGTGTATCTGACACGTCATTACACCCCATGCTCCCTTTCTCACAGCAGAATCTCCAGAGGCTTGGATACCTCATCAGCCAAGACAACCTTAGGAGTGCAGCTACCCCCTCTACACCTGGCCAGCTCTTCTAGCTGGTGTAGAGGGGAGAAAAGGGCCACGGCCTCATCTCCTCCTGTGATAGGGTGTTGACCCCATACAAGGCAGAGCAGGTTGTTAGGATAATTAACCTGATAGCCCACACTTAAGGCCACCCAGGGACTGAAAGCCTAATTGATGATGAAACCCATAGCTGACCCTGTATAAAGTCAGCAAGTTGAGACCAGAGAAGGGCTGTAGGCGAAGTAGTCTGCATTCACTTCCTGGGACAAGGGAGGTGTGTTTGGGGCTACCTCATCTGGCAAAAACCCAAAGAAAGGAGGAGTCTACACTTACTCCCTGGGAGGCAAGAGTTTGGGCTGGGAAACCCAGATGAGGGGGCCAGACAATAGAGAAGGAAAGTAGGAAGGAGTCCAGAGAAACAACAACAGGGTCTGGGAGCAAGCAGACCATAGTTGCTAGACATAGGGCTTCTGGGCTGGAATCAGGAATAGTGGGTGGACCCAGTTTTCCCCTGCCAGTCAGTGGGGAAGTAGCATAGGACCTGGCGTTGGAGCAGAAGACTGTCCGGAACAACATGTGGACAGCTGATCCAGTGGGACTTTGATAGCCCAGAAGGAGAGGAGTATATAGTGACCTGGCTGGAGGGCTGAGTCACAAAAAGGAAGCGCTGCGAATTCTGTAGAGCGAGGAGGGATACAGTGTGAGCAAGTCATCAGAAGCGGGGAGTGTCAGACCTGAGTGGAGCTAACCCCTAGACACAGTCACAAGAAGGTGCCCAGTGGTGAGTGAATCCTGTGACAACCATTTTATGCCGTGAGGGGTGCATGGAAAGATGGGTCCCAGCACTCAGGGAAATACATGGTTTGCCTATACTGCAATTAAACACCTACAGCTGGCCCATGTCAGCTGATTCATGCTGCAAGAGTGTAAAATGGTGGTGTAGACCAGGGGTAGGCAACCTATGGCACGTGTGCCGAAGGCGGCACGCGAGCTGATTTTCAGTGGCACTCACGCTGCCCGGGTCCTGGCCACCGGTCCGGGGGGCTCTGCATTTTAATTTAATTTTAAATGAAGCTTCTTAAACATTTTAAAAACCTTATTTACTTTACAACAATAGTTTAGTTATATATTATAGACTTAAAGAAAGAGACCTTCTAAAAACGTTAAAATGTATTACTGGCACGCAAAACCTTAAATTAGAGTGAATAAATTAAGACTCGGCACACCACTTCTGAAAGGTTGCCAACCCCTGGTGTAGACATTCAGGCTCAGGCTGGAACCTGGGTGGCTCTGAGACCTCCGCGCCCCTCCCACCCCCCATGGGGACATCTACACTGCCATTTTGCAGCCCTGTAGCCCAAGTCTGCTGACATGGGCCAGCCATGGCTGCTTAATTGCAGTGTAGACATACCCACAGGGACTACCCAGCTGTTGTGCATAGCAGGGGAGGACAGCTTCGTTCTTGCATCCTTTTCACCCTTCCTGTGCATCTGCCCAATAGTCAGGCACTGTTACCTCTGTTCCCCTAAAAACCAACCCAGGGTCACACTTGTATTAGTTTTATTACAATGCCGCTGTTAGGTCAGATAGAAAAGAGATGGAGCTTATTCATACACGCACACATTCACCGCATTCATCCCCTCATGCACCCACACACTTACACAGGCAGAGAGTTACCGGAGACAGCATGGAGGCTGAGAAGCGTGGTAGATCTGGTGTGTCCGCCTGCGGTCACGAATCGAGGCTGCTGAGCAGGTCAAGGAGCAGCCGCTTGTGTGTGCGGCTGCTTCCTTTTATTTTGGAACTGGGCGCTCCTGTCATGTACACTGAATTTTTCTTCTGTGTCCGTCACTGAGAAGCATTCCCAGTCTCTGTTCCTTTCATGCAACTTTTCTTTACAGCACTATGTGATTGCCTTCTCAGGGCAGATTACATCAGGCACACCTGTCTCCTGTCTCCGGTCTCTCTTCTCCTTGCAGTTCCTCTCCGCCCAGCCCCACATACACTCCCTTGTTCACACTCCCTTATCTTCCCCACACACTCCCTTGTTCACACTCTCTCTGATTCTGTGATGAGATATTACACAGCTTGGAAGTTCATACAAGTGGTAACTTGAAAAGGTTACAGAGCTTGCAAAGGTTACAAAACTTAAAGGGCTATGCTAACAATAACTGAAGTTACAAAGCAACAGAGAGTCCTGTGGCACCTTTAAGACTAACAGATGTATTGGAGCATAAGCTTTCGTGGGTGAATACCCACTTCGTCAGACGCATGTAATGGAAATTTCCAGAGGCAGGTATAAATATGCAGGCAAGAATCAGTCTGGAGATAACGAGGTTAGTTCAATCAGGGAGGGTGAGGTCCTCTGCTAGCAGTTGAGGTGTGAACACCAAGGGAGGAGAAACTGCTTTTGTAGTTGGCTAGCCATTCACAGTCTTTGTTTAATCCTGATCTGATGGTGTCAAATTTGCAAATGAACTGAAGCTCAGCAGTTTCTCTTTGGAGTCTGGTCCTGAAGTTCTTTTGCTGTAAGATGGCTACCTTGACATCTGCTATTGTGTGGCCAGGGAGGTTGAAGTGTTCTCCTACAGGTTTTTGTATATTGCCATTCCTGATATCTGACTTGTGTCCATTTATCCTTTTACGTAGTGACTGTCCAGTTTGGCCAATGTACATAGCAGAGGGGCATTGCTGGCACATGATGGCATATATAACATTGGTGGACGTGCAGGTGAATGAACCGGTGATGTTGTAGCTGATCTGGTTAGGTCCTGTGATGGTGTTGCTGGTGTAGATATGGGGGCAGAGTTGGCATCGAGGTTTGTTGCATGGATTGGTTCCTGAGTTAGAGTTGTTATGGTGCGGTGTGTGGTTGCTGGTGAGAATATGCTTAAGGTTGGCGGGTTGTCTGTGGGCAAGGACTGGCCTGCCTCCCAAGGACTGTGAAAGCGAGGGATCATTGTCCAGAATGGGTTGTAGATCACTGATGATGCATTGGAGAGGTTTAAGCTGAGGACTGTAGGTGATGGCCAGTGGAGTTCTGTTGGTTTCTTTCTTGGGTTTGTCTTGTAGCAGGAGGTTTCTGGGTACACGTCTGGCTCTGTTGATTTATTTCCTTATTTCCTTGTGTGGATATCGTAGTTTTGAGAATGCTTGGTGAAGATCTTGAAGGTCTGTCTGAGGGATTAGAGCAGATGCGGTTGTACCTCAACGCTTGACTGTAGACGATGGATCATGTGGTATGTCCGGGGTGGAAGCTGGAGGCATGAAGGTAGGCATAGCGGTCGGTGGGTTTTCGGTATAGGGTGGTGTTAACGCGACCATCACTTATTTGTACTGTGGTGTCTAGGAAGTGGACCTCCCGTGTAGATTGGTCCAGGGTGAGGTTGATGGTGGGGTGGAAGCTGTTGAAATCGTGGTGGAATTCTTCCAGAGCTTCCTTCCCATGGGTCCAGATGATGAAGATGGCATCAATGTAGCGTAGGTAGAGAAGGGGCGTGAGTGGACGAGAGCTAAGGAAGCGTTGTTCCAGGTCAGCCATAAAAATGTTGGCATATTGTGGGGCCATGCGGGTGCCCATGGCGGTGCCACTGATCTGGAGGTATATATTGTCAACAAATTCGAAATAATTGTGCGTGAGGATAAAGTCACAGAGCTCAGCAACAAGCAAAAAAAAAAAAAGCCGCAATCGCGATCAGCTCTACCGCCGCCACTTCAGTCTACGGCGGCAATTCGGCGGCTGGTCCTTCGCTCCGAGAGGGACCAAGGGACCCGCCGCCGAAGACCCGGACTTGCCACCCCAAAAACAGCTGGAGTGGCGCCCCTCTCCGTTGGCCGCCCCAAGCACCTGCTTGCTGGGCTGGTGCCTGGAGCTGGCCCTGTCCCCACCCTGCGGTGCAAGGACACGAGATTGAGAGGTTCCCTGCCGGTGGAGAAGCGGGTGGCTATTGCAGTCTGGAAGCTGGCAACTCCAGACAGCTACCGATCGGTCGCGAACCAGTTTGGAGTAGGAAAGTCGACCGTTGGAATCATGTTGATGCAAGTTTGCAGGGCCATTAATCGCATCCTGCTCAGAAGAACCGTGTCTCCGGGTAACGTGCAGGACATTGTGGATGGCTTTGCACAAATGGGTTTCCCTAACTGTGGAGGGGCGATAGATGGGACGCATATTCCTATTCTGGCACCACCCCACCTAGCATTCGAGTACATTAATCGGAAGTGTTATTTCTCTATGGTTCTCCAGGCGCTTGTGGATCACTGTGGGTGTTTCATTGACATTAACACAGGCTGGCCCGGAAAGGTGCATGATGCACGCATCTTTCGGAACACTGGCCTGTTCAGGAAGCTGCAGGCTGGGACTTTTTTCCCAGAGCGGAAGATCACAGTAGGGGAAGTCGAAATGCCCATTGTGATCCTTGGAGACCCCGCTTACCCGTTAATGCCGTGGCTCATAAAACCCTACACAGCGAGCCTTGACAGCAGCAAGGAACGGTTCAACTACAGGCTGAGCCGGTGCCGAATGACTGTGGAGTGTGCTTTTGGCCGTTTAAAGGGCCGCTGGCGATCTCTGTATGGGAAGCTGGACTTGGCCGAACACAGCATCCCCGCAGTTATATCTGCGTGCTGTACCCTCCATAATATTTGTGAAGGGAAGGGTGAAAGATTCAGTCAGGCATGGACCTCCGAGGTTCAACACCTGGAGGCTGAATTTGCACAGCCAGAGAGCAGGGCTATTAGAGGGGCCCAGTATGGGGCTGCAAGGATTAGGGATGCCTTGAGGGAGCAATTTGAGGCTGAAAACCAGCAGTAATGTCTGGTGCCCTGTGGTTACAATGTTAGTAGGAATCTGTGTTTGCTAAGCTGATTTGCAGTGCCTGTTTCCTGGGCTAAGGTACCTTTTACTTTATGCAATAATAAAGAATGTTTTCAAAACCAAAATATCCATTTATTGAAAAGAAAATTCATTTATTGAAAGAAACACAACTGTTTGGGAATCAGAAAGGGCAAAGGGGTGGGGTGGGTAATGGTACACTCACAGATTTGTATATGTCCTGTCTGGAGTGCTGTGCAATGAGGGCTGCACTTCAGGATGGCTATACTGCATGGTGATGAGGGTTGAGTGCAGAGGGTAAGAGTCGTAGTTCTCAGGGCTGGTTGGTGAAGATACAGGTGTTGGAGGCAGCTGGTGGCGGTAAGAACCCGGATGTTGGGGAAAGTGGGTTGGAGGTGACATGGGAGCACAAGGGAAAGAGTTTTGGGACAAGGGCTGCGGGGGGGGCGGCGCGGTAGTGCTCTGCCTGCATGGCTACGAGCGCCTGGATAGAGTCCTCTTGGGCTCCATGATGCTTATCAGCCGATCCATGCTTTGCTTCCGGTGCGCTGTGTTTTCCTTGCGGGTCCTGCTTTCGCTCTCCCTCCACTCCTGTGCTTTTTGATTCTCTGTAAGAGATTGATGCATCACTTCTTGCAGCATGTCTTCTTTGCTTTTCTGCGGTCTCTTCCGGAGTTTTTACAGTCTCTGAGCCGGTGATAACACGGACTGCTGAGATCTCAAGGTTGCATCTGTAAAGGCAAAATGCAGCACTTAACAGAGGCAGCATTGTTCATACCAGACAGAGTAGTGATTCCCCCGCACTTAAGGAGGGCACACACAGTCTACACAATAGCATAATTTTCCCGTCCCAAAGAGAGCGCGCGGGAGCCCCAAAATGGTGAGGAAGGGGGACTGATTGTTGCTGGGCTGTACTGTCCTCTGGGTTTCTGTGCCTTGGGGAGAGCCAACAGCTGCAGGGGGCACCTACACTGAACACTGTCCCAACATTTTCCACAGGAGTTTGTCCTGGAAGATATCTCGCTGCTGAGGGTGACCTGGGAAGCAAGGGAGGGTCTTCCACTGCAATGCGGCTTCCGCCCTGGCCCATATGCAGCTTGCCTGTGTGCAGAAATGGTCCCCCCGCCTCTCGCGGCACAGTGGCGCGGACACGTTAGCCTGACTGGGACAAGGACCACGGTGGCTCTCCCAAGAAACCCTCGCAAGTGCATTGCCCACATTCTGGATGAGACTTTCGAAGAGATCACCAAGGCCGATTACCGCGATGTGATAGACCACATCAATGCGCTATTCCGCATCTAGGCATGCATGCAGCCCTAACCCTCCTCTCCCGAAAAATTTCCTTCCCCCAAAAAAAAGCCGGTTACCGGGAACCCGCTCTTCTGTTTGTCCTCCACCAAGTACCGGCTGCTGCGACTGGCTACCTTCCTCCTGGCTCGAGAAGAGCTCCTGGCTGCATGCCTCCAGGGATTCCGGGGTGTCTCCCACCGCCCCAGCACTCTCACTCCCGCTTTCCTCCTCGTCCTCCTCCTCCACCTCCTCCACCCCCCGCTCTGAAGTGTCCATGGTGGTGCTCGGAGTGGAGGTGGGGTCACCCCCAAGTATCGCGTCCAGCTCTTTGTAGAATTGGCAGGTCGCGGGGGGAGCACCCGAGCGGCCGTTTGCCTCGCGGGCTTTGCGGTAGGCATTCCGCAGCTCCTTCACTTTAATCCTGCACTGCAGTGCGTCCCGGTCATGGCCTCTTTCCATCATGGCCCTTGATATCTGCCCGAAGGTATTGTAATTCCTATGGCTGGAGCGCAGCTTGGACTGGACAGCTTCCTCCCCCTAAACACTGATGAGGTCCAGCAACTCGCCATTGCTCCATGCTAGGGCTCGCTTGGCGCGTGGAGGCATGGTCACCTGGAAAGATTCGCTGATAGCATTCCACGCCTGGCTGAGCAAACAGGAAGGGGATTTTTAAAATTCCCGGGGAATATAAAGGGCGGGTCTGACGGTTGGTCACCTGAGGCCAGGGCAGTAGAGTTCTAACTGATGACCAGAGTGGCTAGAACAGGCATTGTGGGATACTGCCGAATACTTCTGGAGGCCAATCAGAGCGCATTGGGCGGCCACACTGGCGCTGCAGCGCAATACTCTTTATTCCTCTCGGGGAGGTGGAGTACAAGCAGCACTGTATCCGTGGAGATACAGCGCTGTACGTGCTTTGCCAGTGTGAACGGGGAGTGAGGTACAGCGCTGTGGGTGGCTTTATTGCGCTGTAACTCGCAAGTGTAGCCAAGGCCTGAATAACAGAAAAGAGATGACATTTTACAGCAGTAAATCAGGATTTATGAGGCTAGTTATAGTGAAGGGAAGATGGAAAGCTGCACTAATGAGAGAATGGAAAGGGTGAGTAACATCCATCATTCTGCCCATATTGTGGTAGGTGCTACTTTTTACATTCTTTACTTAACTTTTTCATACAGAAAGAACAGCAAAAAAACCCACTGTTTTTTCTTCAGTACAGTTCCTTTATATAATTGACTCAGCTGCAAGATTTATACATTTACATGCCAAATATATAAATGAATATGAAGTAGAAAAAATAAATAAGTAAAAATGCAAGACATTAGTGCTCTTACAATTACTGGGTTAAATGTAACACCGGTGTAACTCCATTTAGGTCAGCAGAGTTGAGATTAGCCATTTATACACTGATTAATATACTATGGTATTGTACTATGCTTTTTGGGGAGCTTTAAAAGGAAAGTTAACTAGATCAGGGACAATGATTAGATTTTTTTTTTAAACCTTTAAATAAAATCTAAACAAACGTCTAAGTGAAATTTAAAACTCACTGAAAAAAAGAAAAGAGATGCAGCATGTTGGACATAGAAGCAAAAAGCATAAACATTTGGAGAAAGCTGGGAGGATGGTTGAGAAAAATGCAACAAAAACTGAACGTGAATGAGCCTGCAAGTCATAACGTAAACAAGTCAAGTTATTATGAATGCTTTATTTTTGTAAGCCTGGAGGAGACTAAAGAGTTACACAGCACAGTATAGGCATGCTTGTCTGATAGGTAAATAATGGGAAAATCCAAGTTTCCTTATGAAGTAATCACCAGACCTATCACCTCTTCTGTTCCTTTAGGCTTTGTCTCATGTTCACCCTGATCACACCTGGAATCCACATGGCAGCTTTTGGGGTAGTCCCACACTTTTGAATGAAAGACTAGAATAGATACAATTCTTATTTTCTCTTCCCTTGAGATCATTTTACTGCTGGGGGCACAGTTAACCTGGGTCTGCAGGGCACCCTCTAATGTCCTGTAGGTGTAGAATAGCCCTAGGCCATTGAGAACTAAGATTTCTTTGCTGGACAAGTTTGACCGTGACTGTCGAAAGTTCCATCGGGTTTTTTAAACCAGTGTCATCTCCTGTTCGTGTTGCACCTGCAGAGGTATCCCACAGACTGGTCCAGGGTGAGACTTATCAGTCTGCTAACTGGAGAGGCATTGGCCTGGGCCTCTCCACTTTTGGAGAAATCTAGTTCCCGGACTTTGTCTAAGCCATGGCAGTGATTTTTGATGACCTGAGTCATACATGTATGGCAGAAGCTGCACGCCAAGCACTGAGGCAGGGATGCCAGCTGGTTGCTAATTATGCCACAGAATTTCAGTGCTTGGTGGCAGACATTGAATGGAATGAGGCCATGCAGTGCTATCACTTCCCACTTGGTTTAAACAATGAGATCAAAGATGAGCTGGCATGGGTGGAACCCCTGACTGGGCTGGACGCCTTAATCAACCCAAGTATCAAGATTGACAATTGCCTTTTAGAACACAGTCAAGAAAGGAGGATGGTTTCCTGACCCATGCCTATGTTGATGGAACCTGCCAGACAACCTCCTTTGTCCAGCCAACAACCCGAACTGATGTAGCTTGGCATGGCCCCACCTCTTCAATGCAGAGAAGAACCGATGTTGGGTGTCTGGTCTATATCTGTATTGCAGGGAACCTGGACATTTTGCCTCGAGCTCTCCTGCCAAGGCTTGATCCACATCTTGGTCAGGAAACACCAGGCCCTAGCCCTGATAGGGGAGTCTGAGCTGGGATGGCATTTCTTTCCTTGCTCTCACCTGCAGCACTCACTTTACCACTGGTAGTCTGGCAGCATCTAACCAGCACCTGACATACATTCAGATTCTGCTTGGCTGTGGTACTCTTCCATGTCAGAGACAACTGGAGGCACTAGTGAATTCTGGTACTTCCAGTAATTTTATGGACTTAGAATTCACTTGAGTGAATAAGATCGCAACACATTGCAAGGCTTTCTCTGATTTGAAAGAGTCCACTAATGGATCCCTTTCCTCATCAGGTCCAATCATGCAAGAGACTGTGCCCTTGGAGTTCAGTTCAGTTAGGTCTGCACCCCGCATTTCCCAGTTATTCTTGGCATCACCTGGCTCACCACTCATGATCCACGCATCCTGTGAGGTGCATGCATGGTGCATTTTAGTTCTCCATACTATCAGTCTTGTCTCCCTGAACACAGTTCCAGGTTGGAGGGTCTCTGTAATTCAACCTTGCATAAGCCCTGTGTGCCTAGGGATTCAGGGGTGGAGGAGGCCAGTGCAAGAGCACTCTTATTAGCTACCACAGCCCTCCTAGCAGCCTTGGTGATCCCAGTGAAGTACCAAGACTGTGCAGATGTTCTCAGTAAGAAGGCTGAGATCTTGCCGCCTCATCGTCACTGTGACTGTCCCATTGACCTCCAGTCTGGTGCCAAGTTTCCCTTGAGGAGTATCTACTCCCATCCTCTCAGTGTCCTGAACAGAGCTTGGGTGGGCAGAGCAGTGATGGTTAGACCAGGAGTCAGAACCAAGGGGCAGGAGTCCAAGAGCAAGCTGATAGGCAAGTCCATCACTACAGCTGGCGAGGGTGTCCACTTTGTTGCACAGACACTTCCTGGAACTCCTCTTGAGCTTAAACAGGGTCCCTGGACCTGTCAGGGGCCACAAGGGAAGCTGTCAGTTCAGCCTTCTGAGGTGGTACTTCCTGTGGCATTTACCTCCACAGGATCTAGTGGTAATACATGCAACCCTACGATGGCTGCCAGCTAGTGACAGCGGAGGTGTTGGCCACCCCAGAGACCTGAATTCCAGGCCTGTCCCCACAGAACCTCGGACTTGGAACCTGAGTTACAGGTGCTCCAAGACTATCTCTGAGAGACCCTGAAAAAGGGATTCATTTGTCCCTCCATAACCTCAGTGGGGGCCCTGATTTTCTTTGTGGCTAAGACAGACAGCTCCCTTGTGGATTACAAGGTAACTATCTGGAATAGGTACTCCCATCAATGAGCTCTTCTAGAGACTTTGCTCCACCAAAGTCTTCACTAAGCTCAACCTCCATGGGGCCTATAACTTGGTCTGGATTTAGGAAGGGAATGAGTGGAAGACTGCATTCTGCACTCAAAAATGAGCACTTCAAGCACGTGGTGATTCCCTTTGGGCTGTGCAACACTCCTGTGACCGTCTAACACTATTAATGATATCTTTGGGGACATGCAGGATCAGTTCATTATCATATCTTGACAACATCTTCATGTTTTTCTAGAACCACACCCTTCATGACCAACACGTGAGCCACATCTTGCAAAGGCTCCACTAGACCCACCTCTATACAATATTCAAGAAATATAAATTTGGATGAGAACACGATCCAGTTCTTTGGATATATTGTTTTCCCCCAAGGGCCTAATTATGGATCTGTGCAAGGTAACTGCCATCTATGACTGGGCAGTTCTGAAAGATGCATGAGGAGATGCATGAGGAGTTTCTGGAGTTTCCCAACTTTTACTAGAAATTCAGAGGGTTTTCCTATCTGGTAGTCCTGATGATAGCGATTCTTTGGAATGGAGTCCAATTCATCTGATCCTTGACCTTTGACCAACTATAAACGGCTTTTACTGTGATGTCCATCCTCATCCATCACAATCTCACCAGTTTATTTACTTCACCATTAGAGCAGTATTATCTCAGCAAATGACCAACTTCAACTGTGTGTTTCTTTTATTCCCATAAATTGACCCTGGCAGAGAGAAACTATGATATGTGGAAAAAAGAACTTTAAGCAATCAAGGCAGCTGAAGAATGGTGTCACCTGCTGGAAGGAGTCCAGTTCAGGTTCTTAAAGATCACAAAAAACTAGAGTATCTCTACACAGCCTCAATCAGCATCAGATCTATTGGCCCCTCTTTTTTGCCCAATTCAAATCATGGTGACCAACCACCTGGGAGCAAGAAACGAAAAAAGCAGATGCACTGTCTCACAAGGAGGAATGTCAAACATGGCACTGAACTTTTTCCCACAATTCTTAAACCATCTTTAATGGAACAGCAGACAGCAGTCTGTCCTCCATTCTGTCCCTGTTACCTCATTATCCATTTTCACCTGGATCCATCATACCTTGAGTAATGCAGATACCCAGCCTGGCTCAGACTTCCAGCTGCAGGACGGGATCCTCTACTCTGGCCCACACATGGTATTGGCCCATATGGATACCTCAAGCTCACCCAAAGAAGCCAGATCTGGGGGTCCCTAGAAGGTGCCCTGGTGGGAGTGGGTACTGTCAGGAGTGAGGGCCTGCAGGTGAGACAGGACCTTCCTAACTGAGTCTCTATCCAGACTAATGAGCATGCCTGATTGGCCTACCTGCCTGATTGGCTGAAGGGATCCAGCAGGTATGCTCTCTAGACCAGCAGCAGCAGATTTCCAGCTGTTCAACACTTACGCTTACAGCTGGAGTGTCCTTGTTTGGTGAACGTGGTAGGTGTAATAATCCATGATCTACATACATCCAATAACCACCCCAAACACACCAAGAAATCTGTTATCTACAACCAGCGCTCAGATACCACAGGAGGAGAAAGTCCAGGATATACACCTTAACACACTCAAGACCACCTACACCAAACAAGGACACTCAACCAGCGAAGTAGATCACATCATGGAATGGGCCACTCAAATACCACAAGAGAACCTGCTTCAATACAGAAATAAACTCCCCTCTGACTGCCCACCCCTAGTTGTCACCTATCACCCCACTCTGGAACCCATCTGGAGAATCAAACAACTACAACCCAAACTCAATGGGGATCCCATCCTGAAATAAATCTTTCCTGAACCCCCTCTTCTGGCCTTCAAACAATCTCCAAGCTCATCAGAAGCAAGCTCCCCACAGACCAGACACACCAACTCAAAGTGACACCAGACCTTGCCAGAACAATAGATGCAAAACCTGCAGACATATCTACACTGCTACAACACCCTCCACAACACACCTTTCAAGATCCATGGATCCTACACGTGCCTATCACAACATGAGGTGTACCTCATCCAGTGCACTAACAGCCCCAATAGAACTATGTGAGTGAAACCAGGCAATCCCTACACTCTCGAATGAACTCTCACAGGAAAATGATAAAAGACAAAAACACCTGTTTACATCACCTGTGGGAGAACACTTTTCACACAGCGATCACTCTATATCTGACCTATCAGTCCTCATCCTCAAAGGAAACCTGCACAACACTTTCAAAAGACGAGTCTGGGAACTTAAATTCATAACTTTGCTAAACACTAAAAATCATGGACTGAATAGAGACACTGGCATTATGGCTTATTACAACATCTATAACCCATTAACAATCCCACACCAACTTCTTCTCCTCCCCCTCCTATGATGGGAGGGATGTTAATGGGCTACTTCACTTTGAATGGCCCCTTGAAATGTGTTAACTACTTATGCTAAACAATCTGTTCCATCCAGGGCCGCCCAGAGGATTCAGGGGGCCTGGGGCAAAGCAATTTCGGGGGCCCTTTCCATAAAAAAAAGTTGCAATACTATAGAATACTATATTCTCGTGGGGGCCCCTGTGGGGCCCGGTGCAAATTGCCCTCCCCTCCTCCCCGGGCAGCCCTGGGAAAAATAAACATTTAAAAACCTTCCACATCTTGGCACAAACCCAGGGATAGCTCAGTGGTTTGAGCATTGGCCTGCTAAAGCCAGGGTTGTGAGCTCAATCCTTGAGGGGGCCACTTAGGGATCTGGGGCAAAATTGGTCCTGCTAGTGAAGGCAGCGGGCTGGACTCGATAACCCTTCAGGGTCCCTTCCAGCTCTATGAGATAGGTATATCTCCATATATTATATTATATTATATTATTATTATTATAACAGCTTGGTTCTTTGTGTTAAATAGCTGTCTGCAAGCCTCAAACTGCTGAATGAGCTTTAGGGTAGGGAAGGCTGTGCCTCCCCAAACAGCCTGGCCCTGCCCCCACCCACTTCCTGCCCCCCGACTGCCCCCCTCAGAATCCCTGATCCATCCTGCTCCTTGTCCCCTCACACACCCCCAACCACCACCCCGGGACCCCATCCCCCACCAACCGCCCCTGTTCCCTGTCCCCTGACTGCCCCAACCCCTATCCATCCCCCTGCCGAGTCCTGACAGACCCCACAGAACCTCTGCCCCTCCCTGTCCCCGGGACTCCCTGCCCCTTATCCAACCCCCCCGCCCCCCCCTTACAATGCCCCCTTACTATGCCGCTTACCCCCGCCTACCCAGGGCCGGCGCAACCCATTAGGCGACCTAGGCGGTCGCCTAGGGCGCTGCTATTTTGGGGGCGCCGCCGCCGCTCGTAGAAATTTGGGGGCGGGACCTTCCGCCCCCGCTGTTGGGGGCAGGATTTTGGGGGCGGGACCTTCCGCCGCCTAGGGCGCCGGCAAAGCTGGCGCCGCTACTGCGCCTACCCCCTCTCCCGGAGCCTCAGCGCGCCGCGTCCAGGAGCTGCCCTGGCCCCTGGACAGCGCTGCAGCGGCGTGGCTTCGGCGGGACCGGAGCTCACAGCCCCAGCCCCTTACCACGCGGCTCTAACTCAGCGGGAGGAGCTCAGGCCCCGCCGGAGCCACGCCACTGCAGCTCTGTCTAGGGCCGCTCCTGGATGTGGCGCGCTGAGGCGCTGGGGGATGGGGGAAGGCGGAGGCGGGGCCGGGGCTGGAGCCTCAGACATTCTCGTGGGGGCCCCTGTGGGGCCCGGGGCCTGGGGCAAATTGCCCCACTTGCCCCCCCCAGGCGGCCCATGTTCCATCTTGTATTTAGCAGTGACACTCTGAGTAAGGCTGTCTATGCTACAAAGTTAAATCGACTTAAATTATGTTGACGTACAGCCACTGCTGTAATTGAACCGCTGTTGCATAGAATCATAGGACTGGAAGGGAGCTTGAGAGATCATCTAGTCCAGTCCCCTGCACTCATGGGGACCATCCCTGACAGGTGTTTGTCTAACCTGCTCTTAAAAATCTCCAGTGATTGAGATCCCACAACCTCCCAAGGCAATTTATTCCAGTCCATGTCCACACTAAGCTCCTTGTGTCAGTGGAGCACATCCACACTAGCAGCTCTTGCATTGACAGAGAAAGCAGTGCACTGGAGATAGCTCTCCCACTGTGCAACTGTCCGCAGGGTGTTTTGGGAAGGGTTTGCAATGCCTCATGGGAGTAGGTTCAGCATCACATGATGCAGGTTTCTCAATCCATCATTCCATGGGCATCCTACTAGGTTTCCAACTGCTTTTCAACTGCCCTGGTAACCTGTGAGCCAGCTATCTCTGTCAGAAAGCATGGATCCTGCATTGCTCTTCAGTATTGTGCTGTGTGTTATGAACACAAGAGCATTTGAGGAGCTCAACAGAGGGGCTATTCTGCTGAGGGAGGCCTTGAAGGAGCATTTTAACACTGAGCCCCAGTAACGTGGATTGCTGTAGTCTGCTGAGTCTGGCGTTGTTTGTTTGCACCATGCCATGAACATTGCAATGATTGCTGTGTGAGCCAGACTATAACAATGCACATGTGCCTATTACTATTGTCTTGAATGTTAGCAGCAGCCACCATGTGATGGAGAATAATAAAGATAAATTCAGTTTCCATAAGTAGATTTTTATTCCACACCCATGCAGACATACCTATGTAATGCTGAGGTAAACTTCATACATGCAGGGGAAAGTATCTTTAAAGGGGAGGTAACAGGGAATTCATTAGTAGATACATCAACAAGGTTCTCACAGCTGGGTGTGTATGCTTCTGTCATTGTGTTTAATCTCCCACAGGGTGGACTGCCTTGGGTACTGCTGCGGTATCTGCTACTACTGCTGTGGTGTCTGTTTTTACTTCTCCAGGGAAAGTTTGAATTTTATTTCTTTTATTATTTAATTTTATTTCCTTAAAACCATGCCCTCTTTTCCCAGAGCCTGAGGCTAAGTATCCTGACCCACTACCTGACAGCTCCCCGCATATACCATCACCCTGACCCCAGCCCCCTCCCTGTAGAAGTGGCATATCTGTGGCCCCACACCAGAGCAACAGTTTGCCTCCCACTATTCCTGCCACAGCTCTCTGACTTTTACATGGCATTGCTGCGTGTCCCTATCACAGTTCTTCTCCTCCATGCCCCGAGCAAGTTCCTGCAGCTGTAGCGCAGCTGTGCCTGCACAGTCTCCTCTCCCCACAGACCCAGGAGATCCACCACCTCCTGTGTAGTCCAGGCAGTACGTTTTCTGCGTGGAGCTGGCATGATCACCTGGGCAGTTGCTATGAGAGCTCTCCATGCCAAGCAAACAGGAAGAGCAATTTCAAAACTTCCTGGGGCTTTATACCTGGCTGCAGGGCAGCAGAATTCAAACTGCTGACCAGAGCAGTCAGGATGGGTGGGCATTGTGGGACATGTTCTGGAGGGCACTTAGGGTGACATAAGCAATGCAGTGTTTAGACTGACACTGTGTCACTCTAACTATGTCATCCTAAGCTATATGCTTCTTGTCAAGGTGGTTTTATTACATCGGCGTAACAGGAGAATTAAATTGGTGGGAGGAGTATTGTATACCTCCACAGTTAGGTTGACATAAGCTGCCTTATGTTGACTGAACTTTGTAGTGTAGACACGGCCTAAGTTTCCCAGACCTGAAAAAGAGCTCTGTGTAAGCTCAAAATTTTGTCTCTCTCACCCAAGCAAGTTTTAACATTAAGTACTCTCTCACTCCTGATCTTATTTTTTGATTCAAACATTTGTACTATTTATAAAAATTGATGTCTCAGTTATAAAGCAAACATCAAATTCTAATCAGCTAGCAAATCAGACTGTCCCACCTTGGCAATGATGAAAAATAGACAGAATCTGAGGACTGCCACATTGCTCTCTCAAATTCTCTTTTTTATACCTATTCACATGGTCTTAGGAAAACCCAATGCTGCTTTCAATTTTTGGTTTGATAAAAATATCTTCATTGCTAAAGTTTCCATGATGTTCACAAAACTGCACTCCTAATCTGCTGACCTTTTGAACTCTGTTCAATTTGCTTGGCATATCAAATAGTTCAGTACATCCCTAATAATTACTTAAAAAGAAAAGACTTTAAAAGGTGAAAAACCTTTTGAAGAGAACATTTTTCAAGAGATAAGATGCTTTACCCAATTGGAAGAATAAAAGAACAATCTAAATACATTTATTCTGCATGACTGCAGCATTTTGTCTTTGTTCACATCTTTTCTGCTAGATTTGACATACCTATAATAAGACTGTGGGTCTGGTTTTTCTGCAACCTATCATGCATCAATGTGATACAAAAATATCTTTTGACTGTTAAGATTTAATTTAGGTGGTACAATCTATGTTTCATTTTGCATTGCTACTTTTCATTTCATCAAGATTTTTAAAAGCAGCATTGCTACTGGTGAAATACACAAATGTAAAACATTCTGCCTCCATGATGTTTTTCATTTCACTTCAAAGAGAGACTTTAAAATTAAAGTCAATAATCACATACGTATAACTGTCCCAAATATTAGGTCAGGTCTGTGACCCTAAGTGTCCCTCAATACCTACTGGCCAAGGGTTCACTATCATATTGCAGCAACTCCTATCAGGCCTGACCAGGCCAGCTGACGGGGGGGGGGGGGGGGGGGGGGGCAAAGGGGGCAATTGCCCGGGGGCCCCCAGCCGCCACCCCCCCCGCTAGGAGTGCAGCGGAGCTAAGGCAGGCTTCCTACCCGCCCTCACTCCATGCCGCTCCAGGAAGAGGCCGGCACATCCCTGCAGCCCCTGGGAAGGGGGTCTTCGCGTGCTGCCCCTGCCCCGAGCGCCGACTCCACAGCTCCCATTGGCTGGGAACTGCAGCCAATGGTAGCTGCGGGGGCGGTGCTTGTGGGTAACGGTGCACAGAGACCCCCCCTGGGCCCCCCACCTAGGAGCCGCTGCCAAAGGGGTGTGTCAGTCGCTTTCGGGAGCCGCCCGAGGTAAGCGCTGACTACCTGACCCCCTCCTGCACCCAGGGCCGGCGCAACCCATTAGGCGACCTAGGCGGTTGCCTAGGGCATTAACATTTCGGGGGCGGTGACCGCGGTGGCCGGATCTTCGGCCGCCCCGGTCGTCGTCGGCATTTCGGGGGTGGGACCTTCCGCCGCCTCTGTCGGGGGCGGCATTTCGGGGGCGGGACCTTCCGCCACCTAGGGCGGCAAAAAAGCTGGCGGCGCTCCTGCCTGCACCCCAACCCTCTGCCCCAGCCTGGTGAAAGTGAGTGAGGGTGGGGGACAGTGAGCGACGGAAGGAGCAGGGGTGGGGCCTCAGAGAAGGGGCAGGGCAGGGGCATGGTCTCAGGGAAAAGGCAGGGCAAGGGTCTTTGGGTTTGCGTGATTAGACAGTTGGCACCCCTACCGGGCGGGCATGTGGAAGCCCTGGCCGTGCCAGAAGAGCGCGTCCAGCAGCGCAGCCGGCAGCTTGCTGGGCACCAGCCAGCGCAGGAGCAGCACCGCCCAAATTTCAGGTGGACCGCATGCATGCGGGCGCAGCGCGTGGGGGCCCATTGACTGTTCTGCCCCGGAGTCTGGAATTGCTGTTGGCGGACCTGGGCCTGACAAACTCCCTATACCTAATACATTGCTGTCATGTCACGTAAGTTATCACATAAAAACTTCACACTAATATCATTAAAGCATTAATGTCATTAAGAAATGTATGTATTAACACTATATCAAGAATTATGGTGTAGACAAGTCCTTAGTAATTTCTGTGAGTGTCCAGTGACAGGGGCTGGATGCTGCAGGGCAAAGCTTTTCAAGGGGGTTCAGAAATGAATATGCACCAAGTGTTACCTACAAGACCAAGCAAGGGCTGGCAGAGTCCTGAGGCATTTGTTGGGCTAGCTAACAGATACACAATTTAGCAGCTGAGGCAGGGGAGTAACAAGTTGACTTACAGTTCTGGACACCCCGAGAATTAGTTAACACACTTCAATAAAACTTAATATACATGTAATAAAATGTGGTTTAAAAATTCTACTTTACAGTACGGTCATTCTTTTGTTACCCAAAAGAATAAATGTGCTTGAAAAATGAAGCAGCATGGAGAACTGGCAGATAAATGTTTAATATAGAGCTGGATTCTGAAGTAGAAGTCAGGTTATTAGAGGGTAAATGTATCACAGTGATGATTGGTTCACAATCTACTTAGGACAGTGATTTACAGCCAAATAGTTTATATGACACTCTGACCTCATATGAGCTACGTAGTAACATTGGCTTTGGTTACTTTAGGCAACTGACCAACAACTTCACTCCATCTGTAACTACGATGCTGGAAGGAGGTTTAGAAAGGTAAAATGAGACATAGGGGAAAAAAAAGAGGTTGCTTAAAGTTGGATTCATAAGCAGAGGAATATTTTTAATATTAAGAGATCATTAAGTAGTATTTATTAATGAACATACTGAGGAACAGAGTGTCAGTTCTAGAATGCTTATTTTGTAGTTTTGAGCAGGGTAAGTTTTGAGTAGTAAGCACCCTGGTGGGCCGGGCCAGTTTGTTTACCTGCCGCGTCGGCAGGTTCGGCCGATCGCGGCTCCCACTGGCCGCGGTTCGCCGCTCCAGGCCAATGTGGGGCAGTGGGAAGCCGCGGCCAGCACATCCCTTGCCTGTGCCACTTCCCACAGCCCCCATTGGCCTGGGACAACGAACCGCGGCCAGTGGGAGCCGCGATCGGCCGAACCTGCCGATGCGGCGGGTAAACAAACTGGCCCGGCCCGCCAGGGGCATGCCAGAGGTTGCCGACCCCTGGTTTTGAGCCTTGTCAGCCATGTCAGTATAAAACTAAGTGGGGTTTAGAGAAGTGACAGGAATAGATTAGATGGGATTAAGGAATTTCACAGCCTTTTCTAACTGTACCTTAAAGAAGATGCCAGGTACTTGTTAAACTTTTGGGATAAAGTACTAAGGAAATATTTCAAAAATCACCACACACACACCCGGCAATGGGTGAAACCTTGAAATTAAAGGCACCTGTATAGTTTAGCTGGGCCCTAGTCCTGCAAACAATTGTGTATATGATTAACTTTAATACCATGAGTAGTCCTATTGAAATCCTCTTCTATTTTCAGTTGGACATAATATTCTTCTTCATTTCCTGTTCTAAAACTACTGGATAGTGTTGCAATGTTGAACAGCCTCTTTGTTCCACTCCAGAAATAGCAGCATTTCATTACTGATTGAAATTATTACAATAGGTTAGATGAATATATATTAAACACTAAACTTGAGTACCTGTCAAGATAGATAATTATATCTTCATGTGTACACTACATTATCTCCTTGTCTTCCCTCCAGTCAGCAGGGACTGGATTTTCTTTGTTTGGGTTTTGTATTGCTCTTTAATGACCTGAATCAATCAGGACCTTGATTTTACATCTCATCTGACAGAGTTTACTTCAGCAGCACTGAACACCATGTGGTAGTATTGGGTTAGTATGCACTCACAAGGAAGAAAGCCTCCTACTGAAATACAGATACCAGCTCCTGTAGACTCTGGGTTTTTCTTAACTGTCTTCCACCCAAGTGCTGATGAGGTCCAATTCTGCTTAGCCTGTGAGAGCAGACAAGGTAGAAGTCACATGGGATGCAGTTTTTAAAATAAAAAGTATATATATGCCAAAATATTTTGTACAAATAGGGAATGACAGATTAATTGAATATGAAGTGGGGTAGTATGCTACAATTATTAAAACTTAGATCTCATCCATGCTCTGAATGTCTCTAGCCTCTGTCTTCCAGAAGCTGGGAGTGGATGACAGGCAACCATCAAGTGATCCATCATCCCCTGTTCTGTTCGTTCCCTCTGAAGCACCTGGCATTGACCACTGTTGGAAGACAGGATACTGGGCTAGATGGACCATTGGTTTGACCCAGTACGGTTGTTCTTATGTCCTTCTGCATCTAAAATAATTATAAGAGATGAGTTGATATGCTTCTTCAAGTGTTCCTGGCAGCTTGTACAAGATGTTGTAACTAGTTACCAATACCACTGAAATTACTGGCAAAAGTATTTATTCTTAAAAATTGCATTAATTTCACCATATATCTGGTATATCAGAATATTTCACTCTCTAACCCCTTTAATTTGAAATCTCCAGTTTTTCTTAATTTACCCACATTCTTCCAATAAAACAACTTTCATATTTTATAATTAAAAAAGCAAAAACATACACAAATACCCTTTGAATAGAAAAATTCCTCAGAGCTCTACAAATATCCAGTAAGTTTTTGGAATGTATTGGTAACAACTTTGTTTCAGAAGGAGGAGGAAGTAACCAGGGAGGACTTCATTGTCACTAACAGGGAGGAATTGGTTGTGAATCTGAAGGTTGAAGGCTGTTTGGATGAGAGTGCTCATGAGAGGATAGAGTTCATGATTCTAAAGAAAGGAAGAAATGAAAGGAGCAGAGTAAGGACAACTAACTTCAAAAAAGCAGACTAACAAATTCAGATAACTGGTAGGTGAGGTCCCATGGGAAGAAAATCTAAAGAAACAAGAAGTTCAAGAGAACTGACAGTTTCTCAAATAGATAATATTAAATGTAAAACAGCAAGCTATTCCAAGGTAAAGGAAAAATAAGAAGAACAGTGTGAGGCCGATATGGCTCCATCAGGAGATCTTTAGTGACCTGAAAAAAAAATCAAAGAGTGGGAACATAGATAAGTGATCTCTCTCCTGCCATCCATCTCTACCCTCTGACAAACAGAGGCTAGGGACACCATTCCTTACCCATCCTGGCTAATAGCCATTAATGGACTTAACCTCCATGAATTTATCTAGTTCTCTTTTAAACCCTGTTATACTCCTAGCCTTCACAACCTCCTCAGGCAAGGAGTTCCACAGGTTGACTGTGCGCTGTGTGAAGAAGAATTGCCTTTTATTTGTTTTAAACCTACTGCCCATTAATTTCATTTGGTGGCCCCTAGTTCTTATATTATGGGAACAAGTAAATAACTTTTCCTTATTCACTTTCTCCACACCACTCACAATTTGATATACCTCTATCACAGGGATCAGCAACCTTTGGCACGTGGCCCGCCAGGATTCGGCTGATCGCGGCTCCCAATGGCCGCAGTTCGCCGTTCCAGGCCAATGGGAGCTGCAGGAAGCGGCGCGGGCCGAGGGATGTGCTGGCCGCCGCTTCCCGCTGCCCCCATTGGCCTGGAGCGGCGAACCGTAGCCAATAGGAGCCGCGATTGGCTGAACCTGAGGACACGGCAGGTAAACAAACCAGCCCAGCCCACCAGGGTGCTTACTCTGGCGGGCCGCAGGCCAAAGGTTGCCGAACCCTGCTATATCATATCCCACTTAGTCTCCTCTTTTCCAAGCTGAAAAGTCCTAGCCTCTTTAATCTCTCCTCATATGGGACCCGTTCCAAACCCCTAATCATTTTAGTTGCCCTTCTCTGAACCTTTTCTAATGCTAGTATATCTTTTTTGAGATGAGGAGACCACATCTGTACGCAGTATTCAAGATGTGGGTGTACCATGGATTTATATAAGGGTAATAAAATATTCTCTGTCTTATTCTTTATCCCTTTTTAAGTGATTCCTAACATCCTGTTTGCTTTTTTGACTGCTGCTGCACATGGGTGGATGTCTTCAGAGAACTATCCACGATGACTCCAAGATCTCTTTCCTGATTAGTTGTAGCTAAATTAGCCCCCATCATTTTGTATGTATAGTTGGGATTATTTTTTCCAATGTGCATTACTTTACATTTATCCACATTAAATTTCATTTGCCATTTTGTTGCCCAATCACTTAGTTTTGGGAGATCTTTCTGAAGTTCTTCACAGTCTGCTTTGGTGTTAACTATCTTGAGCAGTTTAGTATCGTCTGCAAACTTTGCCACTTCACTGTTCACCCCTTACTCCAGATCATTTATGAATAAATTGAATAGGATTGGTCCTAGGACTGACCCTTGGGGAACACCACTAGTTACCCCTCTCCATTCTGAGAATTTTTCCTACCCTTTGTTCACGGTCTTTTAACCAGTTCTCAATCCATTAAAGGATCTTCCCTCTTCTCCCATGACAACTTAATTTACGTGAGAGCCTTTGGTGAGGGACCTTGTCAAAGCTTTCTGGAAATCTAAGTACACTGGATCCCCCTTGTCCACATGTTTGTTGACCCCTTCAAAGAACTCTAATAGATTAGTAAGACATGATTTCCCTTTAGAAAAACCATGTTGACTTTTGCCCAACAATTTATGTTCTTCTATGTGTCTGACAATTTTATTCTTTACTATTGTTTCAACTAATTTGCCCGGTACTGACGTTAGACTTACCAGTCTGTAATTGCCGGGATCACCTCTAGAGCCCTTTTTAAATATTGGCATTACATTAGCTATCTTCCAGTCATTGGGTACAGAAGCTGATTTAAAGGACAGGTTACAAACCATAGTTAATAGTTCTGCAATTTCACATTTGAGTTCTTTCAGAACTCTTGGGTGAATGCCATCTGGTCCCGGTGACTTGTTACTGTTAAGTTTATCAATTAATTCCAAAACCTCCTCTAGTGACACTTCAATCTGTGACAGTTCCTCAGATTTGTCACCTACAACAGCCAGCTCAGGTTTGGGAATCTCCCTAACATCCTCAGCCATGAAGACAGAAGCAAAGAATTGATTTAGTTTCTCCGCAATGACTTTATCGTCTTTAAGTGCTCCTTTTGTATCTCGATCGTCCAGGGGCCCCACTGGTTGTTTAGCAGGCTTCCTGCTTCTGATGTACTTAAAAAACATTTTGTTATTACCTTTTGAGTTTTTGGCTAGCTGTTCTTCAAACTCCTTTTTGGCTTTTCTTATTACATTTTTACACTTAATTTGGCAGTGTTTATGCTCCTTTCTATTTATCCCACTAGGATTTGACTTCCACCTTTTAAAAAAATGACTTTTTATCTCTCACTGCTTTTTTTACATGGCGGGTGGCTCTTTTTTAGTTCTTGTACTGTGTTTTTTAATTTGGGGTATACATTTAAATTGGGCCTCTATTATGGTGTCTTTGAAAAGTGTCAATGCAGCTTGCAGGGATTTCACTCTAGTCACTGTACCTTTTAATTTCTGTTTAACTTACCTCCTCATTTTTGCATAGTTCCCCTTTCTGAAATTAAATGCCACAGTGTTGGGCTGTTGAGGTGTTCTTCCCACCACAGGAATGTTAAATGTTATTATATTATGGTCACTATTTCCAAGCGGTCCTGTTATAGTTACCTCTTGGACCAGATCCTGCGCTCCACTCAGGACTAAATCGAGAATTGCCTCTCCCCTTGTGGGTTCCTGTACCAGCTGCTCCAAGAAGCAGTCATTTAAAGTATCAAGAAATTTTGTCTCTGCATTTCGTCCTGAGGTGACATGTACCCAGTCAGTATGAGGATAATTGAAATCCCCCACTATTATTGAGTTTTTTATTTTGATAGCCTCTCTAATCTCCCTTAGCATTTCATAGTCACTATCACTGTCCTGGTCAGGTGGTCGATAATAGATCCCTACTCTTATATTCTTATTAGAGCATGGAATTACTATCCATAGAGATTCTATGGAACATGTGGATACATTTAAGATTTTTACTTCATTTGATTCTAAATTTTCTTTCACATATAGTGCTGCTCCTCCCCTCTGCCCCCCGTCATGACCTATTCTGTCCTTCTGATATATTTTGTACTCCGGAATGATTGTGTCCCATTGACTGTCCTCACTCCACCAGGTTTCTGTGATGCCAATTATATCAATATCCTCCTTTAACATGAGGCACTCTAGTTCACCCATCTTATTATTTAGACTTCTAGCATTTGTGTACAAGCACTTAAAAAACTTATCACTGTTTATTTGTCTGCCCTTTTCTGATGTGTCAGATTCTTTTTTATGTGAATGCTTCTCGCGTGATCTGGCCCATACTTTATCCTCTTCCATCCTCTCCTCCTGACTAAAACCTAGAGAATCTCTATCAATAGACTCTCCTCTAAGACAGGTCTCTGTCCGATCCACATGCTCCTCTGCAGCAATCGGCTTTCCCCCATCTCTAAGTTTAAAAACTGCTCTGCCACCTTTTTAATGTTATGTGCCAGCAGTCTGGATCCATTTTGGTTTAGGTGGAGCCCATCCTTCCTGTATAGGCTCCCCCTATCCCAAAAGTTTCCCCAGTTGCTAATAAATCTAAACCCCTCCTCCCTACACCATCGTCTCATCCACGCATTGAGACGCTGGAGCTCTGCCTGCCTACCTGGCCCTGCGCGTGGAACTGGGAGCATTTCTGAGAATGCCACCATAGAGGTCCTGGATTTCAGTCTCTTTCCTAGTAGCCTAAATTTGGCCTCCAGGACGTCACATTGCCGACTCATAGTCATCCTGCGATCAACCAGGACTCTGAGGTCCTTCTCCTCCTCCGTTACTTCCAACTGATGCGTCCCCAGCTTATAACTAAAATTATTGTTAGTCATCCCTAAATGCATAACCTTACACTTCTCGCTATTAAATTTCATCCTATTACTATTACTCCAGTTTACAATGTCATCCAAATCTCCCTGCAGGATATCCCGATCCTTTTCCGAATTGGCAATACCTCCCAACTTTGTGTCATCCGCAAACTTTATCAGCCCACTCCTACTTTTGGTTCCGAGGTCAGTAATAAATAAATTAAATAAAATCGGACCCAAAACCGAACCTTGAGGAACTCCACTGGTAACCTCCCTCCAACCCGACAGTTCACCTTTCAGTACGACCCGCTGCAGTCTCCCCTTTAACCAGTTCTTTATCCACCTCTGGATTTTCATATCGATCCCCATCTTTTCCAATTTAACCAATAATTCTTCATGTGGTACCGTATCAAACGCCTTACTGAAATCGAGGTATATCAGATCCACCGCATTTCCTTTGTCTAAAAAATCTGTTACTTTCTCAAAGAAGGAGATCAGGTTGGTTTGGCACGATCTACCTTTCGTAAAACCATGTTGTAATTTGTCCCAATTGCCATTGACCTCAAGGTCCTTAACTACTTTCTCCTTCAATATTTTTTCCATGACTTTGCATACTACAGATGTTAAACTAACAGGCCTGTAGTTACCCGGGTCACTTTTTTCCCCCTTCTTGAAAATAGGAACTATATTAGCTAATCTCCAGTCAAACGGTACAACCCCCGTGTTTACAGATTCATTAAAAATTATCGCTAACGGGCTTGCAATTTCACTCGCCAGTTCCTTTAATATTCTCGGATGAAGATTATCCGGGCCACCCGATTTACTCCCGTTAAGCTGTTCGAGTTTGGCTTCTACCTCGGATATTGTAATGTCTACCCCCCCCCTTTATTCCCATCAGTCACGCTGCCACTATTCCTAAGCCCTTCATTAGCCTCATTAAAGACCGAGGCAAAATATTCATTTAGATATTGTGCCATGCCTAGATTATCCTTAATCTCCACACCATCTACGGTCTTAAGCGGTCCCACTTCTTCTTTCTTGGTTTTCTTCCTATTTATATGGCTAAAAAACCTTTTACTATTGGTTTTAATTCCCTTCACAAGGTCCAACTCTACCCGGCTTCTGGCCTTTCTCACTCCATCCCTACATGCTCTGACTTCAATAAGGTAGGTTTCTTTGCTGATCCCTCCCATCTTCCACTCCTTGTATGCTTTCTGTTTTTTCTTAATCACCCCTCTGAGACGCTTGCTCCTCCAGCTCGGTCTAAAACTGCTACCTATGAACCGTTTTCCCTTTCTAGGGATACAGGCCTCCGACAGCTACTGCAACTTANTTGCTCCTCCAGCTCGGTCTAAAACTGCTACCTATGAACCGTTTTCCCTTTCTAGGGATACTGGCCTCCGACAGCTCCTGCAACTTAAACTTGAAATAATCCCAGGCGTCTTCTGCCTTTAGATCCCTAAATATGTTAGTCCAATCCACTTCCCTAACTAGTCGCCTTAATTTATTCACCCCCTTCCCACTCCCCTTCCAAACTCCCTCTCGAAACTCGCTGTTAGCGGTCCCTGTTAATAGATAAACTGTTAAAGATGAGAACAAAAGAACAGCATAAACGTGTAGGGACAAAATCAAAAAGGTTAAGGTGCAAAATGAATTACACCTAACAAGGGACATAAAAGGCAATAAGAAGAGGTTCTATTAGGACTAAGAGAAAGACAAAGGAAAGCATAGGTCCTCTACTTATCAAGGAAGGAAAGCTAAGAATAGAGGACATCAAGAAGGGTGAGGTGTTTAATGCCTCTTTTGCTTTGGTCTTCACTAAAAAGGTTAATTGTGACCATATACTTAACACAAACAATATTAACAACAATTGGGATGAAACACAAGCCAAAATAGGGAAAGAACAAGTTAGAGTATTTAGATAAATTAGATGTATTCATGTCAGCAGGGTCTGATGATATTCACCATAGGGTACCCAAATCTTGGAATTGTTAATTATGTTTGAGAACTCATGGAGTTCAGGTAAGGTCTCAGAGGACTGGAGAAAGGCAAACATGGTACTTATCTTTAAAAAGGGGGGAAAGAGGAGCTGGGGAATTATAGGCCAGTTAGCCTCACTTTGATACCTGGAAAGATCTGGAACAAATTATTAAGCAATCAATTTGTAAGCAGCTAGAGAACAGAGTTATAAGTAATAGCCAACATGGATTTGTCAAGAATAAATCATGCCAAAGCAACCTAATTTCTTTTTTTTTTTTACAGACTTACTGGTGAGGTGGATGGGGGGATATCTTGATTTCAGGAAGGCTTTTGACAGAGTCCAACAAGACATTCTCATAAGAAAACCAGGGAAATGTGGTCTAGATGAAATTACTATACGGTGGGTGCAAAACTGGTTGAAAGACCATACTCAGAATAGTTATAAATAGTTTGCTGTCAAACTAGGGGAACATATCCAGTGGGGTCCTGCAAGGATCTGTCCTGAGTCCAATACTTGTCAATATTTTTATTAATGACTTGGATAATGGAGTGGAGAGTATGCTGTGGATGTCACCAAACTGGGAGCACTTTGGAGGACAGAATTAGAATTCAGAGCAGCCTTGACCAGTTGGAGAATTGGTCTGAAATCAACAGGATGAAATTCAATAAAGACAAGTACTACATTTAGGAAGAAAAAAATGGGGAATAACTGGCTAGACAGTTATAGTGCTGAAAAGCATCTGTGGGTTGTAGTGAATCACAGGGGGCCATGGATCAGTGGTCACATTGCATTCCCCACCAGTACCTGGCCCAAGATGGGGGAGCTGAAACTAAGGTTTACGATTTCAAAAGGGCTAACTTTAATAAATTAAGGTGACTAGTTAGGGAAGTGGATTGGGCTAACGTATATAGGGATCTAAAGGCGGAAGATGCCTGGGATTATTTTAAGTTAAAGTTGCAGGAGGTGTCGGAGGCCTGCATCCCTAGGAAGGGGAAACGGTTAGTAGGTAGCAGTTTTAGACCGAGCTGAAGGAGCAAGCGTCTCAGAGGGGTGATTAAGAAAAAACAGAAAGCGTACAAGGAGTGGAAGATGGGAGGGATCAGCAAAGAAACCTACCTTATTGAAGTCAGAGCGTGTAGGGATGGAGTGAGAAAGGCCAAAAGACGGGTAGAGTTGGACCTTGCGAAGGGAATTAAAACCAATAGTAAAAGGTTTTTTAGCCATATAAATAGGAAGAAAACCAAGAAAGAAGAAGTGGGACCCCTTAAAACCGTAGATGGTGTGGAGATTAAGGATAATCTAGGCATGGCACAATATCTAAATGAATATTTTGCCTCGGTCTTTAATGAGGCTAATGAAGGG